>PKML01020056.1:50478-113616 GCA_002933935.1 Eutrema yunnanense | reverse complement strand
GATTGAGATTAATGTCAAATGAATAGACATTTGATCCATGTTTGAGAGTAGTGAAGTATATAAAACATTCTCTAACGTGGGTTTTGAACCCTTAGAACTTCATTCTAATTTTCCATTGTATGAAATATAGGGATTTTCAAAAAATTTGACAGATATAGATATGTAGACCGAATTTGGTGATTGGTTTTTGTTGTACTTAGTTATGAACATTAGATGTCAAAGTGTAAGATGTTTCGGCGGATATGACTTGACGCCAATAACTCTAAAAAGGTTGAGTATTTTTTTTATGCGCATCTCATCTATTTTATAACTACATAAAAATAATGATATAAAATGCCGCGCGAAGCGCTGCTAACCCTCTAGTTATCTTATAGAATTCTCTAGAATACTTAAAGGAGGTTTGTGATGTTTCAAGAGAAATTCTAGAACTTGGGCTTAATTTTGGGTTTGGTCCAATCAAGAATAATTTTATCATAGACCCAAAAATAAGCTTAACCCAAAATCAAGTTTAACTTCAATAGATGGTGTGATCGTGTAATCCAAAGAAACTGTGAGATACGTATGATTGGTATAATAGTGTGATAATGTTTTGTTTTATTGTGAGATACGTATGATTGGTGATTTTGTTGTTTGCAATTATAATAATTTGATAGTATGTTTATAAACCATAGAGTTTACTGTTATGAAACCAAATTATTTTGTATTATTTATTTTATGGTGGACAACTCTTATCTTCGAATTTGATTTTAGAGACGATTTTCACAACTAATTTGGACAATATTTCTTCTTCTTTCTTTGGGGGATGTATTGGATTATAGATTTTAGGAGATTTTGTGGATTTTACATTTAGTGGGATTTAGGTGAATTTTGAGGATATCTCGGTGGCTTCGGTGGTGATTTGTAAAAAAAAAAAAAGAAATACATTAGTGATTTGGTAAGATTTTATTCTTAAATTTCATAGTATTTGGGATGTTGTTCTAAAGTTTACAGTTTATGGATTCTCAAGTGAAAAGCTTGTAGAGTTTCTCACAGAAGAACCAGGCCCAATCGGAACCAAACTGTGTAAGCCATGGCAGTTTTTGTTGCTCAACCATTATCATCGTCTCCCATAAGCCTTTGTTACTAGTTCTTCTCTGATTTCAAATTCTTACCAAAATCATGTTCTCTCTCTTTGATTTGATTCCCAAATTTTATGGCGGGATTATAAAAAAATCTCAATGTTCTTCTGTAAATCCACTCGTCTCTCGCTCGTTAAACCAATCTAGGGTTTCGCGAGATCTAAGATATCCATTGTACTTTACGAGATTCTTCACAGTTCGTCTCTGAGTTTTTCTATGTGATCGTGAGATGTCTCATTGTTACACGTTTCCACCACCTGGAAATTGTCTAAGAAGAAGAAGAAGCCTTTGACACTGGTTAAGACATTCCCTCAATTTTGCAATCAATTTGCAGAGAGAGAAGCAATTGATGAGAAGAAGAAGAAAAGAGTTTGGTTGGTGAGAGATGATTTTTCTTTTTCTTTTTTGTTGGGAACGTTTTTTAATTGAAGTCTAGCCAAATTCCACCTATAATCTGTGGATTTCATGATCATTAGTTTCAACTAAAAAATGTAAGTAAAATCTCTTCAAATCCCTTTCACAACTTTAGAAAAAAAAATTGTTTAGTTTTGAATAACAGCGGATTTTGTATGGTTTTTGCAAATTGTTAATTGAATAATAGTGGATTTGATATGACTTTGAGAGATTTTATATAAATTCCATGTTCAATAACATAGGATTTGGGAAGACATTTAAAAATCCATAGTTCAATAACAGAGAATTTTATTAAAAAAAACCAAAATCTCCTAAAATCTCTAATCCAATACATCCCTCTTTGTTTATTTTTGTTGGATAAATATTTTTCTCACAATGGTCAAACTCTTCATCTTATCTAAATATACCCGTATTATCCAAAATAATCAAAATTACCCTAAAGTGATTTTAGTTTGGTTATAAATTATAAAAACCGAAAAATCCAAAAACCGAACCGAACCGAAATAGAATTTAATACTGAATGGAACCTAAAATTTTATAACCGAAAAACCCGAACCGAACCAAACTAATTAACTGAATGCCCAACCCTAACCACTGAGCTAATTAAACCTAACGTCTATCTGTTGAAACAAAGCTTAAAGTCTTGTTGTGGAATCCGTTGTGATAGAAATGCAAGAGAAAACAAAATATAGCTTAGAATTTACGGTGGAACCACTTTAGATGAGTTGTTGAGTCCAAATATATGGGGTTCAAACCCATCACAAAGTGATACCTCGTGCAAAACTCCCTTTCAAATTTTTTAAACTTTTGTTTTTTCAATTTATAAAAATTTTGGGTTTAGGGTTTAGATGAGTTGTTTTTAAACTTTTGTTTTTTCAATCTCATATTATATTTTCGTGTCTTAAACCAACCGCTTATAATTCTACGTTTCAGGCGTAAATCATCTAATCCTAAATGAAAAATATTATTTGGACGACATCAGATATACTCTTTCTGATAACCTCACCAACCTATAGACTCTCTCTATCAGAAAGAGTATATCACGTGATTAGAAGAAAATCTTAAGGTCACCAACCTATAGACTCTCTCTCTCTTTATCTCTCCCACTCGGTCAACGCAGACTTTATATTTTCCACTTGTGAAAGAGGAGTTTTTATAACCTTATTAGGTTTGTAACACACGCCCCCCATCTTCACAACGAGAAGAAGAAGAAACCATGGCTTCCTCTGTAATCTCTTCCTCTCCCTTCGTCTGCAAATCCTCCAAGGTTACTATCATCATCTTCATCATCATCATCTTTCATTTCTCGATTTCACATTTTTTTTCGAATTTCTTAGATCTTTTTGTTGTTTTGTTGGTATTAATTTGCGGCAGAAGGATTTGGGGTTTTCTTCGTTCCCTAAATCATCTCAGATTTCGGTTCATAGATGTCAGAAGAAATCGATTTCTCGGAAGATCGTCTCCGTGATGGCTCCGCAGCGGTCATCGAGCACCACAGGATCGGTCTGAGCTTATTTCCCTTTATCTCTCGTGATTTGATTTCTCCTCCTTGCAGTTTTCTTCTTACGTGAATTTTTGTTTTGATTTTTCCAGGTGAAAACTGGGATGACGATGACGGAGAAGATTCTGGCTAAGGCGGCAGAGAAGTCACAAGTGGTCCCTGGTGATAACATTTGGGTTAACGTTGATGTTCTTATGACTCATGATGTCTGTGGACCTGGTGCTTTTGGTATCTTCAAGAGAGAGTTCGGTGAAAAGGCTAAGGTAGTGCATGGAATCTCTCTTGTTGGTCTTGTGTTTTCTGCTCAAGTTGCTTTGTTTGATGTTTCATCCTGTGGTAATAGCAATTGGGTTCTAGAAATGATGTTTTTTTTTTTTTGTGATTTACTATGCCAATTGAGAAGAACTTTGATAGTTTTCTTGCTATGATTATATATGCTGCTTTGTTGTATCGTTGTCAGCTAGTTGAGAAGCTTGTGTAAATCTCATTGGTTGTGCAATTACGTTTGATCACTTTTGCATCTTCACTTAATGTGATTTTTACTTTCACGCTCTGAAGGTTTGGGACCCGGAGAAGATCGTTGTTATACCAGACCATTACATATTCACAACTGATAAGCGTGCAAACCGCAATGTGGACATTATGCGAGAACATTGCAGGGAACAGAACATCAAGTATTTCTATGATATCACCGACCTTGGAAATTTTCGGGTATGGTGGTTTTGAACTTTCCATGGAGTGAAACTGCGACTCGCCTTAGTCGCCTATTTAAATTGAAATTCTACCTTGCTTGCATGTGGATCTGTAGGCTAATCCTGACTACAAAGGTGTTTGCCATGTCGCGCTTGCACAAGAAGGTCATTGCAGGCCAGGAGAGGTAACAATCTCTTCTACTGGATATGATTGGCTTTGTTTGGTTTGGTTCTAATTGATATTGGCTTTGTTTGTTTCTGTTGTAATTGATATATTCCCTTATTATAGGTTCTGTTAGGAACAGACTCACACACATGTACTGCTGGAGCATTTGGTCAGTTTGCTACAGGGATTGGAAACACTGATGCAGGCTTTGTGTTAGGCACTGGAAAAATCCTCCTTAAGGTGATTTTTTTTTGCTTCTCTGTGCTATAACTTTGTTCAGTCTGTTAAATGGAAACCAGTGATGCCTATTTCAACCATGACAAAGGCTTGTTAGAATAGTTTCAGCCCTGTCTAACACTCTAACTTCAACAGTTGTTTCTGAAGCTCGTATCCTGATTCTGCAGGTTCCACCAACAATGAGGTTTATCTTGGATGGTGAAATGCCCAGTTATTTGCAAGCAAAGGATCTGATTCTGCAAGTGAGTATGATATATCTTACACCATTTATTTATTTTTTCCAGCACTGAAATCTTTTACAGATCAATTTTGACAGTAGTATAAGGATGTAACTTTAATGTGTTCTAGTCATGTCTTCCCCAAATTTGCATATTACTGTGAATTCATTAAGTTTTTATTTTTAATGTTTCCTCTTTCGATATTCTTTCTAGCTCTCTCTTCTAGATCTTGAACTTGCTTCCAACTTTGTAGATCATTGGTGAAATATCTGTTGCTGGTGCAACTTACAAGACGATGGAGTTCAGTGGCACAACTATTGAAAGTCTGAGTGTAAGAAATTATTTTGTGTTTTCTACATCATGGGTCGCTTCTCCTATAAGAATAAATACAATAAATTTTGGCATATGATGACTTCACTGATTTATTTATCCTTGCTTCAATCTGTTTTGGCTGCTAGATGGAAGAACGAATGACATTGTGCAACATGGTTGTGGAAGCTGGGGGAAAGAATGGTGTCATCCCTCCTGATGCGACAACATTTAATTACGTTGAGGTTTGTATGCTGTCTTGTTTTCTTGTAAATCATCTTATTCAAGGAAAATTATGTTGAGGTATGCATACTCTTTTCTGATATCTTTTGCAGAATAGGACATCTGTACCCTTTGAGCCAGTATATAGTGATGGAAATGCAAGGTATAATCACATGGTACCCTCAATTTATAAATAGTGGGCAGAGTAAATATGGATTTCTTGTATCTCTAGTGGAATTATTAGTGCAGCTGGAAATACTTCAATACTATGGGTATGTAACACAACATATATCAAACCTACTGTTCAAATGAGTAACGCAACTTGATAGAATGGTCTCTCTTCAAGTAGATTTTTTGTGTGTTTGGTTGGGAGCAATTTTTGGTTGGGGAATGCCGTCTGAAGTTATATCTCTGTAGTTAAACTTTCATGTATTTTCTTTGTTTTCTTCCATAGCTTTGTCGCAGATTATAGATTTGACGTGTCAAAGCTGGAGCCTGTGGTGGCTAAGGTGGGTTTATCATGGTTAACAACTTAAATGTTTGACTTATTTTGCCACTTCATGTAATTGTATTGATTTGCTATTGTCAATGTTTTTTTTCAGCCTCATTCTCCTGACAACCGGGCTCTAGCAAGAGAATGCAAAGATGTGAAAATTGACAGAGTATACATCGGTTCTTGTACTGGTGGGAAGACGGAGGATTTTATGGCTGCAGCTAAACTTTTCCATGCATCAGTAAGTTCCACTTGTTGTCTGTGTCATAGTTGCATGCTTACCACCGTTTTACTCGATTTTGAACAAGAGGTTACAATATTCAAACTTACAAAAAAGCCTTTTATCTTGTGTTCGTAATCTGAAGCAAAGACTTCATCAAATTGAAATGTTTAAATCAGCCTGGTGATAGTTTTCTTAATTCTTTCCTATGGCAAGCATAGTGATATGTTTTGTTTGTCTGGATGAGTCAGTTTTGCTGGCATTTTGATTGGTAATAGGAAAAAGTTGTTGATTCTTTGACTTTGTAGAAGGTTCGTTTCTCATCTGGATGACCTCTATCTGGTTGCCGTTTAGCCTCATGGAAAATTTGCTTGTGTATTTGCAGGGAAAGAAAGTCAAAGTCCCAACTTTCCTTGTCCCGGCTACTCAGAAAGTTAGCACTACGTTTCGACATTGTTACTTTCTCAAGTGGTTTTACTTGGTTTGATCAAAAAACTTAAATATTAAACGCATTGTATCTATCTGGTCATTCTATTCAGGTGTGGATGGACGTGTATGCCCTCCCGGTACCTGGATCTGGTAAGACGTGTGCACAGATATTCGAAGAAGCTGGCTGTGACACACCAACCAGTCCTAGCTGTGGTGCCTGCCTTGGTGGCCCAGCAGACACCTATGCTCGTTTGAACGAACCTCAAGTACGTGCTTCTTACCCTACTTATCCAATCATTTGTGCCTATTAAAAAAAAAACTAGTAAATTGTGAACTCTATCAAATGCTGAATCACTACAAAAAACTAATCACTAAATCGCTTCCCCTTGATATCTGCATGCCTGATCCACTTAGAATGTTGAAGTATCTGATTTTTGTCTTGTCGTTGGGTATGCATACTCAATCGAGCAATTCTCTAAAATGGCACATTTTTAAGTTTTTGTTCCTCCAAACATAGCACCATTAATTTAATTCATAGCACCATTAATTTAATTCATAGCACAAATTCAATATTAAACCCCTTCATGATATGAGAAATCTAAACCCTAAATTGGAAAAGGGAACCTAAACATAATGTTTTAATTTTATTTGTAATTCATTTAGGGTAAACAAGTACTTTCACACAATAATAAGTGCTATTTTTAGAATTTTAAACCTAGTGTACTAGGTTTTGAACAAAAACTAATTTTGATGTTATTTTAGGGTATTTCTCTATTCTCAATATTACGGTAACAAAAAAAATGCTTATTTTGTCACTATTTCTCATTCAATATAGAAAAGCTTGTTAAAGTTGATTATTATTTTCCAAGTAAATGATTGATTTGCATGTTTGATTGTGTGAAAACTCCCATCTATACTCAGACAAGATATGTAGTGAGACTGACAGAGACTCGTTTTCGAAACGTGTTACAGGTCTGTGTCTCGACAACGAACAGGAACTTCCCTGGTCGGATGGGACACAAAGAAGGGCAGATTTACTTAGCTTCTCCTTACACAGCTGCAGCCTCGGCTCTAACCGGCTATGTCACCGACCCAAGAGAGTTCTTGCAGTAGACTCTAATCAATGGCTTTGTGTGCAAAAAAATATATCCAAATGCTGCATCAAGAGAACATCGTTATATGTATGTATTTTCCTTGTTTCGCTGTTGAATTTAATAGTTTCAAGCACTATGTCAAACTTTGATGTTTTTGAGTTTGAGAGAATAAAGAGAGAAACAGAAAGTTAGAGAATTCAACGATCATATTCTAATTAAACCATTAGTGATTTAATTGCTAAGTTAAAATACTGAAGACTAGTGAGAATTTGCCAATCAAAGATGTTTGCGATTGCTGGACATGTGTCAAATATAAGATTTTCATAGCATTTTTTTGATATTTTTTCTAAAATGTATTATATTCCAATAATGGAGGCTATTAAGTCAATACCATGAGGGATTTAAATACAGAAGATTGTACCGTTGAAACAATTGTGTAGAGAAAGGGAATATATTTGGTAAGAAGCCATTGAATCAGTAAAGTTGACAAATTGAATAAAAGTGAGAAATTATATCATTTGGCTTTGTACTGTCACCCTTAATAATTTCAATTAATAAATAACCTTCAATAATACGTATTTTTTTATACAAGATTAATTACAGAGGCACCAATATAATTGGCCAGGGCCAATTGACTCGGGAAAAGAGTCGATGCAGGCGCTTATAAATGTTTACGCTTTACAAAAATAAAATAAAAAGCTTATTTATGGTTCTGCCTGCTAGGCGTTTGTAATTCTTACAAAATATTTGACAAAACAATAGTTGAACATTTTTTTTTAAACCGGGACCGAAGTTTAATCTTATCTTGCTACTGAAGGTGTATACGGATGGCCAAAGATACAATATTAAGCTTCGAAATCGATATAATGCACTTATACCGTTTAAATAACTACATTGTATTGAAAGTGATAGGACCGAAAGTGTGTGATAAGACCTAGAGTATTATGTACAAGACATAGATTAATTAATTCATTTTCTTTTTTGGAATCCCATTAAACTTAATACGGTATCAATAGTCTAATTAAGGTTTACTACTAGTCTTTGGGATTTGGTTTCGAAATGGGACAGAAGTGCCATCATCTCGAATGAGCGTGTTAGAGATTACACATCAGATGATGTGACCTAGATATATAAGTGGGATGAGCCAATTCATCCGTTACCAATATAATTGAGTTTGAGTTATGATAAACCATTAAGAACATACACCAGGAAGAAGAAGATTGATGAGCTAGACATTGAAGACTTGTTGACCGCTGACGTCGACTGAAATGAAGAAAAAGACCGTTAGAAAAAGAGAGAGACTATATAGATATTTTCTAGTTTATGTTTTAGTTTTCATTAATTTGTAAATTGTATCATTGGGTTGTTGAGAATCTGTTCTCATCAATTGGCAAATTCAAGGAGTTGTTCTTGGATTTGTAGGATCAAGCATCATCGAGAGTCTATTTGGTGTGTTGCATCTGTAATTCTTCATTAAGTGACCTTTGTTTTGCTTAACAATTGGTGCGGTGAGCGAATCGAACGTCGCAGTGAAGAGAAATGGCGGATCATGATCAGATTACGGCGGAGCTACAAGGTTCTATGGTGGAATTGAACAGCGAGGTAGAAATCAATCGCGGAGGGTGAAATTTTTTGACGGATTCAAATTCAGAGGTTACAAATCGCGTCGCAAGTATGGAAGGTCGGTTGTCATCGGTGGATAAGCGCATCGATTCATAGGATAGGATAAGAACATGAATCTGATTTCGCAGACGCTAGCTCAGCTCGAATCAAAGCCAACCAATTCTCCGATAAGGCTCGGGGAAAAGCAATCGTGATATTGATCGGGAGAATCAATCATTAGGTTATCAGGGAATTCATAATATTTTGGAGAATAGGATTGGAATGTTGAAGAAGATTGGATTACCGGTTTTTGATGGAACTCGACCGTACAGCTGGATCACACATGTTGAAAGGTTTTCCGATTAGGAAATTATAATGATGCAGACAAATTGGATTTGATGTATGTGAGTTTACACAGATCGATATTGAATAGGTTCAATTGTGAGATGGAAATGATGATTGCGGGATTCAGTCAGAAACTAGAAGAGAATACATGAAAGAGATTATTCAGCATGAAACATACGAGATCGCTTGTGGATTATGTAAACACGTTTGAGGAATTGTCAACAATATTTACATAAGTGGATGAATCTAATATGGAACATGTGTTTTATCTCGGCATGAAACCAGAAATGCAAGAAGTGATCAAGCTGAAAGAACCCCAAGGTTTAATTGATCACTTCAATGTGGTTATCAAAAGGGAAGACAATGTTTTTTGTACATCTATGGCTGCAACTTATAAACCATCTCAATCTCGCATAACTACATATACTCCTCTGAGATCTTCATCCAATTACAACACTCACAGGTCGCGGTCTCAGAATTCAGACCAAGAAAACACCAAATATAGAATTAAAGGTTCAGAGAATTAGTATGAGAAAATACAAGGATCAAATAATAGTCAGAATGAGAAACCACCATGGTAGCCTCATAATGCTGGAGATTTTGCATTGATTACACATCATTAAATAAGATTACTATTCTTGATAAATTTCTCATTCCCATTATTAACCAGCTGTTAGATAAACTACATGGAGCTAAGATGTTCTGTAAGCTGGATTTGAGATCGGGATACCACCAGATAAAAATGTAAGAGAGAGACATTGAGAAGACACCATTCAAATCATCCAATGTTCATTATGAATTTATGGTTATGTCATTTGGTCTTAGCAATGCTTTAGCAACTTTTCAGGCTTTGATGAATGCAATTTTCATGTCATTCTTAGGTCAGTTTGTTATGGTATTTTTTTGATGACATCTTGATCTTCAGTTCTACGGTGGAAGAACATGTAACTCATTTAAATAGCGTACTGGAAATCTATGTGCAACAATAACTTTTTGCAAACAAGAAGAAGTGTCTTTTTCCACAACGTTAAGTTGAGTATTTAGGACATGTTATATCGTCTGAGGGAGTAGCTACAGATCCAGCCAAAACAGAAGCCATGAAGAATTGGCCGGTTCCTAAGAATGTCAAGGAGCTTCGAAGATTTTTGGGGTTAACTGGATATTACAGAAGATTTGTGAGGGATTATGCTACTCTAGCTAGACCTCTAACTGATTTGCTCAAGAATGACCAATTTGATTGGTGTAGAAGAACTCATACTGCTTTTGAGTAGCTGAAGGAAGCTATGAATGATGAATGCTCCAATGCTGACTTTACCAAATTTTAATGAGGTTTTCATAGTTGAATCTAATGCATCAGGTTATGGAGTTCGAGTTGTCTTGATGCAAGGTCAACAACCGATTGCTTATTATTTTAGCTATGGTTTGACTGATCGAGAGAAAATCAAGGCCATCTATGAGACATGGCAATTGTTGTTAGCTTTACAAAAATGGAGACATTATTTGATTGGAATGAAAATTTGGGTGCCTACAAACGAGAAGAGTCTCTAAATCTTATTGGATCAATGTGATGTTACATGGGTTTCCTGCTTCTATAGTTTCGGACGGAGACAAGATTTTCCTGAGTTTATTCTGAAAAGAGTTGTATAAACAAGAAGGAACCAAGTTGAAGTACAATACGGATGGTCAGACTGAGGTGTAAAATAGATGCCTTGAGACTTATCTCTGATGTTTTGCATCATCTCATCCAAATTCATGGGCTAAGTTTTTATCTTGGGCATAGTTATGGTACAATACAAATCATAACACTTCTTTGGGAACGACACATTTTCAGGTGGTTTATGGGAGAGCACCACCAAGTTTGTTCAAGTATGAAGAAGGCTCTACATCCAATTTTGAGTTGGAAACAATGGTTAAAGAAAGAGATTTAATACTGACTCATATTAAAGATCACTTACAGTTGGCTCAAGAAAGAATGAAGAAACATACAAGGGAATTGGAGTTTAACATTGGAGATAAAGTTTTCTGAAACTTAGACCATATCGGCAACAATCAGTCTCTCGCCGTGTATGTCAGAAGTTGGATGCACGTTATTACGGGCCTTTTGAAGTTGTGGCCCGTGTGAGAGTTGTTGCTTATCGTCTAAAGCTTCCTTCTGATTCAAAGATTCATAATGTCTTCCATGTCTCTCAGTTGAAATCGGTGTTGGATGTGAATCATATTGTTTATGCCTTACCAACTTTTTTCTCCGTGAATGATGAACTTTTTATTGAGCCAACCATGATCTTGGATACTCGTTATGATGCAAATGGTCATCTAGAGGCTTTGGTAAGGTGGACATGACTACTTGATCATGAGAGGACACATGAAAGAGCTAGTACATTGATTCATCAATTTTCGCATTTGAAGCTTGAGGACAAGTTTCGTCTGAGCGAAGAGGGTATTGATAAATCTGTAAGAGCATACACTAGGAAGAAGAAGATTGCTGAGTTGGACACTGAAGACTTGTTGACCGCTGACAATGAATGCAATGAAGAAAAAGGCCGATAGAAGAAGAAATAGACTATATAGATATTTTCTAGTTTATGTTTTAGTTTTATTTATAAATTTTATCATTGAGTTGTTGAGAATTTGTTCTCATCAATTGGCAAATTCGATTTGGATATGTTTTAGTTTTCAAATAGTTGTTTTTGAATTTGTAGGATCAAACATCATTGAAAATAGGGAGAATTATTATACTAACTTTGATTTTTATGTTTATTATTAGTTTGACCTACTTTTATTTTTATTACTAGACTAACATAATTTTATTTTTATTATTGAAAATACTCTTATGGTCTTTGTTGAGAAAAACGAAATTACAAAACTAGTATTACTATTCATTTGCCACGTAGGCAAAAGTTGATTTAACAAGTCTACCGTTCTTTGACGGTAGAATTGTTTGATGTTAGTCAACTCAAATTTTGGTTCGTAGATTTGTTTGATGGATGGTAGATTTGTTTAAAAGATGGTAGATTTGTTAAATCTTGGTAAACTTATTTTAGTAAACTTATTTTTACGACGCGGTAGATATATTTATTTTTGGTAGATATATTGTCTTTGATGGTAGATTTGTTTATGAGTTGGTAGACTTTATGACCAAACCGTTGACTAACGGTAAATATTTGACTTTTGGTAGATTTATTGACAATGGTGGTAGATTAATCTTACAAAACGGTAGACTTATTTCTTTTGGTGGTAGAGTTAATCAGTGTGGATTATGTTTTCGTGATGGAAGATTTATTTATTTGACGGTAGATTTGTAATGGCAACGGTAGATTTTTATTGGGTTGATAGATTTATTTATAATGGTGGTAGATTTAAAACCGTGTAAAATCTTGGTGACTTCGTTTTGTAACGGTGGTAGATTTAATATTAGTAACGGTAGATTTAAAAAATTGGTAGATTTGTTTGTTATGGTGGTAGATATAAAAACGCCTAACATCTCGTTGACTTCGTTTTGTTATGGTGGTAGATTTAATATTAATGACGGTAGATTTAAAATTATTTGGTAGATTTATTGTTAATGACGGTAGATTTAGTAATTTTTTGGTATTTACTAGGATAACCTTCAGTTGGTAGACTTATTATTTCGCGTTGTGTGTAGACTTTTAATGACGGTAGATTTATCGACATTGTTTGGTGGTAGACATTTGATTTTTTCCAGAATGAGAAATGACGTTTTTGCCCTACACTAAATCTCATATTTATGAAAAAACTAGGCATCCAAATTTGCTAAGTATGAGCATTTTTTTATTTGATGGTAGATTTATTGTAATGATTTTTTTTTTTCTGCGGTTAACTTTTCATTTCATCTTAAATCACAAACTGAGACTTATTTTGTATACATTATTTGGACCTTTGATTTAGTGCATTGGGGGTGTTTGTTCTTGAACATTATTTGGACCTTTGATTTTAGTTGGGTTTAATTGTCTGCTCCAATTACTATTTGTTAGTGGTTCGAGATATCTTCATCCTCGAGATAATGATGCATTATCACCTTACTTAATTGAAAGTTTGTTTACAACCCTTGTCTTGGTACTTAGGACTTAAATGCTTTTATTTGTCAAAGATAAGTATTTTTTTTCTCATCCACTGTATACTTGTTTTCTTCTTTGATCGATAGAACAAGTTGGCATGTCGTCTGTAGTTGTGCATTTGCAAGAGGTTGTGGTCGCTTATAAATGTAGTATTTTAACTCATCTTTATGTTGAATTTACTACTCGCACAATGAATCCATATTTACTCAGACAATGCATAAGAATACTTCAATTCCAGAGAGAAAATTTATATTTTTGAGATTCTAAAAGGTATGCAAAATGTTCCCTATCACCCCCCCCCCCCCTGCATGTGGTACATATACAAGCATGTTCAAGAACAAACATTTCTAATCTCACAAAAAAAAAAAAAATTCTAATATATCTCTTTCTCTAATTATATTCATATACAAGCATGTTCATTTATCTCTCTACATTTTGGATTCGTTAACAGAATTTGCAGACGGTAATATCACCGGAGATGACGCCACCTACCTGTCAGAGAAAAGAGAGAATAAATCAGTCGTTAACAATAAGTCTACCATTACTACCAGTCGTTAACAATAAGTCTAGCAAACAAATCTACCGCATATAAAAACTACCGTCATATAAAAATAAATCTACCGTCATATGTAAACAAACCTACCGTCATATATAAATAAATCTACCGTCCTATATAAACAAATCTACCGTCATATACAAACAAATCTACCGCTATATACTAACAAAACTACTGTCATATACAAACAAACCTACTGTCATATACAAACAAACCTACCAAATTCACCAAACCACATATGGCTTACTAATATATCTACCATCAAACATTACAAAATCTACCACCAAAGAGATACAAAATTTAACATTCCTCACCGGAAAATTCTTGCTCTCACCGGAATTCCGTTCGGTAGACCGGAGACACAGACAAAACACGTTATATGCAACCAAAATAAATTAGGGTTAGGTTCGCCGCCAAAACAAAAAAATTGAAATTTGGGTTTTCAGCGCCGTCGCCGCCAACCGGCCATTCTCCCCCATTCGTCGGCGACACGACGGCAGATGACTCGCCGGAACCCTCGACACGCCTTCCTCCTCGCCAAAGTCCATTTCATTCGCCGTAACTTTTTCTTCGTGGAACTAAAGAAAAACCTAAAACAAAGCAAGAGTATGAAGAGACTTACCGGAAACGGCTCACTCCCCGCCGGAATCGCGTCGGAATCAAGACGTCACTCCAAACGTCACCGTCACCGTCACCATCGTCTCCTATCGCCTTTGTCAAGAGGTTTTTTTTTTTTTTTTAAACCAATTTTTTTTTTTAGTTATTTTTTTCAGTAGCTTTTTTTTTAATTGATTTTTTTGTTTAAAAAATTTAAATCATAAATAATAGCATAATTGTAATACAATACACCATATGGATAAAATGGATATTGACCAACTTTATAAAGTTAGTTTTAGTTTAGTACGGTAAACTTGTTTGAAGTTAGTCTAGTAATATTTTTTTTTATGAACGATGTTACTTTGAAAAATTCTCTCTTAAAAATATTTTTGGTGTGTTGATTCTGTAATTATTCGTTAAGTGAAATAAAATATTTTTGTTTTGCTTAGAATTCCAAGAAACTTAACAAACGTTTTTTATATGATCTCACGATTAACTAATAGCCCGACTCTCTAGTTCAGTTGCTAAAACATTTGGCATCAAAATAGTTTACAAGTTTCAACAGCCGGCAATACGTGTAGGAGACGCGTCCCTACCACATTAAACAATTATGAGACGCGTCACTACCACATTAAACAACTTTATTTCCTACACTGGTTGAGTATTTTGGATGTTTGTTTAAACAGAAGTCAGAATATTATTACGCCTATAAAGACCACTGGCAAAAGAACCTATTAAACGCATCTAACTAGCCCATCTCTCTCAAGTGTCACAATATTACAACACAAAAAAAAACAAAAAAAAATGGATGGTGAGGAACAGCAAATAGATGGTGAAGTTAATAACCATGAGCATAACGATGACCATGAGCACAAGTTGAAAGAGAAAAAGGCATTATTTCATTCCACTTATTAGATATCATCTCTCATCTTTCTCGTGTTATATATATATATCTACTTCTAAAATTCAATAGAAGTTGTACATAGTATTAAACTCAATTATCGTATATATATAGTTTAAATTCATAGAATCATCTTGTTTTTTCAGCACAAACAAATTATACATAGGTCAAATTGGTCGTCTAGTACCTATCAAATTTCTTGTTACTAAGAAAAAAAAATACAGAATTGCTGCTTTGGAACAACTTAGATTTCATGTTGATAGACAAGAAAAAGAGTGAATAGTTATCGTAGTAATACTAGATATTTAACCAAAACAAAAAAAAAGAAACTGTTTATCAAAGCTCAACTATGTACTAATACAAATTATTGTGTTTAGATATAGTCATCAAAGTCATATTTAACAACAATTTTTGTTGTTGTTGTTTGGTTGTTTATCAGAAATCATGGGGGAAACTAATTCGGCCCGATTCTTTCAGCATAGAGGCCGGGAAAACTCCAACAACCGGTCATCCCTCATTGGTACGTATCTAAACATTATTCTAACTCATGGTGGTCTAGCGGTTGAGGATTCACTATGTTAGTTGGAGATATGGTTCGAGTTTGGCCAACTATGATTTTAAATCATAGTTGGAGACCCGTGGAGGCCTTAAATAGCAAGAAAACCCGGATTTTCACAGGCCCTGGGGATTAGTCTAGGTTTCGGCCTGAGATTCTTTCGGTTATTAAAAGAAAAAAAAATCTAAACATTCCTATTCGTTTTTGTTGGAGAAGCTAAGAGGATGATCGTGTATGTAAACACATATAACTCTATATGTAATAGTTGAGCTGGAGAACGACGATGAGTTTGGCATTTCAGAGCCTAGGAGTGGTGTACGGAGACATCGGGACATCGCCGTTGTATGTGTACGCAAATACTTTCACTGAAGGCATCATCAATGACAAAGATGATGTAATCGGCGTTCTCTCGCTCATCATCTACACAATTACTCTCGTCGCACTCCTCAAATACGTTTTCATTGTTCTTCAGGCTAATGACAACGGCGAAGGTAATACCTCTCCTTAATCGTTCATTGAGAATGTTGTTTTGAGATTTTTCTTACTCATAATACTAATATAATATCGTTTTCCAAATAAGATAATACAACTTTCTTTTTAATTTTCTAGGTTGGAATGATACCGATAAAATTATAATTTTGTTTAAAATATTACATATTGAACATACAAAATCAATATTCTTTGTAAGGCAAAAATAAAATCATAGAACAATCTGTATCATGAAATGGAAAGAGCTATTTCTCGGATCGCCTAAGATTGGGAGTGATACATAAATATTTCTTAATATAAAGTATACAAATGAGGTTAGAACGAATAAAGATATATGTCAAGTATTGGCTAAATAATCAGTCAAGTATTATGATAGACTGTCGATGGAGTAAATAGTAGATTGAACAAGCAAAGGTGTATTACTTGATCATATAATCGATGATTTACCCCAAATAAATAAATAATATCATCGATGAAATATGTTTATATTAATTTTATAATCTAAAATACAAAAGAAATAATCAAGTGGTTTTTTTTTTTGATTTGACAAAAATTGGTTCTATTTGTTGTGGAGTTGTTTTGTTGATCTAAATCACATATCAATTTTATTCAAACGTGAAATTATCTAATTACTCCTATTTGACAAGTCAATATGATTTTATCCTTTAGATCCATTAAAAAAATCTAATGAGTAGGTTACTCAACGGTTATATTCACCCTCTGAAGAATTAGGCATGTAGTAAAAGTTTAAATATATTCCTATAATATTATTTAAGAAGATATTTTTGAAAATGAACTTTGTTTTGTAAGTTATTACATGAAATGCCATTAAAAATAACAAAGAATAATTGAAATAAAAAATAATATAGTTGTCTTTTATAATTAGTGATAAAAATATAGAAAATATTTATTTTGTATTAAAGATGTTATCTATTATATATTTTAAAATAATAATCAATCTATTTATATTAAAAAATATATATATATATATATTCAAAATTTTGATATATTTTTTATTATATTTTATTTGAATTTATATATAAATAAAAGTTAAAAATATTTTATTAATTTTATAAAAAATTAGACACAAGAAAATTGATTTTTTACGAGTTTGTGAACTAAACACAAAACTAGAGTTATTAAACGGTGCATAATATAGTTATTTTTCAAGATTATAGGTTTTACGGGTTAACCCAAATAATAATTTAGTTTACTGCAAAACATGTTAAATAAACAATTTATTCCGTTTGACAACTTTATCTATAATCATGAGTTAGACATATTATAAAATTAAAAAAACGAATTTTTTAAAAATTTCAAAACAATTTCTTATAAAAAAATACACCGCATTAATTATAGCGTGGATTAAGTTCTAGGAGCTTTTATTGGATCGAGATTCAGATTTAGATCTATAATTGAGTTAATTAAGAATCAAAACTTCAATGTTATATCTGTTTTTTTTTAATATAGGTTAAGCGCAATTATTGCTATTGACTTTTTATTACGTGACGCACGTCCTCTAGATCAACAATTTTGTACGATGTCGCATGTTGACCATTTTATATAACAGTGTCATCAAGTGACGCGATTCGCGCGATCCAATAAATGACTATGCTTGTTGCCTAAGTTGACTTTTATAAAGAATTTGTTTTTTTTTGTATTTCTGGTGATAATGTTAATCTAATATTTATTCATATATAATCAATATGTTAATAATGTTCAATGTTCATAATTTGTGGCTAGAATTTTTTTCTAGCCGGATTAATATATAACACTAAAAATACAAAACAATACTACAAAATATATCATATATAGCTTTTGAACATTTTTCTATCAACTATCATATACTCCATCCGTTTCTTTTTATAAGTAGTTTTGACTAAAAACACAACTATTAAGAAACTCATCTTTTACCAAAAAATATCATTTAATATATAAATTAAAAATAATCCAGCCAATCATAAAAAAACTGCATAATATTATTGGCCACACAGTATTCGATAAAGGTAAAAGTTACATAGAAACATGAAAACAACTTATATTGTGAAACAAAACAAAATCTCTAAAACTACTTATAAAAAGAAACGGAAGGAGTACTATACTTTAATCAATATTAGTTTTTTTTGTATTTGTGAGCCTGGTTTTAAAAGTAGATTGTAGTTAAAATACTACAATAATAATTCATAATTTATCTTAAATTTGCATGTATATATTGCATGTGTAGTGACTTCACTAAGGTTATTGTCTTTTACCCATTCTAGCATATTAATAAGAAATTACCCATTCTATCATGTTAAAAAGAAATTAACTTTTGTCCGAACGCTTTTGGTCAAGTGGTAGGGGATGGCTTTGGACGCTACCACGTTCCGGATTCGATATTTCTACTATGCGAAATTAACACACATTTGTTTCGGACATCTACATAGATATGAGTCTATGTATTAGGGCATCTTTGAAAACATGGGAGGAGGTCTATCTGTGGATTGTCCTTCTTCATAGATTAGTCTGTGTCCCTTCATAGATCTGGGATTACCCTGAATCACAAAAAAAAAAAAAAAATTTAACTAATAGTTATTTAAGTATATGAAAAACTATGATAGACGATAATTTATCCAAAAATTATACAAGGAGAAAAGTCAAATTCTAAAGAATAAACACTTCTTAAACTATGATCGGTTAGAACTTATATAAGGGTAAAAGTTTTTTATTGTTTAATTATGAGTCCATTATAAATTAGTGTAATAACAAAGTTATGCATGCCTAGTCATATGACAAAGTTGGTGAACGCAGGAGGAACATTTGCATTGTACTCATTAATATGTCGTTACGCGAAAACGGGACTAATCCCAAACCAAGAACCAGAAGATAGTGAGCTCTCAAACTATACACTTGAACTCCCAAACACAAAGCTCAGAAGATCCCATAAGATCAAAGAGAAGCTCGAGAATTTTAAATTCGCTAAGATCATACTCTTCCTCGTCACGATTATGGGTACTTCCATGGTTATCGGTGATGGTATCCTTACTCCTTCTATCTCAGGTACATAGCTATGAAAACTATGGACCCACTTGAGGTCCAAAACCATTAATCGATTATATGTGCGTACAAAATTCGAGACTAATTAAATTTCATGCGTTTTTTTATTGTTTGATTCAGTGCTTTCAGCAGTTAGTGGAATCAAATCGCTTGGGCAAAGTAAACACAACAAATTCATCTTCTCGTTTATTATATATGTATTTTTTTTTTAACGTCTATCTTATACACAATTAGGGCTGGCCATTCGGGTATTCTGTTCGGTTCGTTTTTTTTAGGTTTTGGATAGTTCAGATCAGTTTGGTTAATAGATTGAACAACATTTGGATCTGATATTTTTACTCAAACTACCCGAACATCCGATATTTTTACCTGATTTTCAGAAAAAACTATTTTTTATAATTGTAATTATGGGTATTTTGATTAATTATAGTCAAAATATACCTAATATTTTTGCGTATATAATTTAATTTCAAATATTTCGGGTATCGATTCGGTTTGGATATCCAAAATGTTTTAAAAATGAATCATTCATGTATTTATGACTATCTAGTTCTATCTGGTTTCACCTAATTCGATTCGGTTCCGGATAATTTTATATGCAATAATGTGACGTACTTAAATGTGATCTTAATGCATTTGATGATTTTAATATGCAGACACGGTCATTGGTGTTTCAGTTGCAATCTTGATTCTGCTATTCGCATTTCAGCGGTTTGGAACGGATAAAGTCGGATTCGCATTCGCTCCGATCATCTTCGTATGGTTCATGTTTCTGACCGGAATTGGTCTCGTGAATCTGTTCAAACATGACATTACCGTCCTAAAAGCACTTAATCCACTATATATTATTCACTACTTTAGAAGAAACGGCAAAAAAGGTTGGATTTCCCTCGGAGGTGTTTTTCT
Source organism: Eutrema yunnanense (assembly GCA_002933935.1). Classification (NCBI taxonomy): domain Eukaryota; kingdom Viridiplantae; phylum Streptophyta; class Magnoliopsida; order Brassicales; family Brassicaceae; genus Eutrema; species Eutrema yunnanense. Next base: position 93,439 of record PKML01020056.1, on the reverse strand, counting down.
CTGCATCACTGGTGAGATTTCATAGATGGTTTTATATTTTAATACTAAATAACGTTTTAATGATTGGAATGTAATTTACTGAATTAGGGACGGAGGCCATGTTTGCTGATCTAGGTCATTTCAGTGTTCGAGCTGTACAGGTGATTTTATATGTTAGAATATATCTCACATAGGAAGTTAGATTGAAGTTTAAATGATATATAATAAACATCGACCAATACACTCATTGCGGATTAATTTAAAGCTCATGAAACTTAACAACCTATATCTACTTTCGATATATTTAATTCACTGACCCAATTTGCCGGAAAAAAATGTTGCAGATTAGTTTCTCATGTATCGCATATCCAGCGCTAGTAACGATATATTGTGGGCAGGCTGCATACCTCACTAAACATACTTCCAATGTTTCAAATACTTTCTACGACTCTATCCCAGGTTAGTTTATCTCAAATTATATTATTTTCAAAATTTAAATTAAAAATGTAAACAATCAATGTCCTTAATGATTAATGTCAATAATTAATTTATTAAGATACAGTCAAAACTCTATAAATTAATAATATGCAAAACTATAATATTTTTATTAATTTATATAGATATATTATTTGGTTGATAAACTAATTTCGGAACCGAATTTTTTTATTGATTTATCATTTTTTTATGTATATGTAAATGTTTATGAACTTCCACCTCAAAAATCAATTGGGAAAAAAAAAAATGAGTCCTACTCAGTTTCAATGTAGATATCTAACAACATAACATTGGGTGCAACTTAACAGATCCGTTTTACTGGCCAACATTTGTGGTGGCGGTCGCAGCATCGATCATCGCGAGCCAAGCTATGATATCGGGCGCCTTCTCGGTCATCTCGCAGTCTCTACGTATGGGTTGTTTCCCTCGAGTGAAGGTGGTTCACACCTCGGCTAAATACGAGGGACAAGTCTACATCCCCGAGATCAACTACTTCCTCATGCTTGCATGCGTGGCTGTTACTCTCGCCTTCAGGACCACCGAGAAGATAGGGCACGCTTATGGAATCGCGGTGGTAACGGTCATGGTCATCACGACCTTTATGGTGACTCTCATAATGCTTGTTATTTGGAAAACCAACATAGTGTGGATCGTTATGTTCTTGATCGGGTTTGGCTCCATAGAGATGTTATACCTATCCTCGGTCATGTACAAGTTCACGAGCGGTGGATATTTACCGCTTGCGATAACGCTCGTTTTAATGGCGATGATGGCGATATGGCAGTACGTCCACGTCCTCAAGTACCAGTACGAACTTAGGGAGAAGATTTCTGGTGAAACCGCTATACAAATGGCTACAAGCCCTAATGTAAACCGGGTTCCCGGGATTGCTCTATTCTACACGGAGCTTGTTCACGGTATAACTCCATTGTACTCTCACTATATCTCGAACCTTTCTTCGGTCCACTCGGTTTTTGTCTTGATATCGATCAAGTCACTTCCTGTGAGCCGCGTGACGCCATCAGAGCGATTCTTCTTCCGTTACGTGGAGCCAAAAGATTTTGGGATGTTTCGGTGTGTTGTGAGGTATGGTTACAAGGAAGACATCGAGGAGCCTGATGAGTTCGAGCGTCAGTTTGTTCATTACTTGAAGGAATTTATACATCACGAGTACTTCATTTCCGGAGGAGGAGGAGACGTGGACGAGACAAACAAGGAAGAGGAACCAAATGTTGAGACTACACTTGTACCTTTGTCTAACTCTGTCCCTTCGTCGGGGCGGATAGGTTCCACGCATTCGTCGTCGAACAACATTAGGTCGGGAAGAGTCGTGCAGGTGCAATCTGTGGAGCATCAGACGGATTTGGTGGAGAGAGCTAGAGAGAAAGGAATTGTTTATCTAATGGGAGAGACGGAGATTACGGCGGAGAAAGATTCTTCTTTGTTTAAGAAGTTCATAGTAAACCATGCTTACAATTTCTTGAAGAAAAATTGTCGTGAAGGAGACAAAGCACTTGCGATTCCAAGGTCGAAGCTTCTAAAGGTTGGCATGACGTATGAGCTATAAGATTCTCTAATTCGTCTTTTTTGTTTTTGTGTGTGTGTGTGTTTGTGTGATTTATACGTGTGGTTTAAGTTCATTGTGACCTAAATGAAAGTGTTTCCATGTGACCACATGTCTAAGCATTGCTTGGTTTGTTTTGTTAATTTTTTTAAAAATTTTAAGTAATGTGTAAGTTACCTTTTTGTGACTCTCATTGTGTATTTATCAGCTTCACTAAGTAAATGAATTATTTTGTTACTCTTATAGTTTTTAGAAAACGGTATCGGAGTTATTATTTTAAACTAGAAATAAATACTCACGTGTTCATATGGAACTGAAATTGATTTGATGTGAGCCATCATCCTATATATTAATTTTAAAAATTTGATTAAAAGAAACTTGTAGAAGTTTGATAAATAATCACATCTCATCTCATACGAAGGAGCAGAAATATAACTATCATGATATCTTTTTAAAAATCATCACTCCTTTTGTAAATAAAAAGACAAGATAATCTTACTTTTTGAAACTACAATATCAGAAATAGACACTTGTAAGATATATCATATTTTTATCCTATTTTATGTGTGTGTTTTGACATTTATACATTTCTATCACGAGATAATTACTTTTCCCTCACTTTTCTCTATTTTTATTATTATTCTTCCCTCACATCCCACATATTTTTTTTATACTTATTTTGTTCTCATAAAAAATAATCGAAAAATTATTTTTGCACTATCAATTATATTTTATTTGTTTCTATACTTTGGTATCCATTTCATAATTTTTTACTTACATGTGGATAGAATGCATGTGTATCCATATACGTGTACCATATATGTGTGGAAACGCATGTATATCTATTTAGTTCCGTACACGTATACCATATCCACACGGATACGCATACGCATATGGAACACATGCATGTACACATCTAAATGGATACACATGCGTTCTATCTACAAGATTTGAACCACATTTAAGTAAAATATATTATGAAATTGTTATCAAAGTATACAGAAAAACACTTTGTAGTGTAAAAATAATTGTTCAAATATTTTTTTATGAGAAAATAATAAGTAAACAACATATGTGAAATGGGTGGTGAAGAATAATGAAAAAATAAATGAAATATTTTCTCTCCTCCTCAAACCATTAGTCAAATGGGCAATTAGAGAATTTCATATGTCAAAAAAACAACAAAAGTGTGCCTATACTCCAAAAGTGTTTATCTTGTAAATCGAACTCACTTTTGTGTCCCAAAGTATAACTTATTATAAAAAGATATTACTTTTATAGATGTAAACAAACTGTTATATACTTGGTTCTTACCTCTTAAAAATTCAATTGGAAAAAATTTATAGCCTAAATCAATTTGAGTTTTTTTCCCAACGACATCTTTTTAAATCTCCGACGAAATATCTTATCTTCCAAACCGATAAGATTATAAATATATTATTGAGTGTTTAACTGTGTATAAACTTCAAACACCACATAAATTTCTATAAATAAATTTATAAAATCTTACAAAATAAAAGAAAACATGCATTTTCATAAACAAGATGCTCTAAAGTGAGATTAGACATGGTTAGACATGAATTTATAAACATGATTTGAGAGATTTTGGCGATTTTTCGAGAGTTTTCTCAACTGCTTGGTTGTGTTTTTTTTTCCAGGATGTTTAGTCACGAGGCAATTTTCTGTTAAGTTTTCGGGACTTTCAACTCAAAACCAATTGGCTATGAGTGGATTGGCCCAATTCCCTTACATACCACTCAAGGTCCTTCCCAACTTCTTTACACACTCCCTAGAGATTATGGTCCATAACCCAATAATCTCTACTTAATCCCTAATACACCCCCTCGAGATAATGACTCTTCTAGCCATTAATCTCGACATACCATCAATCTCGGGTCCAGACGATCGGGCCACTTCTCTGGGCCGGATTATAGGAGTGTGTGTTCGGGCATTGATACCATGTTAAGTTTCCTAGACTTCCAACTCAAAACTAATTGGCTATGAGTGGATTGACCCAAATCTCTTATATACTACTCAAGGTCCCTCCCATCTTCCAATGTGGGATATTTCTCACACACTCCGTAGAGATTATGACACATGACCCAATAATCTCTATTTAATCCCTAATATTTTCTGCCAGTGGATGTCGTGGTTAGGAAAGGATTTAGTGTTAGGGAAACATACATCACTTGAATGCACTATGTAGAGGCTGCCCATAGGAGGAATCATGGTGTGGTGGAAGAAATAGATCCCTCCTTGTTGTGTTGTGCAAACACGGACGAAGAGATTTTTCTTCTAGGAGATAAGGGACAACAATGTAGCTTTTCCCTTTTACAAACAGAGCTAGAAGTTCTGATTTGGTCGATGGAATGCATGTCAATGCATTAAATGGTATCTTTCACTTTTCAGACAGTCAACCTAGTGAAGATGACGTCATATCCAACATAGTGGTTGGTGCTTCTGACTCAACTAATGGAGTTTTTGAGCATAAGGTCCCAATTTATTTCCTTTGCCCTTTTTCATTTGTCTTGCATTTTAAATGTGCCCACTGTCTATGCTAGATCTCGCTCTTGTGATTTTGATTTGGTAAAATGGATCCTTTCGGTTTAGTTAATCGAATGCATGTTGTCAAAAAGAGGTAACATCCTCCTAGGCGATAATTTTTCTGCATCCGAGTGTTCAACCAACAACTTGTTCACATTTGCTAACACAATATTTTTTATGCTAAGACGGAAAGATCACAAATGCTAATTTTTGTGTTCACGACTTCTTCCAATGTAGGAGATGCCATGAACAACATTTGAAGTCAAACTCAACAATTCCTTCTAGTTAGGAACACAATGTTGGAATATGACCGTTACCCAGTCTTTACTCAACATGCTCCTCTCTCTCTTCTATTTAAGGAGGACGAATTCCTATGTATTTCTCTCTCCTTCATGCAATTATTCTCATTTAGTATTGTAACAACTAGTTTATTCACTATATATTTGTATCTCCTTGTACAAATCAGATTAAGTGAAACAATATACAATTTCTCTCTATTCTCTTTGTTCTATGATTCTCTCGTTTCTCTTATACACTTCCGCATATAAATCTAAATGGTATCAGAGCGTTAAGATCCTTTGATCTAGTTCTTATTCTTCTATTTTTTGTTTTCTCATCTCATTCTTCAAATCTGGGTATGGAAAACTCAAAACAAATCACTCTACCTGTTATTGTCAAAGGTGATAACTATTTGATTTGGTCCAGAACCACTAAAACTGCTCTATGCAGCCGTGGATTATGGAATCACATCACTGGCATCCAAATCGAGTCTCCTAAGAACCATGACAAAGGCAAAAACGTGGTGGAAGATGAAGAGTCAGATTCGACCATCTCCAAAACTACGAGCTATGAAGATCCGAAATGGTTTTAGGAAGATCAAATGGTGCTTTCTATTCTCCAAAGCTCTCTTGAGCACTCTTTCCTTGCTGCTTACTCATACTGTGAAACAACAAATGATCTATGGGACACCCATCAAGGGGTCTATGGAAATGTTACAAATCTCAGTCGCATCTTTGAAGTTTAAAAGGCGCTGAATTCTCTCCAATATGAAAAATCTTTCAAGCAACACTTTGGTGAGTTTAGATCTTTTTGGGCAGAGTTGGAGACTCTTCGTCCTCCTACAACATATCCAACAACTCTCAATGAAAGGCGTGAACAAGATCAAGTTTTTGGGCTTCTCTTCACTCTCAATAGCTCATTCAATGGTCTTATTCGCCATATTCTCAGATCCGACAAGCTTCTTATCCTAAATGATGTGTGTATGCAGATCCATAAAGAAGAAGGGTATATTTGTTTGTTTGGCCAAAAGCATGATTTATCTCTTGCAAACCAAGCTTCTTATCCAAGGAATGATCGCATCAAGTTTGTATGTGATCATTGCAAGAAAAAGGGCCACACCAAGGACATATACTTGATCCTTCACCCACATATAAGAACAACATAGGCGAGAGAAGTGGGTAAAGCAATGTCTGTTTCTGCTGTTGAAGATAATCTGGTCAGGAAATCTGACCTTGAATCTCTAATCAAAAGCATTGCTTCTCTAAAAGAATCTGGTAACGCCTTACTAACTCTCAAAAATCACAAACCTATTGTTGTTGATTCTGGTGCATCTCATCATATGATTAGTGATGCACATCTTAGTCATAATATTGAACTTGTAAATGGTGATGTGATTATTGCAAATGGCCACAAAGTGCCTATTAAGGGAATTGGAAACCTGAAACTGTTTAACAAAGACTCTCAAGCTCTTTATTTGCCTGAATTTACTTCAAATCTTTTATATGTTCAAAAAGCAGTTAAAGATCTTGATTGCTTGGCTATTTTCAGTCCTAATGATATTTGGTTTCAGGATATTAAGTCGGGAAAGACTAGTGGAGAAGGATCTACAAAGAATGGTCTTTATGTTCTTAAAGATTTAAACTCTACTTCTGTTTCTGCTTTTGCTAATAATTCAATATGGCATGCTAGATTTGGACATCCTCACACACACGCTCTTAAGATTCTTCTTCCTAGTGTATCTTTTGAGAATGATAAGTGTGAAACTTGTATCTTAGGAAAGCATTACAAAACTGTATTTCCAAACTCATCTACTACTTATGAAAATTGTTTTGATCTTATTCATTCTGATGTGTGGATTGCTCCATGTGCAACTAGAGATCAATATAAGTATTTTGTGACGTTTATTGATGAAAAATCCAAATACACATGGCTAACACTCTTACCTTCTAAAGGCCGTGTTTTTGAAGCTTTTTCAAAATTTCACAGTTTCGTCTCAACTCAGTATAAGGCTAAGATCAAAACCTTGCGAACTGACAATGGAGGTGAATACACCATCAATGAGTTCAAAGCCTTAACATATAAACATGGGATCATATATCAAACATCATGTCCTTAAACTCCTCAACAGAATGGTGTTGCTGAGCGCAAGAACCGTCACCTTATGGAGGTTGCAAGAACTATGATGTTCGACAAAAATGTTCCAAAACATTATTGGAGTGATGCAGTTGTGACTTCCTGCTACATATCAACCGCCTCCCAACCAAATGTCTCAAAGACAGTTCCCCATACGAGGTACTAAATAACCTTAAACCATTTGTTAATTTTCTAAAGGTATTTGGTTGTGTTTGCTATGTCAATCTCGCATAACTACATATACTCCTCTGAGAACTTCTTCCAATTACAACACTCACATGTCGTGGTCTCAGAATTCAGGCCAAGAAAACACCAAATATGGAATTAAAGGTTCAGAGAATCAGTATGAGAAAATACAAGGATCAAAGAATGGTCAGAATGAGAAACCACCATGGTAGCCTCATAATGTTGGAGATTCTGCATTGATTACACATCATTAAATAAGATTACTATTCCTGACAAATTTCTCATTCCCATTATTAACCAGCTGTTAGATAAACTACATGGAGCTAAGATGTTCTGTAAGCTGGATTTGAGATCGGGATACCACCAGATAAGAATGTAAGAGAGAAAGACATTGAGAAGACAACATTCAGATCATCCAATGGTCATTATGAATTTATGGTTATGTCCTTTGGTCTTAGCAATCACTACAAGAAAACAGCGTTTTAGCGACTACATATGGCGACTAAATAATTAGTCGCTAGAAATTGCGACTAATTAGCGACTATTTGACGACTATTTGGCGACTAATACAAATTGGTCGTAATTGAGTCGCTATTTTACGACCAAAGAACATAGTCGCTAAAATAGTCGCTATTTTACGACTAATTTACGACTACATTTCAGACGGAAAATAATAGTCGCCTAATAGTCACTAATTTAGCGACTATTATGCGACTATTTCGGCAGATCGCACAGTAGTAGCCTAATAGTCACTAATTAACGACTATTATGTGACTATTTCGGCAGATCACAAATTAGTCGCCTAATAGTCGCTATATTAGCGACTATTTCGGCATATCGCATAGTAGTCAGTAATCAGTCCTAAAATACCGGTTGATATTGCAAACAGCCTCGCAAGCGGATCAATTTCGGTGTAATTTTTTGTCTTTTGATGAAGAACTAGATGACGAGGAACCCTACTAATTAAATATGTTACTTATGTCACAATGTTAATTATGTTATTTATGTCAAATTTGAAAATAAAAATTCTAAAAATTTGTCTTTTACATCATGGTCATGTTTTTTTCCAACATTACGATCATATATATAAATTTTTACTATCATTGAAGATAAAAAAAATTGAAGATCAATTATATATGGTGACGATATAAAAAATATTATATTAAAAATATTTATATGGCGACACATATTATATAGTGAAGATATAAAATTTATTATACATGAAAATACAAATAAAAAATATATATATTTTAAACATGAAACATATTAACAAAATATGTTAAACAACAAAAATTCAGTAACATAAGTTAATATCTTCTTTGTTAAAATTAATTTTGTTAACATAGTCGCTACAGTAGTCGCTATTTTACGACTAATTTACGACTACATTTCAGACGGGAAATAATAGTCGCCATTTTGGCGACTATTATGCGACTACACTCGATTTTTATAAATCCTTAATTCTTTTTTTTTTTGTCAATATAAATCTTAAATTCTAAACCCCAAACACAAACCCCCTAAACCTCTAACTCTTAATCATAAATTATAAATCTAAAATTGTAAACGAGATCTTACATATAAAATATCAAATAATATACAAACAATCAAAACTTATAATTTTTTAATATAATCATTTTATAAATCAAAAATTCTAAACCCAAAACATAAACCATTAACCCTAAACATCTAACCCTTAATCATAAACATCTAACCCCTAATCATAAACTTTATATCTTAAATTATAAACTAGATCTTAATTACACATATATATCAAATAATATACAAAAAAATTCAACACATACAATTTTTTTAAAATATAATCATTTTATAAATCTTAAATTCTAAACCCCAAACACATACTATATTAAGTGCTACATGTGTTTTATACAAAAAAAAAATATAACTTACAAAATTTTCAATATAATCATAAATTTTAAGATTTAATCTACTTTATTTTTTATGTTTTTTTAAATGTTTCTATCATTCCTTCTTTTCTTTTTTGGGACAATTGGCAAAATAACCAATTTTCAATAAACCATTAAGAAAATAGCCATGAATAATCATAAATTAAGTACATAACAAAAAGTTGTTTTTCAGACGATTTTGCCCTCATCTGCACTCATTGTAGACTGTCTATATTATTTTGATATTGTTCTATTTGACAGCACATATAGTTTCCCCATAGATTTTGTTTTTTTCCGTTACTCACTTCCTATGAATTTGATTCAATTTTGTAAAACCACAAAAAAACACAGATTTTTTTTCATAGCAAACATGATTTCAATTTCTTAAAACTAAAAATATTTTTTTTCCAGATGTGAATAGTGTCACCAATAACGTAACAAGTCTATTTTTATTAATAACATAACAAGTCTAATTTTTTATATAAAAACGTAGCAAATTTATCAATAACATAACAAGTTTATTTGTTTCCAGACATTTCATCTCTTAAGTATCTCATCAATTCAAAAAAAAAAAAATATCTCATCAATAATTTACAAAATTGCAAAAAAAAGATAGACGTTCTATACACACATAAGAATTAGTCACCATTAATTTCCGATCGTCTCTCCCCCACGACGTCAAAGTCACCATCTTTCTCCAACGGCAAAGTACTGGGTAGTGTTGTGAAGTAATAAAACCAACAATTGAATTAACAAAAACCAAATATATAACCTCCACCATGAAGCCAAATATATAGACGGTTTATGTGTTCTATATAGACCGACGCTTTTTAACTCATTACATATCAGGGTCTGCATTGAAAATTACAAATCTTTACATTGAAAATTACGAACTCAACATGTTTTAGTGTCAATGTGCCTCCCGAAAGTTATCGCCGTAAATCCACAAGTCGTTGCGTCACTCAACGGAAACTAAATCAGATTCAGAAAATTGTAAAATTTCAACACCAACCCTAGCTCGAGATTGCTCCAATCAATTAATAGCTCGAGGCTCACGCAAATAACAAAATTACAAAAATAGACGTTCTATACACACATAGACCTGAATTCACAAGATTTGTTACAAAATTCAAACTTTCACATTAAATCAAGAGCAAAACAACGCATTGTCACAAGAATTCCAGACAATCCTAAAACCAATCACCTTCAAGGGATAATAATCAACTAAAAAATAAACTAATCACCACGCATTGGATCTGATGAACCGGAGCTAATCACTAAATGGGTTTCCTTATAAAAAAAAATAGACGTTCTATACACACATAGGAATTAGCAAATAGAAAATACCAAAAGTGTAAGCAATGAAGTTGCAAATAACAAAATAGTCTCAATAACAAATAAAAAGAAGCTCAACAAACTGCAAAATTAGTTTCCAATATTGAAAACAAAAAAATAGACGTTCTACACTAATAGACGTTCTATACAAATAGACGCTCTCCAACGGCGAAGTACTGGGTAGTGTTGCGAAGTAATAACAAAAGCCAAATATAGAACTTCCACCATAAAGCCAAATAGACAGTCTATGTTCTATGGTTTGAAGAAAAATCAAGAACTAAACTATAGTTTGAAGAAAAATAGTACATCCATAAACTAAACACGGAAATAGTATATCCATAAAAATGAGGACATAGATTCTGTTTCGAAGATAAATAGCGAAATTGCTTAAACTTGCCAGTCAAATATCTGCATTCAGACAGAAACAAGAAGGTAGAATTAATGAAAGCCCTCAAGCCAAATAGACAATCTATGTAGCAAAACCAATTTCACAATTGTTGACCGGACCTTCTCTAAGTTTATCCCAATCAATAACAAAAACCTAAAACATACAATCGAATTCACGAAAGGCAAATAGAGAACCTTCACCATGAAAGCCAAATAGACAGTATATGTGAAGCTAAGAAAATCATAGAACCCTTTAACAGAAAAAATTCACGGCACCATCCCACTAAATCAGATTCGGAAAATGTGAAGACGAAGAAAAGAGAATTGAAGATATTGCCATATTTTGATAATTGAAGATGAATAGACCTGTAAACAAATCGATATCGCTTCAATTTGAACCGAGAGACTCGACGCCGTTTCATCCCTCCAGCAAACACAACACATCCTCTCAGTCGACCTGACGCGTTCCTCACTCACCACCAGAAAACCCGAGTTCGAATCCGACCAGATTTTCCTCAATTCATCTTCTCCAATCTCCACTATCTCTGGAGCTTCACTCCCGAGACACTCTTGTCGCATCACAACAAAAGGACTACAGTAGCCTGGTACTGAGTCGGCTCGAGCGTGACTCATTCCGATACGCTGCGACGGAGTGGCAACAAAATAAGGCGGATGAGAAGGAGGAGGAGGGCAACGACGATCGTGTTTCTGATTGCTCGCCGTGAGATACCGGAGATTATGTCGCTGTGAGAGACCTGAGATTCACATGATCTGGAGGAAGCTTTAGGAGAGAAAGCGCTGGTCAACAAAAAAAATAAAAATGAGAAGAGAGATGAAGAAAAAAAAAAAAAATAGAAAAAGGGTAAAGTTGTATTAATATATAATATACAGAGAATATCATGTTCAGATTTTTTTTTGGTTAGTTTGTGAATTATAATATTTTTGATGGTTATACATTACAATTTCCCTTCTTTTTTTGTTTATATCTTCTTTTTTTCTTTCCTTCTCTTTCTCTCTCTCCTTCCTACGACTCTTCTTCTTCTTCTTCTTCCTTCTCTTCCTTCGATCTCTCTTGATTCGTAACAGATTTCGACGATTTTAGTGTCAATCTCCATCGTTTTTTCATCCTCTACAAAACCCCCAACCCATATTTCTCGATTAACCAAGGTAAGTTCTTCGAAATCCCTATTTACAATCACGATTTTTGTCAAAAAATCGGAGAAGGTTTGCTTTCAGGTTCCACGGCGGTGGTGGGAGCAGATCCGGCGAGATTGTGGCGGAGGATGGTTTTTGGATGGGTGATTTTGGATCGGGATCGATGGATGAGGAGGTGAAGGAGGTGGAGGAGGCGGGGTGTGACAGGGTTTCCCTGTATCTATCTATCTACTTATGTATTTCACAATCCGGTTATCTTATTTCCGGTTCAATAATTTGGTTGGTTTGCTGATCAAATGTTAGACCAAGGCTGAAGTCACATTTTATGTACGATCCTTGTCATTTCTAAAAGTTAATCAAAGAAATACTTTCTCTTATCTTTCTCTTCTTCTCTCTCGTACGATATCATCATCTTCTCAGAGAATCTTGTTCTTTCAAGGTGATTTCTCTTTCTTAAATCATCTTCCAAGCTTGATTCTACCTTTCTTAGGACTTACGGTGAGTCCCTAGATTGGATTTATCATCTGGTTTCTAAAACCTGCTTCATTGGTATCAGAGCTTTGCTCAGATCTCTGGAACAACAATCATGGTGGAAACAAGACTACAGGAGAAACAAGCTATGGAACAGATGGAGGAATCACGTCGCCTGCAAGAGAAGAAACTCGAAGATCAACAAGCCAGAACCGATTCTCTTGAAACCCGATTCAGCAAGCTTGAGTCGATGATCTTCAACTACTTTTCGCAGGGATCTTCAAATCAACAACACGATCAGAACCATGTGACATCAAGCTCATCACCTCCGGTTGGAGTCCTGTACCAGGGGTCTTTCCAGTTACCAGATCCGCCGGATCTGAGTGGGGTTGATCGAGGTTTAACCGGTAGAGCAAACGTTAAAGATGGATCCTCTCTGTTACCAAATGGGCTCGCTACGAGACTATCCAAGGTGGGATTTCCAAGCTTCGATGGTTCCGATCTTCGAGGTTGGATCTTTCGCTGTGAACAGTTCTTCGATCTAGACAGCACACCATCGGATCTGAAGGTGAGGTTAGCCGCGTTGCATCTCTCGGGGAAAGCTCTCCAATGGCACCATAACTTCATGGCGGAAAGGTATGGACTCACTCCTTCCTGGACTGATTATGTGATGGCCTTATCTTCGCGGTTTAGTGAGCTCTTTGACGATCCTTTAGCTGAGCTGGTGAGTTTGAGGCAAGATCACGATGCTGTAGAAGACTATTTGGAGAAATTTGAAAACATAAGGACAAGGATTGCTATACCTGCGAGTCACGCTCTCAGCATCTTCCTGTCAAATATGCGCCCTCATCTGGCTTATCACACCAGGCAATTCAACGTTGAGACAGTAGCTGCAGCAGCTAGAATCGCTAAGCTTCACGAGTCATCACTTTTGCATACACCAGTGAAACAAAACAGAGCTCCCTTCAATCCAACTCCCCACCACAACCCACAACACTTCATATCCTATAGACCACCAAATACCTCACCCATCCTTCCATCACCTGACACCTCTAAATACCACCTCTCCAAACCTACTTTCATTCCCCGAAACAATACTGATAAAACCCCAACGAAGTACTCCTACCAAGAAATGCAGGATCGACGAGCAAAAGGCTTGTGTATGTTCTGTGATGAACCCTTCACTCCGGGTCATCAACTGAAACATAAACGATCTCAGATATTTGTTATTGAGTGTGAGGATGACGAGGAGGATGCTTACGAGATTGGTCTGGTGGAAGAAGAGTTAGTTGACAATTCTGCAGGAGATACCACTGAGCCTAATCCAGTGATTTCTGTCAATGCTCTGAGTGGTTCATGTGCCTTCAACTGTATGAAGGTTGTGGGACAGTATGGGAAGAGGAAACTCCATATTTTGATCGATACAGGTAGCACTCATAACTTCATTGACTTGTCTATTGCTAAGGAGTTGGGCTGTTTGTTGGAAGCAAGTAGACCAATGTCAGTGACAGCTGCTATTGGGGACACTTTGTTGACAAAATACAAGTGCAGAGAGTTTTCTTGGAAGGTGCAAGGTTATTCTTACACCTCGGAAGTGAGAGCATTACCTCTGGATTACTGTGAACTAGTGCTGGGAGTTCAGTGGTTATCTACCCTTGGACCTATCTTATGGGATTTTCTGAACCTTCGTATGGAGTTTTATTTGAATGGTCAGAAGAATGTACTCAGAGGTGTTACTAAATTAGGTTGTAAGGTGATTCAGGGTGGTAGTCTTAATAAGCTTACGCTCCAACAGCCTCAGCTAGCCCTACTGAAGGTTCGAGAGTTAGATGATGCTTCTACTTCACCTTCTCTCCAAACAGAGGCACTTTTCTCTCATATTTCAACCACTAAGAATGTAGTCCCCACTGCTCCCGCTCTGACATCTCTCTTGGAAACTTTTGCTGACTTATTTGAAGAACATGTCGGCTTACCACCATTTCGGGAAGGTTTTGACCACAAGATCCCACTGGAGACAGGTGCGAACCCAGCCAACTTCAGACCTTACCGATACTCTTCTTTGCAGACGAATGCTCATTTATCTCACCCTCACACTGCCATAGAAGTGGCGCAAGCTTACTTGAATAACGTGTTCAAGCGTCACGGTCTGCCCAAAGATACCATCGGTGACAGAAACCACTTCTACTTTGAGATCGTTTATGGCCGACCACCACTTCCCCACTTGCCATACTTGCCTGGTGAGTCCTCTTCTACTGTGCTGGACATTAGTTCGCAGAAACGAGAAGAGGTCATTTCTATGTTGAAGTTCCATCTCTTAAGGACACAGGCTGCTTACTCTCATCGATCACCAAGGGAATTTGCAATTGGTAATTTTATGTATCTGAAACTTCAACTTTACCGCAAGCATTCACTCAAAACCAGAAAAATCCCTCACAAGCTTTCATCAAGGCTTTATGGTCCCTTCCTCATCACAGACAAAATTGGTTCAGTTGCATACAAGCTGGCCTTACCTTCAGATGCCGCTATTCATGATGTTTTCCATGTGAGTCAACTGAAACTCTGCCCAAACCCCCCAACATCTTCCCCTATTCTGCCTCAATACTGGCTCAACCTTGGCAACTCGAAAGAACCTTAGCTGATTTTGGAAACAAAGGTGGTTAAACGTCGCAATGCCGCAACAACTAAAGTACTGGTTCAATGCAAGGATGACACACCAGAGAATGCAACTTGGGAGTTTTATCAAGATTTCACCTCTCAATATCTTCATTCTCATCCTTGAGGACAAGGATGATTTCAACCAGGGAGTATTGTGACAGGGTTTCCCTGTATCTATCTATCTACTTATGTATTTCACAATCCGGTTATCTTATTTCCGGTTCAATAATTTGGTTGGTTTGCTGGTCAAATGTTAGACCAAGGCTGAAGTCACGTTTTATGTACGATCCTTGTCATTTCTAAAAGTTAATCAAAGAAATACTTTCTCTTATCTTTCTCTTCTTCTCTCTCGTACGATATCATCATCTTCTCAGAGAATCTTGTTCTTTCAAGGTGATTTCTCTTTCTTAAATCATCTTCCAAGCTTGATTCTACCTTTCTTAGGACTTACGGTGAGTCCCTAGATTGGATTTATCATCTGGTTTCTAAAACCTGCTTCATTGGTATCAGAGCTTTGCTCAGATCTCTGGAACAACAATCATGGTGGAAACAAGACTACAGGAGAAACAAGCTATGGAACAGATGGAGGAATCACGTCGCCTGCAAGAGAAGAAACTCGAAGATCAACAAGCCAGAACCGATTCTCTTGAAACCCGATTCAGCAAGCTTGAGTCGATGATCTTCAACTACTTTTCGCAGGGATCTTCAAATCAACAACACGATCAGAACCATGTGACATCAAGCTCATCACCTCCGGTTGGAGTCCTGTACCAGGGGTCTTTCCAGTTACCAGATCCGCCGGATCTGAGTGGGGTTGATCGAGGTTTAACCGGTAGAGCAAACGTTAAAGATGGATCCTCTCTGTTACCAAATGGGCTCGCTACGAGACTATCCAAGGTGGGATTTCCAAGCTTCGATGGTTCCGATCTTCGAGGTTGGATCTTTCGCTGTGAACAGTTCTTCGATCTAGACAGCACACCATCGGATCTGAAGGTGAGGTTAGCCGCGTTGCATCTCTCGGGGAAAGCTCTCCAATGGCACCATAACTTCATGGCGGAAAGGTATGGACTCACTCCTTCCTGGACTGATTATGTGATGGCCTTATCTTCGCGGTTTAGTGAGCTCTTTGACGATCCTTTAGCTGAGCTGGTGAGTTTGAGGCAAGATCACGATGCTGTAGAAGACTATTTGGAGAAATTTGAAAACATAAGGACAAGGATTGCTATACCTGCGAGTCACGCTCTCAGCATCTTCCTGTCAAATATGCGCCCTCATCTGGCTTATCACACCAGGCAATTCAACGTTGAGACAGTAGCTGCAGCAGCTAGAATCGCTAAGCTTCACGAGTCATCACTTTTGCATACACCAGTGAAACAAAACAGAGCTCCCTTCAATCCAACTCCCCACCACAACCCACAACACTTCATATCCTATAGACCACCAAATACCTCACCCATCCTTCCATCACCTGACACCTCTAAATACCACCTCTCCAAACCTACTTTCATTCCCCGAAACAATACTGATAAAACCCCAACGAAGTACTCCTACCAAGAAATGCAGGATCGACGAGCAAAAGGCTTGTGTATGTTCTGTGATGAACCCTTCACTCCGGGTCATCAACTGAAACATAAACGATCTCAGATATTTGTTATTGAGTGTGAGGATGACGAGGAGGATGCTTACGAGATTGGTCTGGTGGAAGAAGAGTTAGTTGACAATTCTGCAGGAGATACCACTGAGCCTAATCCAGTGATTTCTGTCAATGCTCTGAGTGGTTCATGTGCCTTCAACTGTATGAAGGTTGTGGGACAGTATGGGAAGAGGAAACTCCATATTTTGATCGATACAGGTAGCACTCATAACTTCATTGACTTGTCTATTGCTAAGGAGTTGGGCTGTTTGTTGGAAGCAAGTAGACCAATGTCAGTGACAGCTGCTATTGGGGACACTTTGTTGACAAAATACAAGTGCAGAGAGTTTTCTTGGAAGGTGCAAGGTTATTCTTACACCTCGGAAGTGAGAGCATTACCTCTGGATTACTGTGAACTAGTGCTGGGAGTTCAGTGGTTATCTACCCTTGGACCTATCTTATGGGATTTTCTGAACCTTCGTATGGAGTTTTATTTGAATGGTCAGAAGAATGTACTCAGAGGTGTTACTAAATTAGGTTGTAAGGTGATTCAGGGTGGTAGTCTTAATAAGCTTACGCTCCAACAGCCTCAGCTAGCCCTACTGAAGGTTCGAGAGTTAGATGATGCTTCTACTTCACCTTCTCTCCAAACAGAGGCACTTTTCTCTCATATTTCAACCACTAAGAATGTAGTCCCCACTGCTCCCGCTCTGACATCTCTCTTGGAAACTTTTGCTGACTTATTTGAAGAACATGTCGGCTTACCACCATTTCGGGAAGGTTTTGACCACAAGATCCCACTGGAGACAGGTGCGAACCCAGCCAACTTCAGACCTTACCGATACTCTTCTTTGCAGACGAATGCTCATTTATCTCACCCTCACACTGCCATAGAAGTGGCGCAAGCTTACTTGAATAACGTGTTCAAGCGTCACGGTCTGCCCAAAGATACCATCGGTGACAGAAACCACTTCTACTTTGAGATCGTTTATGGCCGACCACCACTTCCCCACTTGCCATACTTGCCTGGTGAGTCCTCTTCTACTGTGCTGGACATTAGTTCGCAGAAACGAGAAGAGGTCATTTCTATGTTGAAGTTCCATCTCTTAAGGACACAGGCTGCTTACTCTCATCGATCACCAAGGGAATTTGCAATTGGTAATTTTATGTATCTGAAACTTCAACTTTACCGCAAGCATTCACTCAAAACCAGAAAAATCCCTCACAAGCTTTCATCAAGGCTTTATGGTCCCTTCCTCATCACAGACAAAATTGGTTCAGTTGCATACAAGCTGGCCTTACCTTCAGATGCCGCTATTCATGATGTTTTCCATGTGAGTCAACTGAAACTCTGCCCAAACCCCCCAACATCTTCCCCTATTCTGCCTCAATACTGGCTCAACCTTGGCAACTCGAAAGAACCTTAGCTGATTTTGGAAACAAAGGTGGTTAAACGTCGCAATGCCGCAACAACTAAAGTACTGGTTCAATGCAAGGATGACACACCAGAGAATGCAACTTGGGAGTTTTATCAAGATTTCACCTCTCAATATCTTCATTCTCATCCTTGAGGACAAGGATGATTTCAACCAGGGAGTATTGTGACAGGGTTTCCCTGTATCTATCTATCTACTTATGTATTTCACAATCCGGTTATCTTATTTCCGGTTCAATAATTTGGTTGGTTTGCTGGTCAAATGTTAGACCAAGGCTGAAGTCACGTTTTATGTACGATCCTTGTCATTTCTAAAAGTTAATCAAAGAAATACTTTCTCTTATCTTTCTCTTCTTCTCTCTCGTACGATATCATCATCTTCTCAGAGAATCTTGTTCTTTCAAGGTGATTTGTCTTTCTTAAATCATCTTCCAAGCTTGATTCTACCTTTCTTAGGACTTACGGTGAGTCCCTAGATTGGATTTATCATCTGGTTTCTAAAACCTGCTTCATTGGTATCAGAGCTTTGCTCAGATCTCTGGAACAACAATCATGGTGGAAACAAGACTACAGGAGAAACAAGCTATGGAACAGATGGAGGAATCACGTCGCCTGCAAGAGAAGAAACTCGAAGATCAACAAGCCAGAACCGATTCTCTTGAAACCCGATTCAGCAAGCTTGAGTCGTTGATCTTCAACTACTTTTCGCAGGGATCTTCAAAGCAACAACACGATCAGAACCATGGGACATCAAGCTCATCACCTCCGGTTGGAGTCCTGTACCAGGGGTCTTTCCAGTTACCAGATCCGCCGGATCTGAGTGGGGTTGATCAAGGTTTAACCGGTAGAGCAAACGTTAAAGATGGATCCTCTCTGTTACCAAATGGGCTCGCTACGAGACTATCCAAGGTGGGATTTCCAAGCTTCGATGGTTCCGATCTGCGAGGTTGGATCTTTCGCTGTGAACAGTTCTTCGATCTAGACAGCACACCATCGGATCTGAAGGTGAGGTTAGCCGCGTTGCATCTCCCGGGGAAAGCTCTCCAATGGCACCATAACTTCATGGCGGAAAGGTATGGACTCACTCCTTCCTGGACTGATTATGTGATGGCCTTATCTTCGCGGTTTAGTGAGCTCTTTGACGATCCTTTAGCTGAGCTGGTGAGTTTGAGGCAAGATCACGATGCTGTAGAAGACTATTTGGAGAAATTTGAAAACATAAGGACAAGGATTGCTATACCTGCGAGTCACGCTCTCAGCATCTTCCTGTCAAATATGCGCCCTCATCTGGCTTATCACACCAGGCAATTCAACGTTGAGACAGTAGCTGCAGCAGCTAGAATCGCTAAGCTTCACGAGTCATCACTTCTGCATACACCAGTGAAACAAAACAGAGCTCCCTTCAATCCAACTCCCCACCACAACCCACAACACTTCACATCCTATAGACCACCAAATACCTCACCCATCCTTCCATCACCGGACACCTCTAAATACCACCTCTCCAAACCTACTTTCATTCCCCGAAACAATACTGATAAAACCCCAACGAAGTACTCCTACCAAGAAATGCAGGATCGACGAGCAAAAGGCTTGTGTATGTTCTGTGATGAACCCTTCACTCCGGGTCATCAACTGAAACATAAACGATCTCAGATATTTGTTATTGAGTGTGAGGATGACGAGGAGGATGCTTACGAGATTGGTCTGGTGGAAGAAGAGTTAGTTGACAATTCTGCAGGAGATACCACTGAGCCTAATCCAGTGATTTCTGTCAATGCTCTGAGTGGTTCATGTGCCTTCAACTGTATGAAGGTTGTGGGACAGTATGGGAAGAGGAAACTCCATATTTTGATCGATACAGGTAGCACTCATAACTTCATTGACTTGTCTATTGCTAAGGAGTTGGGCTGTTTGTTGGAAGCAAGTAGACCAATGTCAGTGACAGCTGCTATTGGGGACACTTTGTTGACAAAATACAAGTGCAGAGAGTTTTCTTGGAAGGTGCAAGGTTATTCTTACACCTCGGAAGTGAGAGCATTACCTCTGGATTACTGTGAACTAGTGCTGGGAGTTCAGTGGTTATCTACCCTTGGACCTATCTTATGGGATTTTCTGAACCTTCGTATGGAGTTTTATTTGAATGGTCAGAAGAATGTACTCAGAGGTGTTACTAAATTAGGTTGTAAGGTGATTCAGGGTGGTAGTCTTAATAAGCTTACGCTCCAACAGCCTCAGCTAGCCCTACTGAAGGTTCGAGAGTTAGATGATGCTTCTACTTCACCTTCTCTCCAAACAGAGGCACTTTTCTCTCATATTTCAACCACTAAGAATGTAGTCCCCACTGCTCCCGCTCTGACATCTCTCTTGGAAACTTTTGCTGACTTATTTGAAGAACATGTCGGCTTACCACCATTTCGGGAAGGTTTTGACCACAAGATCCCACTGGAGACAGGTGCGAACCCAGCCAACTTCAGACCTTACCGATACTCTTCTTTGCAGACGAATACTCATTTATCTCACCCTCACACTGCCATAGAAGTGGCGCAAGCTTACTTGAATAACGTGTTCAAGCGTCACGGTCTGCCCAAAGATACCATCGGTGACAGAAACCACTTCTACTTTGAGATCGTTTATGGCCGACCACCACTTCCCCACTTGCCATACTTGCCTGGTGAGTCCTCTTCTACTGTGCTGGACATTAGTTCGCAGAAACGAGAAGAGGTCATTTCTATGTTGAAGTTCCATCTCTTAAGGACACAGGCTGCTTACTCTCATCGATCACCAAGGGAATTTGCAATTGGTAATTTTATGTATCTGAAACTTCAACTTTACCGCAAGCATTCACTCAAAACCAGAAAAATCCCTCACAAGCTTTCATCAAGGCTTTATGGTCCCTTCCTCATCACAGACAAAATTGGTTCAGTTGCATACAAGCTGGCCTTACCTTCAGATGCCGCTATTCATGATGTTTTCCATGTGAGTCAACTGAAACTCTGCCCAAACCCCCCAACATCTTCCCCTATTCTGCCTCAATACTGGCTCAACCTTGGCAACTCGAAAGAACCTTAGCTGATTTTGGAAACAAAGGTGGTTAAACGTCGCAATGCCGCAACAACTAAAGTACTGGTTCAATGCAAGGATGACACACCAGAGAATGCAACTTGGGAGTTTTATCAAGATTTCACCTCTCAATATCTTCATTCTCATCCTTGAGGACAAGGATGATTTCAACCAGGGAGTATTGTGACAGGGTTTCCCTGTATCTATCTATCTACTTATGTATTTCACAATCCGGTTATCTTATTTCCGGTTCAATAATTTGGTTGGTTTGCTGGTCAAATGTTAGACCAAGGCTGAAGTCACGTTTTATGTACGATCCTTGTCATTTCTAAAAGTTAATCAAAGAAATACTTTCTCTTATCTTTCTCTTCTTCTCTCTCGTACGATATCATCATCTTCTCAGAGAATCTTGTTCTTTCAAGGTGATTTCTCTTTCTTAAATCATCTTCCAAGCTTGATTCTACCTTTCTTAGGACTTACGGTGAGTCCCTAGATTGGATTTATCATCTGGTTTCTAAAACCTGCTTCAACCTCCAAGTTCTGTGAATTGCGGAGATTCGTGATTAGGGAAAACCTCGGATCGCCTGGATGGATCAATGTTGTTGACATGGAGCAATTGCAATACGTTCTAGAGAAGATCGGGCACGGCTTCTTGAAGCTTCTCTCGCTTTTCCCGCCCTTTATTTTCACCTTCGTGTCAGGTGAGAACACCAAGCCATAGTTTGGAGAATGTAGAAGCTGTAGAACAATTTGGAAAGAAGTTTGACGGCAAGAATTAGCATACCTTTCATGTTTCACAGATTCAGTAATCTTTTTGTGAACATTGAGTACTCTCAACCAAGTCGTCAAGAACAAAGTCACTTTGTCAAAGCTCTGAGACCACATTACTATGATGAGCAAGCTGGATCTCATCGACTCCAGCCAAACACTGCTGTAATGACTACAATCAGATCAAGGGCACAAGTTGATCGCGCAGATTGTCTCACGCCGGCTGTCTTGCAGCATCAGCACAGAGTATCCAATTGGCCGGAGACAAGTGAGCTCCTTCTCACATAACAAAGGGTTGACGCTAAATCCGGTTTTAGATGTTACCTGACTGTTCAGTAGGTTGTGATCTTGNAGTCGCTAAAACTATGTTTTCTTGTAGTGAATGCTTTAGCGACTTTTCAGGCTTTGATGAATGCAATTTTCATGCCATTCTTAGGTCAGTTTGTTATGGTATTTTTTTGATGACATCTTGATCTTCAGTTCTACGGTGGAAGAACATGTAACTCATTTAAATATCGTACTGGAAATCTATGTGCAACAACAACTTTTTGCAAACAAGAAGAAGTGTCTTTTTGCACAACATTAAGTTGAGTATTTATGACATGTTATATCGTCTGAGGGAGTAGCAACATATCCAACCAAAACTGAAGCCATGAAGAATTGGCCGGTTCCTAAGGATATCAAAAGCTTCGAGGATTTTTGGGGTTAACTGGATATTACAGAAGATTTGTGAGGGATTATACTACTCTAGCTAGATCTCTAACTGATTTGCTCAAGAAGGACCAGTTTGATTGGTGTAGAAGAACTCATATTGCTTTTGAGTAGCTGAAGGAAGCTATGAATGATGAATGCTCCAATGCTGGCTTTACCAAATTTTAATGAGGTTTTTATAGTTGAATCTAATGCATCAGGTTATGGAGTTGGAGTTGTCTTGATGCAAGGTCAACAACCGATTGCTTATTATTTTAGCTATGGTTTGACTTATCGAGAGCAAATCAAGGCCATCTATGAGAGATAACTCATGGCAATTATTGTTAGCCTTACAAAAATGGAGACATTATTTGATTGGAAGGAAATTTTGGGTGCCTACAAACGAGAAGAGTCTCCAAATCTTGTTGGATCAACGTGATGTTTCTATGGATTATCATAGATGGTTAACCAAGCTTATGGGTTATGATTTTGAAATAATCTACAAGCCACGAGTAGAGAATAAAACAGCAGATGGTTTGTCAAAAATTATGGCTGATACAACTCTTGCAAATCCCACTTTGATGTTATCTTTGACTATTCCTACAAATTTGCAGCTGCAAGACATTCTAAAGGAGATTGAAAATGATGAGGAATTGCAGTTATTGGGGCAACATGTGCAGTCTGGTCAATATGAAAAGTCTGGTTTTACATTGGTTGATGGGAGGTTACTGTACAAAGGTAGACTGGTGATACCACGAATGTCAGTTTATATTCCTCTGATTCTTCAAGTTTATCATGATGGAATGATAGGAGGACATTCTTGTGTATTAAAAACAATGAGGTGGGTGCAACAAGTTTTTTATTGGAGGAAGATGAATACATACATTCAGAAATATGTTGCAGAGTGCAATATTTGTCAGAAGCATAAATATTCAACTCTTTCTCCAGCTGGATTGTTGCAACCACTGCCCATTCCAAAACAGATTTGGGAAGATGTAACAATGGATTTCATAGAGGGTATGCCTCTGTCTCAGGGGGCTAATGTGATATTGGTGGTGGTGGATCGACTGAGTAAATTCGCTCATTTCATTGGCTTAAAACATCTTTACACATCCACTGAAGTAGCTCTGAAATTTGTTCGAGAAGTGGTGACGTTACATGGGTTTTCTGCTTCTATAGTTTCGGACGGAGACAAGATTTTTCTGAGTTCATTCTGGAAAGAGTTGTATAAACAAGAAGGAACCAAGTTGAAGTACATTACGACTTATCATCCACAATCGGATGGTCAGACTGAGGTGTTAAATAGATACTTTGAGACTTATCTCTGATGCTTTGCATCATCTCATCCAAATTCATGAGCTAAGTTTTTATCTTGGGCAGAGTTATGGTACAAGACAAATAATTACACTTCTTTGGGAACGACACCTTTTCAGGTGGTTTATGGGAGAGCACCACCAAGTTTGTTGAAGTATGAAGAAGGATCTACATCCAATTTTGAGTTGGAAACAATGGTTAAAGAGAGAGATTTAATGCTGACTCATATTAAAGATCACTTACAGTTGGCTCAAGAAAGAATGAAGCAACATATAAGGGAATTGGAGTTTAACATTGGAGATAAAGTTTTCTGAAACTTAGACCATATCGGCAACAATCAGTCTCTCACCGTGTATGTCAGAAGTTGGCTGCATGTTATTACGGGCCTTTTGAATTTGTGGCCCGTGTGAGAGTTGTTGCTTATCGTCTAAAGCTTACTCTTGATTCAAAGATTCATAATATCTTCCATGTCTCTCAGTTGAAATCGGTGTTGGGTGTAAATCTTGTTGTTTATGCCTTACCAACTTTTTTCTCCGTGAATGATGAACTTTTTATTGAGCCGACAATGATATTGGATACTCGTTATGATGCAACTGTCATCTAGAGGCTTTGGTAAGCTGGACAGGACTACTGGAACATGAGAGGACACGAGATAGAGCTAGTACATTGATTCATCAATTTTCGCATTTGAAACTTGAGGACAAGTTTCGTCTGAGCGAAGGGGGTATTGATAAATCTGTAAGAGCATACACTAGGAAGAAGAAGATTGCTGAGCTGGACACTGAAGACTTGTTGACAGCTGACAAGGAATGAAATGAAGAAAAAGGCCGATAGAAGAAGAAAGAGACTATATATATATATTTTCTAGTTTATGTTTTAGTTTTATTTGTAAATCTTATCATTGGGTTGTTGAGAATTTGTTCTCATCAATTGGAAAATTCGATTTGGATATGTTTTAGTTTCAAATAGTTGTTTTTGAATTTGTAAGATCAAACATCATTGAAAATAGGGAGGATTACTACACTAACTTTTATTTATATGTTTATTATTAGAGTGATCTACTTTTATTTTTATTACTAGACTAACCTAATTTTATTTTTATTACCGAAAGTACCCTTATGGTCTTTGTTGAGAAAAAACACAAATACAAAACTGCCATTACTATTCATTTGCCACGTAGGCAAAAGTTGATTTAACAAGTCTATCGTTCTTTGACGGTAGACTTGTTTGATGTTGGTCAACTCAAATTTTGGTCCGTAGATTTGTTTGATGGATGGTAGATTTGTTTAAAAAATGGTAGATTTGTTAAATCTTGGTAAACTTATTTTAGTAGACTTATTTTTACGACGCGGTAGATATATTTATTTTTGGTAGATATATTTATTTTTGGTAGATATATTGTCTTTGATGGTAGATTTGTTTATGAGTTGGTAGACTTTACGATCAAACCGTTGATTAACGGTAAATATTTGACTTTTTGGTAGATTTATTGACAATGGTGGTAGATTATATTAATCTTATAAAACGGTAGACTTATTTCTTTTGGTGGTAGAGTTAATCAGTGTGAATTATGTTTTCGTGACGGAAGATTTACTTCTTTGACGGTAGATTTGTAATGGCAACGGTAGATTTTTATTGGGTTGGTAGATTTATTTCTAATGGCGGTAGATTTAAAACCGTGTAAAATCTTGATGACTTCATTTTGTAACGGTGGTAGATTTAATATTAGTGACGGTAGATTTAAAAAAATTTGGTAGATTTTTTTGTTATGGTAGTAGATATAAAAACGTTTAACATCTCGTTGACTTCGTTTTGTTATGGTGGTAGATTTAATATTAATGACGGCATATTTAAAATTATTTGGTAGATTTATTGTTAATGGCGGTAAATTTAGTAATTTTTTTGGTATTTACTAGGATAACCTTCAGTTGGTAGACTTATTATTTCGCGTTGTGCTAGACTTTAAATGACGGTAGATTTATCGACATTGTTTGGTAGTAGACATTTGATTTTTTCCAGAATGAGAAATGAAGTTTTTGCCCTACACTAAATCTCATATCTACAAAAATACTAGGCACCCAAATTTGCTAAGTATGAGAATTTTTTTGTATTTGATAATAGAATTATTGTAATGATTTTTTTTTCTGCAGTTAACTTTTCATTTCATTTTAAATCACAAACTGAGACCTATTTTGTGTACATTATTTGGACCTTTGATTTAGTGCATTAGGGGTGTTTGTTCTTGAGCATTATTTGGACCTTTGATTTTAGTTGGGTTTAATTGTCTGCTCTAATTACTATTTGTTAGTGGTTCGAGATATCTTCCTCCTCGAGACAATGATGCATTATCACCTTACTTAATTGAAAGTTTGTCTACAACCCTTGTCTTGGTACTTAGGACTTAAATGCTTTTATTTGTCAAAGATAAGTATTTTTTTCTCATCCAGTGTATATTTGTTTGAATTTTGTTTTCTTCTTTGATCGATAGAACAAGTTGGGATGTCATTTGTAGTTGTGCATTTGCAAGAGGTTGTGGTCGCTTATAAATGTAGTATTTTAACTCATCTTTATGTTGAAATTACTACTCGCACAATGAATCCCTATTTACTCAAACAATGCATATGAAGACATTAAAATTGAATATAAATCAACCTCCATTTCCTTAGTACTTCAATTCCAGAGAGAAAATTTATATTTTTGAGATTCTAAAAGGTATGCAAAATGTTCCTTATCACCCCCGGCATGTGGTACATATACAAGCATATTCAAGAACAAACATTTCTAATCTCACAAAATTTTTTTTTTCTAATATCTCTCTTTCTCTAATTATATTCATATACAAGCATGTTCATTTATCTCTCTACATTTTGGATTCGTTAACGGAATTTACAGTCGCCGGTAATATCACCGGAGATGACGCCACCTACATGTCAGAGAAAAGAGAGAATAAGTCACTCATTAACAATTAGTCTACCATTACTACCAGTCGTTAACAATAAATTTAGCAAACAAATCTACCGCATATACAAATTACCGTCATATAAAAACAAATCTACTGTCATATATAAACAAATCTACCGTCATATAAAAACAAATTCACCGTCCTATATAAACAAATCTAACGTCATATATAAATAAATCTACCGTCCTATATAAACAAACCTACCATCATATACAAACAAATCTACCGTCATATACAAACAAAACTACCGTCATATACAAACAAACCTGCTGTCATATACAGACAAACCTACCAAACTCACCAAACCACATATGGCTTACTAATAAATCTACCATCAAACATTACAAAATCTACTACCAAAGAAATATAAAATTTAACATTCCTCACCGGAAAATTTTTGCTCTCACCGGAATTCCTTTCGGTAAACCAGAGACACAGACAAAACAAGTTATATGCAACCAAAATAAAATTAGGGTTAGGTTCGCCGCCAAAAAAAAAAATGAAATTAGGATTTTCAGCGTCGTCGCCGCCAACCGGCCATTTTCCCCCATTCGTCGGCGACACGACGACATATGACTCGCCGGAACCCTCGACACGCCTTCCTCCTCGCCAAAGTCCATCTCCTTCGCTGTAACTTCTTCTTCGTGGAACTAAAGAGAAACCTAAAACGAAGCAAAAGTATGAAAAGACTTACCGGAAACGGCTCACTCCTCGCCGGAATCGCGTCGAAATCAAGACGCCTCCCTAAACTTCGCCGTCGTTTCCTATCGCCTTTGTCGAGAGGTTTTTTTTTCTTGTAAACCAATTTTTTTTTAGTTATTTTTTTATTAACTTTTTTTATTTCATTAATTTTTTTTGTTTAAAAAGCTTAAATCATAAATAATTAATAATGACATAACCGTAATACAATACAACATATGGATAAAATGGACATTGACCAACTTTATAAGGTTAGTTTTAGTTTAGTACGGTAAACTTGTTTGAGGTTAGTCTAGTAATATTTTTTAATGAATAACGAGGTTACTTTAAAAAATTCTCTCTTGAAAATATTTTTGGTGTGTTGATTCTGTAATTATTCGTTAATTGAAATAAAATATTTTTGTTTTGCTTAGAATTCCAAAAAAACTTAACTAAACTTTTTTTATATGATCTCACGATTAATTATTGCACTAATAGCCCGACTCTCTAGTTCAGTTGCTAAAACATTTGGCATCAAAATAGTTTATAAGTTTCAACAGCCGGCAATACGTGTAGGAGACGCGTCCCTACCACATTAAACAACTAGGAGACGCGTCACTACCACATTAAACAACTTTATTTCCTACACTGGTTGAGTACTTTGAACAATTTTATTTCCTACACTGGTTGAGTACTTTGGATGTCTGTTTAAACAGAAGTCAGAATATTATTACGCCTATAAAGACCACTGGCAAAAGAACCTATTAAACGCATCTAACTAGCCCATCTCTCTCAAGTGTCACAATATTACAACACCGAAAAAAAAAAAAATGGATGGTGAGGAACAGCAAATAGATGGTGAAGTTACTAACCATGAGCATAACGATGACCATGAGCACAAGTTGAAAGAGAAAAAGGTATTATTTCATTCCACTTATTAGATATCATCTCTCATCTTTCTCGTGTTATATATATATATATATCTACTTCTAAAATTCAATAGAAGTTGTACATAGTATTAAACTCAATTATCGTATATATATAGTTTAAATTCATAGAATCATCTTGTTTTTTCAGCACAAACAAATTATACATAGGTCAAATTGGTCGTCTAGTACCTATCAAATTTCTTGTTACTAAGAAAAAAAAATACAGAATTGCTGCTTTGGAACAACTTAGATTTCATGTTGATAGACAAGAAAAAGAGTGAATAGTTATCGTAGTAATACTAGATATTTAACCAAAACAAAAAAAAAGAAACTGTTTATCAAAGCTCAACTATGTACTAATACAAATTATTGTGTTTAGATATAGTCATCAAAGTCATATTTAACAACAATTTTTGTTGTTGTTGTTTGGTTGTTTATCAGAAATCATGGGGGAAACTAATTCGGCCCGATTCTTTCAGCATAGAGGCCGGGAAAACTCCAACAACCGGTCATCCCTCATTGGTACGTATCTAAACATTATTCTAACTCATGGTGGTCTAGCGGTTGAGGATTCACTATGTTAGTTGGAGATATGGTTCGAGTTTGGCCAACTATGATTTTAAATCATAGTTGGAGACCCGTGGAGGCCTTAAATAGCAAGAAAACCCGGATTTTCACAGGCCCTGGGGATTAGTCTAGGTTTCGGCCTGAGATTCTTTCGGTTATTAAAAGAAAAAAAAATCTAAACATTCCTATTCGTTTTTGTTGGAGAAGCTAAGAGGATGATCGTGTATGTAAACACATATAACTCTATATGTAATAGTTGAGCTGGAGAACGACGATGAGTTTGGCATTTCAGAGCCTAGGAGTGGTGTACGGAGACATCGGGACATCGCCGTTGTATGTGTACGCAAATACTTTCACTGAAGGCATCATCAATGACAAAGATGATGTAATCGGCGTTCTCTCGCTCATCATCTACACAATTACTCTCGTCGCACTCCTCAAATACGTTTTCATTGTTCTTCAGGCTAATGACAACGGCGAAGGTAATACCTCTCCTTAATCGTTCATTGAGAATGTTGTTTTGAGATTTTTCTTACTCATAATACTAATATAATATCGTTTTCCAAATAAGATAATACAACTTTCTTTTTAATTTTCTAGGTTGGAATGATACCGATAAAATTATAATTTTGTTTAAAATATTACATTGAACATACAAAATCAATATTCTTTGTAAGATAAAAATAAAATCATAGAACAATATTTATCATGAAATGGAAAGAGTTTCTCGGATCGCCTAAGATTGGGAGGGATACATAAATATTTCTTAATATAAAGTATACAAATGAGGTTAGAACGAATAAATATATATGTAACGTACAACTTCAATTATTCGCTAAATAATCAGTCAAGTATTATAATGGACTGTCGATGGAGTAAATTGTAGATTGAACAAGCAAATGTGTATTACTTATATGATCATAGAATCGATGATTTTCACCAAAAAAANCCCCCTCCTTCTAGCGCCAATTGAAGGAACCAGAATTCGCACATATCGTAGATCGGCGAATTCAGTTTAGAGTTTAGGAGAATTATTGAAGGCTGCCTACGTACCCTTCAAATAGGGATCAAGCCAAAACGTAGTTCTTATTACAAAGGATGTTGTATGATTTTTTGAGATCATTAAGAATGAGGCGATGGCCTCCTTATTTATAAGTCTTGAAGTCCTTAGCTCTTCCTTTTCCTTCTTGACTTTGTATTGGCAATTATCCTTTTTCCTTGAAGCTGATAAGGATAATCTCCTTTCTTTCCGGGATTTGCCTTTATCCAAATAAAGAAAATCTTCTCTTTATTAATTAAAGGAAATTTCCCTTTAATTACGTAGATCGGTCTCGATGGGCCTTGAAGTTGATTGTTGGGCTGATTTCTATTCAAACCGGGTTAAACCGGGGAGTGCTAAATCCCCCTCTAACATTGACCATTTTATATAACAATCATCAAGTGACGCGAGTCGCGCGATCCAATAAATAACTATTCTTGTTGCCTAAGTAACGCGCGTCTAGAGTTCGTACGAGTATCACGTTGACTTTTATATATAAAGATGTTTTTTTTGTTATTTTTGGTGATAATGTTAATTCTAATATTTATTCATATATAATCAATATGTTAATAATGTTCAATGTTCGTAATTAGTGGCAGAGCTAGAATTTGTTTCTACCCGGATCAGTATATAACACTAAAAATACAAAACAATACTACAAAATATATCGTATATAGTTTTTGAACATTTTTCAATCAACTATCATATACTATACTTTAATCATTATTAAAGTTTTTTTTTTGTATTTGTAAGCCAGGTTTTAAAAGTAGATTGTAATTAAAATACTACAATAATAATTCATAATTTAATTTAAATTAAATTTGCATGTATATATTGCGTATGTAGTGACTTCTCTAGGGTTATTGTCTTTTACCCATTCTGTCATGTTAAAAAGAAATTAACTAATAATTATTTAAGTATATTTGAAAATATATTAAAAACTATGATAGTTTATCCAAAAATTATACAAGGAGAAAAGTCAAATGTTAAAGAATAAACACTCCTTAAACTATGATCGGTTAGAACTTATATAAGGGTAAAAGTTTTTTATTGTTTAATTGAGTCCGTTATAGATTAGTGTAATAACAAAGTTATGCATGCCGAGTCATATGACAAAGTTGGTGAACGCAGGAGGAACATTTGCATTGTACTCATTGATATGTCGTTACGCGAAAACGGGACTAATCCCAAACCAAGAACCAGAAGATAGTGAGCTCTCAAACTATACACTTGAACTCCCAAACACAAAGCTCAGAAGATCCCATAAGATCAAAGAGAAGCTCGAGAACTCTAAATTCGCTAAGATCATACTCTTCCTCGTCACGATTATGGGCACTTCCATGGTTATCGGTGATGGTATCCTTACTCCTTCTATCTCAGGTACATAGCTATGAAAACTATGGACCCACTTGAGGTCCAAAACCATTAATCGATTATATGTACGTACAACATTCGAGACTAATTAAATTTCATGCGTTTTTATTTTGTTTGATCCAGTGCTTTCAGCAGTTAGTGGAATCAAATCGCTCGGGCAAAGTAAACTCAACAAATTCATCTTCTCGTTTATTATATATTTTACGTCTATCTTATACTATTTAATATATGCAATTAGGACTGACAATTCGGATATTCGGTTCGGTTTGATTTTTCAGGTTTCGGGTAATTCAGATATAGGAGTTTAGGAACCATATTGAAACCGAAGAAAAATCGGATCCGTTCCGGGTTCGGGTCGGTTTGGATAATAGTTTGAAGAAGATTCAGATCGGATGTTTTTACTCAAACTACCCGAACATCCGATATTTTTGCCCGAACTTCCAGGAAAAAAACTAAAATCTTGGGTATTTTGATTAATCATTGTCAAAATATACCTAACATTTTTTGCGTATATAATTCAATTTCGAGTATTTCGGGTATCGATTCGGTTCCGGTCGGTTTGGATATCTGAAATGTTTTTAAAATGAATCATTTATGACTATCCAGTTCGATCTGGTTTCACCTAATTCGATTCGGTTCCGGATAATTTTCCCAAGCCTATATGCAATAATGTGATGTACTTAAATGTGATCTTAATGCATTTGAAGATTTTAATGTGCAGACACGGTCATTGATGTTTCGGTTGCAATCTTGATTCTGCTATTCGTATTTCAGCGATTTGGAACAGATAAAGTCGGATTCGCATTCGCGCCGATCATCTTCGTATGGTTCATGTTTCTGACCGGAATTGGTCTCGTGAATCTGTTCAAGCATGACATTACTGTCCTAAAAGCACTTAATCTTCTCTATATTATTCGCTATTTTAGAAGAAACGGCAAAAATGGTTGGATTTCCCTCGGAGGTGTTTTTCTCTGCATCACTGGTGAGATTCCATAGATGATTTTATATTTTAATACTCAAATGTATCAAAAAATTTACTTTTTAATGATTGGAATGTAATTTTCTGAATTAGGGACGGAGGCCATGTTTGCTGATCTAGGTCATTTCAGTGTTCGAGCCGTTCAGGTGATTTTATATGTTAGAATATATCTCAGAAGTTGGATTGAAGTTTAAATGATATATAATAGACATTGACTAATACACTCATTGCGAATTAGTTTTATAGCTCATGAAACTTAACAACATATATTTATTTTTGATATTTAATTCATTGACCCAATTTGCCGGAAAAAAATGTTGCAGATTAGTTTCTCATGTATCGCATATCCAGCGCTAGTAACGATATATTGTGGGCAGGCTGCATACCTCACTAAACATACTTCCAATGTTTCAAATACTTTCTACGACTCTATCCCAGGTTAGTTTATTTATTTTTCAAAATTTAAATTAAAAATGCATACAATCACAATTTCCTCAATGAATGTCTATAATTAATTTATTAAGATACAGTGAAAACTCTATAAATTAATAATTAAAACTATGACATTTATATTAATTTATATAGAGATATTATTTGGTTGATAAACTAATTTCAGAACCGGAAAAAATTATTGATTTATCGAGATATTAATTTATCAATGTTTTATGTATATGTAAATGTTTATGAACTTCCACCTCAAAAATCAATTGGGAAAAAAAAATGATTCCTACTCAGTTTCAATGTAGATATCTAACAACATAACATTGGGTGAAACTTAACAGATCCGTTTTACTGGCCAACATTTGTGGTGGCGGTCGCAGCATCGATCATCGCGAGCCAAGCTATGATATCGGGCGCCTTCTCGGTCATCTCGCAGTCTCTACGTATGGGTTGTTTCCCTCGAGTGAAGGTGGTTCACACCTCGGCTAAATACGAGGGACAAGTCTACATCCCCGAGATCAACTACTTCCTCATGCTTGCATGCGTGGCTGTTACTCTCGCCTTCAGGACCACCGAGAAGATAGGGCACGCTTATGGAATCGCGGTGGTAACGGTCATGGTCATCACGACCTTTATGGTGACTCTCATAATGCTTGTTATTTGGAAAACCAACATAGTGTGGATCGTTATGTTCTTGATCGGGTTTGGCTCCATAGAGATGTTATACCTATCCTCGGTCATGTACAAGTTCAAGAGCGGTGGATATTTACCGCTTGCGATAACGCTCGTTTTAATGGCGATGATGGCGATATGGCAGTACGTCCACGTCCTCAAGTACCGGTACGAGCTTAAGGAGAAGATTTCTGGTGAAACCGCTATACAAATGTCTACAAGCCCTAACGTAAACCGGGTTCCCGGGATTGCTCTATTCTACACAGAGCTTGTTCACGGTATAACTCCATTGTTCTCTCACTATATCTCGAACCTTTTTTCGGTCCACTCGGTTTTCGTCTTGATATCGATCAAGTCACTTCCCGTGAGCCGCATGACGCCATCAGAGCGATTCTTCTTCCGTTACGTGGAGCCAAAAGATTTCGGGATGTTTCGGTGTGTTGTGAGGTATGGTTACAAGGAAGACATCGAGGAGCCTGATGAGTTCGAGCGTCAGTTTGTTCATTACTTGAAGGAATTTATACATCACGAGTACTTCATTTCCGGAGGAGGAGGAGACGTGGACGAAACAGACAAGGAAGATGAACCAAATGTTGAGACTACACTTGTGCCTTTGTCTAATTCTGTCCCTTCGTCGGGGCAGATAGGTTCCACACATTCGTCGTCGAACAAGATTAGGTCGGGAAGAGTCGTGCAGTCTGTGGAGCATCAGACGGATTTGGTGGAGAGAGCTAGAGAGAAAGGAATGGTTTATCTAATGGGAGAGACGGAGATTACGGCGGAGAAAGATTCTTCTTTGTTTAAGAAGTTCATAGTAAACCATGCTTACAATTTCTTGAAGAAAAATTGTCGTGAAGGAGACAAAGCACTTGCGATTCCAAGGTCGAAGCTTCTAAAGGTTGGCATGACTTATGAGCTATAAGATTCTCTAATTCGTCTTTTTTGTTTTTGTGTGTGTGTGTGTGTCTGTGTGATTTATACGTGTGGTTTAAGTTCATTGTGACCTAAATGAAAGTGTTTCCATGTGACCATGTCTAAGCATTGCTTGGTTTGTTTTGTTAATTTTTTTTTAAATTCTAAGTAATGTGTAAGTTACCTTTTTTTGCTCTCATTGTGTATTTATCAGCTTCACTAAGTAAATGAATTATTTTGTTACTCTTATAGTTTTTAGAAAACGGTATCGGAGTTATTATTTTAAACTAGAAATAAATACTCACGTGTTCATATGGAACTGAAATTGATTTGATGTGAGCCATCATCCTATATATTAATTTTAAAAATTTGATTAAAAGAAACTTGTAGAAGTTTGATAAATAATCACATCTCATCTCATACGAGGGAGCAGAAATATAACTATCATGATATCTTTTGAAAAATCATCACTCCTTTTGTAATTAAAAAGACGAGATAATCTTACTTTTTGAAACTACAATATCAGAAATAGACACTTGTAAGATATATCATATTTTTATCCTATTTTATGTGTGTGTTTTGACATTTATACATTTCTATCAAGATATAATTACTTTCCCCCCATTTTTCTCTATTTTTATCATTATCCTTCCCTCACATCCCACATATTTTTTTGAATTATACTTATTTTTTTTTCATAAAAAATAATCGAAAAATTATTTTTGCACTATCAATTATATTTTATTGTTTTCTATACTTTGGTATCCGTTTTTACTTAATTTTATTTCATAATTTTTTACTTACATGTGGATCGAACCTTGTGGATAGAATGCATGTATATCCATATACGTGTACCATATATATGTGGATACACATGCATATCTATTTAGTTTTGTACACGTGTACCATATCCACACGGATACGCATGCGCATATGGAATACATGTACACATCTAAATGGATACACATGCGTTCTATCTACAAGGTTTGAACCAAATGTAAGTAAAATATTATGAAATTGTTATCAAAGTATAGAGAAAAAAATACTTTGTAGTGTAAAAATAATTGTTCAAATATTTGTTTATGAGAAAATAATAAGTAAACAACATATGTGAAATGGGTGGGGAAGAATAATGAAAAAATAAATGAGATATTTTCTCTCCTCCTCAAACCATTAGTCAAAGGGGCAATTAGAGAATTTCATATGTCAAAAAGCAACAAAAATGTGCCTATACTCCAAAAGTGTTTATCTTGTAAACCAAACTCACTTTTGTGTCCCAAAGTATAACTTATTATAAAAATATATTACTTTTAAAAATGTAAACAAACTGTTATATACTTGGTTCTTACCTCTTAAAAATTCATTTGGAAAAAAATTATAGCCTAAATCTATTTAAGTTTTCTTCCCAACGACATCTTTTTAAATCTCCGACGAAATATCTTATCTTCCAAACCGATAAGATTATAAATATATTATTGAGTGTTTAACTGTTTATAAACTTCAAACACCACATAATTTTTTATAAATAAATTTATAAAATCTTACAAAATAAAAGAAAACATGCATTTTCATAAACAAGATGCTCTAAAGTGAGATTAGACATGGTTAGACATGAATTTATAAACATGATTTGAGAGATTCTGGCGATTTTTCAAGAGTTTTCTCAACTGCTTGGTTGTGTTTTTTTTTTCATGATGTTTAGTCACGAGGCAATTTTCTGTTAAGTTTTCGGGACTTTCAACTCAAAACCAATTGGCTATGAGTGGATGGGCCCAATTCCCTTATATACCACTCACGGTCCTTCCCAACTTCCGATGTTGGATATTTTTCACACACTTCCTAGAGATTATGGTCCATGACCCAATAATCTCTACTTAATCTCTAATACGCCCCCTCGAGATAATGACTCTTCTAGCCATTAATCTCGACATACCATCAGTCTCGGGTCCAGACGATCGGGCCACTTCTCTGGGCCGGATTATAGGAGTGTGTGTTCGGGCTTTGATACCATGTTAAGTTTCCTAGACTTCCAACTCAAAACTAATTGGCTATGAGTGGATTGACCCAAATCCCTTATATATTCTCAAGGTCCCTCCTATCTTCCAATGTGGGATATTTCTCACACACTCCGTAGAGATTATGACACATGACCCAATAATCTCTATTTAATCCCTAATATTTTATGCCAATGGATGTCGTGGTTAGGGAAGGATTTAGTGTTAGGGAAACATACATCACTTGAATGGACTATGTAGAGGCTGCCCATAGGAGGAATCATGGTGTGGTGGAAGAAATAGATCCCTCCTTGTTGTGTTGTGCAAACACGGACGAAGAGATTTTTCTTCTAGGAGATAAGGGACAACAATGTAGCTTTTCCCTTTTACAAACGGAGCTAGAAGTTCTGATTTGGTCGATGGAATGCATGTTAATAAATTAAATGGTATCTTTCTCTTTCAGACAGTCAACCTAATGAAGATGACGTCATATCCAACATATTGGTTGGTGCTTCTGACTCAACTAATGGAGTTTTTGAGCATAAGGTCCCAATTTATTTCCTTTGCCCTTTTTCATTTGTCTTGCATTTTAAATGTGCACACTGTCTAGAACATAGCGCTATGTCTCGCTCTTGTGATTTCGATTTGGTAAAATGGATCCTTTCGGTTTAGTTAATCGAATACATGTTGTCAAAAAGAGGTAACATCCTCCTAGGCGATAATTTTTTGCATCCGAGTGTTCAACCAATAACTTGTTCACATTTGCTAACACAATATTTTTTATGCTAAGACGCAAAGATCACAAATGCTAATTTTTGTGTTCACGACTTCTTCCAATGAAGGAGATGCCATGAACAACATTTGAAGTCAAACTCAACAATTCCTTCTAGTTAGGAACACAATGTTGGAATATGACCGTTACCTAGTCTTTACTCAACATGCTCCTCTCTCTCTCTTCTACTTAAGGAGGACAAATTCCTATGTATTTCTCTCACCTTCATGCAATTATTCTCATTTAGTATTGTAACAACTAGTTTATTCACTATATATTTGTATCTCCTTGTACAAATCAGATTAAGTGAAACAATATACAGTTTCTCTCAGTTCTATGATTCTCTCGCTTCTCTTATACACTTCTGCATATAAATATACATGGTATCAGAGCGTTAAGATCCTTTGATCTAGTTCTTATTATTCTATTTTTTGTTTTCTCATCTCATTCTTCAAATCTGGGTATGGAAAACTCAAAACAAAACATGTTATTATCAAAGGTGATAACTATTTGATTTGGTCAAGAACCACTAAAATTGCTCTATGCAGCCGTGGGTTATGGAATCACATCACTGGCATCCAAATCGAGTCTCCTAAGAACCATGACAATGGCAAAAACGTGGTGGAAGATGAAGAGTCAGATTCGACCATCTCCAAAACTACGAGCTATGAAGATCCAAAATGGTTTCAGGAAGATCAAATGGTGCTTTCTATTCTCCAAAGCTCTCTTGAGCACTATATCCTTGCTGCTTACTCATACTGTGAAACAACAAATGATCTATGGGACACCCTTCAAGGGGTCTATGGAAATGTTACAAATCTCAGTCGCATCTTTGAAATTAAAAAGGCGCTGAATTCCTTCCAACAACAGGAAAAATCTTTCAAACAACACTTTGGTGAGTTTAGCTATTTTTGGGCAGAGTTGGAGACTCTTCGTCCTCCAACAACATATCCAGCAACTCTCAATGAAAGGCGTGAACAAGATCAAGTTTTTTGGCTTCTCTTCACTCTCAACAGCTCATTCAATGGTCTTATTCGCCATATTCTCAGATCCGACAAGCTTCTTATCCTAAATGATGTGTGTATGCATATCCAGAAAGAAGAAGGGTCTATTGGTTTGTTTGGCCAAAATCATGATTTATCTCTTGCAAACCAAGCTGCTTATCCAAGGAATGATCGCATCAAGTTTGTATGTGATCATTGCAAGAAAAGGGGCCACACCAAGGACATATACTGGATCCTTCACCCACATATAAGAACAACATAGGCGAGAGAAGTGGGTAAAGCAATGTCTGCTTCTGCTGTTGAAGATAATCTGGTCAGGAAATCAGACCTTGAATCTCTAATCAAAAGCATTACTTCTCTAAAAGAACCTGGTAACGCCTTACTAACTCTCAAAAATCACAAACCTATTGTTGTTGATTCTGGTGCATCTCATCATATGATTAGTGATGCACATCTTATTCATAATATTGAACCTGTAAATGGTGATGTGATTATTGCAAATGGCCACAAAGTGCTTATTAAGGGAATTGGAAACCTGAAACTGTTTAACAAAGACTCTCAAGCTCTTAATTTGCCTGAATTTACTTCAAATCTTTTATCTGTTCAAAAAGCAGCTAAAGATCTTGATTGCTTGGTTATTTTTAGTCCTAATGATATTTGGTTTCAGGATATTGAGTCGGGAAATACTAGTGGAGAAGGATCTACAAAGAATGGTCTTTATGTTCTTAAAGATTTAAACTCCACTTCTGTTTCTGCTTTTTCTAATAATTCAATATGGCATGCTAGATTTGGACATCCTCACACACACGCTCTTAAGATTCTTCTTCCTAGTGTATCTTTTGAGAATGATAAGTGTGAAACTTGTATCTTAGGAAATCATTACAAACCTGTATTTTCAAACTCATCTACTACTTATGAAAATTGTTTTGATCTTATTCATTCTGATGTGTGGACTACTCCTTGTGCAACTAGAGATCAATATAAGTATTTTGTGACGTTTATTGAAGAAAAATCCAAATACACATGGCTAACACTCTTACCTTCTAAAGGCCGTGTTTTTGAAGCTTTTTCAAAATTTCACAGTTTCATCTCAACTCAGTATAAGGCTAAGATCAAAACCTTGCAAACTGACAATGGAGGTGAATACACCATCAATGAGTTCTAAGCCTTCACATATAAACATGAGATCGTATATCAAACATCATGTCCTTAAACTCCTCAACAGAATGGTGTTGCTGAGCGCAAGAACCGTCACCTTATGGAGGTTGCAAGAACTATGATGTTCGACAAAAATATTCCAAAACATTATTGGGGTGATGCAGTTGTGACTGCCTGCTACATATCAACCGCCTCCCAACCAAATGTCTCAAAGACAGTTCTCCATACGAGGTACTAAATAACCTTAAACCATTTGTTAATTTTCTAAAGGTATTTGGTTGTGTTTGCTATGTCCATGTTCCAGATGACCAGAGGAACAAGCTGCAACCTAAAAGTATCAAGTGTATCTTCATTGGATACTCCACTACGCAAAAAGGCTACAAGTGTTAAAAACCAGAAACTAGAAAAACCTTTGTCTCTCGTGATGTCAAATTCGATGAAGATACATGCTTCTATGAAGAAAAAGATTGGAACAAGCTAAAAGACTTGGGCTCTTCTGGTTCTGATCTTGCTTCCAGCATACGATATCTACTTGAGAACCTCAACTTTCCAAAGACGACAGTAAATGTCCAGCCATCTCCTGCACCACCGAAGACGACAGTTTCTAACTCGGTAGATTAAATCCCTGCGGCTCCTACTCTTTCTCAAGTTGATAATGGTGTTTCAGATGATCCTCAAACTCAAGACAATGTTGAAAACCGTGAAGAGGAGTCTGATGCAAACGCTGATGATTAGAATATGGAGACCGCCATCCATGAAGATGACTCACCTCCCCCACTCTGCAGAGGCTCCAGGAAAAACCCTGATTTTTACTATAATAATCTTGCTACTACTGCCACTCATCCTATTCAAGCTTATTTTTCTTTGGCTAACCTTCCTTATGACCATCAAGTTTTTCTTAGCAAAATTGACCAGGTTGCAATACCTTAGACTTATGAAGAAGCAAAAGATAGTGAGGTGTAGACTAAGGCAGTAAACAAAGAACATGAAGCCATAAAGAGGAACAACACTTGGGATGTGGTTGATCACCCCAAAGAAAAGAAACCAGTTGGATCCAAATGGGGTTTCACGATCAAATACCATAGTAACGGTTAAATAGAGAGGCACAAAGCTCGTTTGGTGGCTAAAGGCTTCACTCAAACATATGGAGAAGATTACAAAGACACTTTTGCTCATTTTTCTAAACTTCATATTGTTCGTGTTATTCTCTCTCTTGCCACTAAACTCTCCTGAGATTTATGGCAGATGGATGTGAAAAATGCATTCATTCAAGGAAAGCTTGAAAAAGAAGTATATATGAGACCGCCTCCTGGTATTGACATTGAAGAAGGAAAGGTTCTCAAACTTAAGAAGGCTATTTATGGTCTGAAGCAATCACCACGTGCTTGATATCACAAGCTAAGCAAAACCCTCATTGGAAATGGATTTAAAAGGCCAGAAGCTGATCATTCACTTTTTAAATTAAGGGGGAATCAGGTATTGTCGTCGTCCTTATTTATGTTGATGATATAATTATTTTGGGCAATGACAAAGAAGGTATTGAAAATATCAAATCCTCTCTTAAATCTGCTTTTGATATTAAAGACTTAGGTGAACTAAAGTACTTTCTTGGAATAGAAGTATATCGTTCTGATGAAGGACTTTTTCTATCTAAAAAAAAGTACACGCTTGATCTTCTTAGTGATATAGGAAAGCTTGGAGCTAAACCATCAAAAATACCTATTGAAGAGAAGTACAAAGACTCTCGTGAGGGGGGACCTGAGGGGAAACTCTACGATAATATTGGAAAATACCAAAAAATTGTGGGTAAGCTCATTTATCTTACAATTACTCGTCCTGATTTATATTTTGCTGTGAACCAGGTTAGTCAACACATGCAAGCTCCGACTATCTACAACTAGAATATGGTGGAGAGGATCCTCAAGTACTTGAAGGGAACTCCAGGCAAAGGCATTTGGATGCAAAATAATGATCACACTGAGATCGTTGGCTATGGTGATGCTGATTGGACTGGAGACAAGACATACATGAAATCAACAGGAGGCTATTGCACGTTTGTTGGTGGAAACCTGGTCACGTGGAGAAGCAAGAAGTAGAAGGTGGTGTCAAGGTTGAGTTGTGAAGCTGAATACCGATCTATGGCTGACACTAAGGATGGGCTCATTTGACTTAAAGCATTGCTATTGGATCTCGGAGTCAATACTACTCAACCTATCATCATGCATTGTGACAATCAGGCGGCTATTCACATTGCCTCTAACTCTGTGTTTCATGAGCGCACTAAACACATCGAAGTGGACTGCCATCATGTTCGTGAGAATGTTGAATTTGGGATCATCTCTCCCGCTTACACTACGAGTTCTGATCAACTTACGAATATCTTCACCAAGACAGCAGATTCAAAGGTGTGCAATTTCATTCAAGGCAAGCTTGGCTTAATTGATCTTCATCAGCCAAGCCTAAGGGGGAATGTTGGAACGTGACCGTTGCACTCTTTTTCCCTTAACCATGGTTTTTTCCATTGGGTTTTTCTAGTAAGATTTTTAATGAGGCAACTTCATCCACATTCGTCCTTAGGGAGTTAATCTGGCAAACTTGGTTTCATTCTTCATCACCAGCCAAGTTTGAGGGGGAATGTTGGAATATGATCGTTACACAGTCTTTACTCAACATGCTCCTATTTCTCTTCTACTTAAGGAGGATGA
Organism: Eutrema yunnanense; assembly: GCA_002933935.1. Classification (NCBI taxonomy): domain Eukaryota; kingdom Viridiplantae; phylum Streptophyta; class Magnoliopsida; order Brassicales; family Brassicaceae; genus Eutrema; species Eutrema yunnanense. The sequence continues at coordinate 51,263 of PKML01020056.1, read as the reverse complement.
ATTCCTAATTCTTTCTCTTTCCTTCATGAAAGTATTTTCATTTAGTATTGTAACAACTAGTTTATTCTCTATATATTTGTATCTCCTTGTTTATTCGCTAAGCTTTTTTCGTACAAAGATGTGATAAGCGATTTTGCTAAGTATTTCTACTAGGTTATAACTTCCCTCTTTATGAACGACTATAGCTATTTATACAAGTCTCGTAAGCAAGGATCTCATAAGGTATTTGGAAGATTTCATTTTTTCTTTATACGGCCGCCGACTTGGATCGTCTCCTAGGACGAATGATTACCTGAATCAGCTAATGAGCCTTCGGTTCGGCCCATTATGCTTGAAAGATAAACCTCGTCTCGACCCACCAGCCTTTGCTTCAGCCAATGATGTATCCGACACAGCCAATGGTGTATCCGGCTTGGCCCATAATGCTTTGATCGATTATGGCCTCAGCCTCTTTTCTCTATCAAGCTATCGAGGTGGTTCATGTCGGTTTGGTTCTGGTTCAAAACCGAGGCATACTTTTGATTCGTCCGAGGCATGACATCGGTGTGGCCTCGGCTCAGCCTTGATTCTGCCGAGGTGAGCTGGCCGAGGTGAGGTGGCCGAGGTGAGGTGGTACGATCCAAGGTGAGTTGCTTTGCCTCGACTCGGTCCGAGGTGAGCTAGTCCGGCTCGGCCTCTCCTTCTCTTCTCCGGCTTGGTCCGAGGTGAGCTGGTTTGGCTCGGCTTCTCCACTCTTTCGCCTCTCCACTCTTTCGCCTCTCCATTCTTTCGCCTCTCTACTCTTT
>PKML01020056.1:9839-39917 GCA_002933935.1 Eutrema yunnanense | reverse complement strand
AAATACGAACTGTTGGAGTTCGGCAAACATAAAGTTTGACTTTAGGAAATACGAACTGTTTGGGTTCGGCAAACATAAAGTTTGACTTAAGTAAATACGAGCTGTTGGAGTTCGGCAAACATAAAGTTTGACTTAGGAAATACGAACTGTTTGGGTTCGGCAAACATAAAGTTTGACTTAGTAAATACGAACTGTTGGAGTTCGGCAAACATAAAGTTTGGCTAAGTAAATACGAACTTTTTGGAGTTCGGCAAACATAAAGTTTGGCTAAGTAAATACGAAATGTTGGAGTTTGGCAAACATAAAGTTTGGCTAAGTAAATACGAACTGTTGGAGTTCGGCAAACATAAAGTTTGGCTAAGTAAATACGAACTGTTGAAGCTCGGTTGAAATGCTTTTGCGTAATAGAATTTTATTAATGTTATAGATGCGCCTGTGAAGGCTGCCTACGTACCTTCGAAAGAAGGATCAAGCCATTCGTAGTTCATATTACATCTTGGAATCGAGCACATGGGTAGTAGCTCGGTGATCTTTTTTTTTTTTTTTTTTTTTTTTTTTTTTTTAGCACTTGAGGGCTGGCCTAGATGTAGTAGCGTTTGAGGTTCATTGAATTCCACGAACGGGGAATGGGGGTTCCGTCTAGCTTCATGAGCTCGTAGACGCCTGGCTTGACTACCCTCATGACTTGATAAGGTCCTTCCCAGTTTGTGCCGAGTTTGCCGGCATTCTTTTCTTCGGTGCCTTCGAAGACTTTTCTCAGAACAAGGTCGCCATCGGTGAAATGACGTCCGCGGACCTTTTTGTTATAGTACCGTGCTGCTAAGTTCTGATAATTCTGAATCCGAAGTAAGGCTTGAACGCGTTGCTCTTCGAGATTGTCGAGGTTGTCGAGCATGATTTCGTTGTTAAGATCGGGGTTTTGCACGAGCATCGTTCGACGAATAGTCGGGATAGTGAGTTCGGCGGGGCATAGAGCTTCTACACCGTAAGCCATGTAGAAAGGGGATTGTCCCGTTGAGGACCTTGGGGTCGTGCGATATGACCATAAGACTCCGTCGAGTTTATCCGACCATGTTCCTTTATGTGTATCCAACCGTTTCTTGAGGCCGGCGATAATCGTTTTGTTGGTTGCTTCGGCCTGGCCGTTGCTCGGTGGGTATCTCGGTGTAGAGAAACTTAGCCGAATTTTCCACTTGGCACAAAAGTCGTTGAATAGCGTTGATATGAACTGGGGACCGTTATCGGTGATAATCTCGTATGGAACTCCGTGTCGGCAAATAATGAATTTCCAGACGAACTTCTGAACGTCTGAAGCGAGGATGACGGTATATGCCTCGGCTTCTACCCACTTGGTGAAGTAATCTGTCATGACAAGGATGAATTTCTTCTGCGTGGTGGATCGTCGGAAAGGACCGATGATGTCCATCCCCCAACGCATAAATGGGTACGGGGCTGTCGAAGTCGTTAGCAGTTCGGTAGGGAGGTGTATCATTGGACCATGTCGTTGGCATTTGTCGCACTTTGCGACGAACTTATCGCAGTCTGCTTGCATGCTTGGCCAATAATAGCTTGCTCGCTTGATTTTTAGGACTAGAGATCGGCCACCTGAGTGATTACCACCGTCTCCTTCGTGTATTTTTTTCATGACTTCCTGGATTTCATCGCCCGAGACGCATTTGAGAAGGATTCCTACCGCACTCCAACGGAATAGTCCGTCTTTGATAAGTATGTAACGAGCAGCCCGCATTTTAAGTCGTCGGGCAGCCCATCTGTCCGCCGGGATCTCTCCATCGATGATGTACATTTTTATTTCTAGCGTCCAATCGGTGGGTGTCTGCTTGTCGGACTGTTCGAGGTTTATTGGCTCGTGAAGGCCGTCTGTTTGTTCTTCCACTTCGTTGTCCGATTGGGTGGACTCATTGGTTTGCGGCGGGTTATCGTTGTTTTCGATGTCAGCGGCCTGTTCGAGCTCGGTGTCTTGATCAGGTTCGACAGTCGAAATCCGTGTTTGCCGACGTAGAACGGGTTCGGTCGCGGGGTTTTCCTCGTAATCTCGTCTACGAGTTGTGATAATGCATTGCTCCATGCTTCCGATGCTTGGTTTTGTTATGCTTTCGACCGGGATCGTTCGTCTGAGGTGAGGATCCGAGCTTGAAGCTAGAGCAGCGAGTGCGTCGGCTGGGGCGTTTTTTCCCCGCGGTATCTTGGTTAGTTCGAACGAGTCAAATTCTGCAGTGAGTTTTTTGACGAGCTTGAGGTATGCGTCCATTCGATCGTTCTTGGTGTCGTACTCCCCGCTTAATTGGCTTGCGACGAGCTGCGAGTCGCAGTAGGCATGTATGTGTGTTACGCCGATGGCTTTGGCTAAACGTAGTCCGGTAATTAGTGCTTCGTATTCTGCCTCGTTGTTTGACGCATTGAATGTCAGGCGGAACGATTGCTCTAGGATTTCTCCTGTTGGAGATTTGAGGCGGATGCCTATTCCAGAACCACGGTTAGATGCAGATCCGTCCACGTGAAGGATCCATTGCTCGGTGGTCGCGACATCGGTGTTGACGTACTCCGGAGATAATTCGATTAGGAAATCAGCAAGGACTTATGATTTGATGCTCGTTCGGCTTTTATAATCAATGTCATATTCGCTAAGCTCGATAGCCCATTTAGCCAGTCGGCCGGATTGGCTTGGACTATGTAGGATCGTCCGGAGGGGCTGGTTGGTTAAGACGGTGACTGAGTGTGATTGGAAGTAGGGTCGTAGCTTCCGAGCTGAGATAACAACGGCGAGAGCCAATTTTTCGAGAGTCGGATACCGACCTTCAGCACCGTCGAGCGATTTGCTGACATAGAAGATCGGTTTCTGCTCGCCACGGTCTTCCCGGACAAGCACCCCGCTAACTGCTGAGGTTGATATTGCGATGTAGAGGTAAAGGGTCTCGCCATCTTCGGGTTTTGCCAGAACCGGTGGGGTAGATAGGTATTCTTTGAGCTGTTTGAATGCTTCTTCGCATTTGTCATCCCACTCGAGACCTTTATTACCGCGTAAAAGTTGGTAGAAGGGGAGACACTTGTCGGTAGATCGGGAGATGAACCGATTGAGTGCGGCGATACGTCCCGTGAGCCTTTGTACTTCTCGCTTCGTCGTTGGTGATGGTAAGTCGAGGATTGCCGAGATTTGTTTAGGATTGGCTTCGATCCCTCTTTGAGTCACGATATATCCAAGGAATTCTCCTGAGGTCACGCCGAACGTGCATTTGGTCGGGTTAAGCTTCATACCGTACTCGTTCAGGATGTCAAAGCAAGTGTTGAGATGTCCGGCGTGATCCTTGGCGATCAGTGATTTGACGAGCATGTCGTCGATATAGACTTCCATTGTCTTGCCGAGCTGGCTGGCAAACATCCGATTAACGAGCCGTTGGTAGGTCGCGCCGGCGTTTTTTAGGCCGAAGGGCATGACCTTGTAGCAGTAGATACCGCGATCGGTAATAAAGGAGGTCTTCTCGCGATCGTCCGGGTGCATAAGTATTTGATTGTAGCCTGAGAAGGCGTCCATGAACGAGAGGAGTTCGTTTCCAGCGGTGGCTTCGACAAGTCTGTCGATATGTGGGAGTGGGAAACTATCCTTCGGGCATGCTTTGTTCAGGTCGGTAAAGTCGACGCAGATCCTCCATTTTCCATTCTTCTTTTTGACAACGACTGGGTTTGCCAACCAGTCTGGATACCGTACTTCAGTGATTGATCCGGCACTAAGTAATCTCTCGACTTCGTCGTTAACAGCTCGAGCCTTCTCGGGACCGAGCTTGCGTCGTTTTTGCTTGATCGGTTTGAAGGTGGAATCAATGTTGAGCTCGTGGCTCGTTATCTTCGGATCGATTCCGGGCATGTCTGTGATTGACCAGACGAAGGTCGAAACGTTCCTTTTGAGGAGTCGGACTAAGTCCCTTTTGATGTCTTCGTCGAGCTCGGCCCCGATTCCTACGCACCTCTCCGGATGGAAATCGTCGATATTGATTTGGAGGATGGTTTCGCGTCGCGGCAGATCGGGATCGTTTGGAATTTTCTTTTTTTTTTATCACGCAGGTGCGGGGAGTGGTCCTTAGTTTGCATTCGTTGATGAAGCATGTTCGGGACATCACCTGGTCGCCTCTAAGGGTGAAGATTCCGGATGGTGTTGGGAACTTGACGCACTGGTGATACGTTGATACGACTACTTTCATCGAGAATATCCACGGTGTGCCGAGTATCACGTTGTAGATTGCGGGTTTGTTCAACACTAGGAACTTGACCATCCGACATATCCCTCTGGTATACATTGGGATTTTGACCGTTCCGGCGGTCATGGTTTGCTCGCTTGAAAATCCGGTGAGTGGTTCGATGTTCGGTCTGATTTGATTGTCGGGAAAATCCATGTTCTTCAATGTATCCTTGAATATCACATTTACCGAGCTTCCAGTGTCGATTAAGATCCGCCCGACTACAATGTCACCGATGAGTGTTTCGACGACCAAAGGGTCGTTATGCGGCATATGGAGTCCTTCTGTATCGGCCTCAGAGAAGGTGATCGGCATCCCGCAAGGTGTAGTCTGGTGTGTATGTTTTGCAGCCATTGCTTCCTTATTGTATGTCTTCAGAGCTCGGACGGAGTAGTTGCATGTTTCCAATGCGCCCATGATCATGTTGACACGTTTTCGAACCTGTGGAGGTTGTTGAGCTTCTACGTTGTCCTCCCGATCTCGTTTTGGTGGTTCGTCGTCGGTTTTGTCTTTCTTTTGCTCGGCAGGCTTGTTCGGTTTGGAGTTACGTCTCCTACCGTTATCGTTACGGCGCGGTCTGTTCGAGGGTTGGAAGGCTCCTTCAACTGGAACTTCCCCTTTTTTGTACTTCATCATCAGGAACTCCTGTAGGTGTCGGCACTCTTCGGTCGAATGATTTCCATACCGGTTATGGAAATTGCAGTATGGCGCGGATTCAGTGGTGTCGGGCTCTTTTGGCTCATCCGACCGAACCCAAGTGTTTGACCAGGATTGCTGAGTTTGGACCGTATTGACGGGCTGTTTCGGGGGAACGTACAGTTTGTCCTTAGTGGTGGGCTGTTTCGTGATTGCGTATCGCCTATCTTTCTCGGATCTTTCCTCCTCCTCCATGATGAAGATATGCGCCCTGTGTAAGATGTCCTCCAATGTCTTTGGATTATTGCGTTTGATCTCCGTTGTGAAAGTCCGATTCGTACCAGGTGGCTTTGTAAAGAGCCTCGATTGCGGCTTCGTCGTCGATCGTGCAGTGGGATACAACCGCTTTGAAACGTTCCATGAAGTTGCGTAGGGGCTCGTCCTGCTTCTGCTCGAGGGCCCAAAGTTCGGCGTTCTTTGTTTTCTGCTTGATAAACATGGTGAAGCGTTTGAGGAATTTGGTAGTGAGCTCGTTATAGCTGTTTACCGAACTTGGCTCGAGTGTTGAAAACCAATCGAGCGCGGCTCCGGATAAGTTCTCCACGAATAGTTGGCACATGGCTGCGTCCTTCTCGGTTTCCGAGCCGAAACGAAATCGGTTCATTGTGATGACAAACGAGGTCAAGAAGTGTTTAGGATCGGTAAACCCGTCGTATGATGTGATCTTGACTCTTTCCAGTCGTCGGACTGGAGTGTTGACGACTTTGTCGGTAAACGGCGTCCTCTGTGACTCTTGAATTACCCGGTCGATCTCCGGCGCCGAACTCGTAGCCTGATGGACTTTGGTCCTGGGCCTGGACCTTGGCGAATTCCAAATTCACGGCGGCTTGGTCTGTGATGTTGATTTCCGAACCGGTCGCGGATCTTCTTGTCGGCGGGTCGATCGTGCCTGGGGGTTGAGCGTCGGTTAAGTCGGACAAGAGGTTTCGGCGTAACGTGTTTTCGTTGGCGGGGGTGACCGGGTTTGGATCGAGGATACCGATCTGATTTCGGCGCTCAAAATGGGATGCTATGAGAGATGCGATCCGCTCTTCGTTATTTTTGTTAATTTCGGCGAATTGCGCTGTCATAGCTTCTATGAAGACGGTCGGATACGTGAATATCGAAGCAGCCGGAGGCTGTGGAAGAGTCCGAGATGGATTGACCTGATTGTCTTCTCCAACAGGTATGGTCGGAGGGGGTCCTCCTCCGGTTGTCTGTAGTTCGGTATCGATAGGATTGAGCTCGTCGATTCGTGGGTTTTGATCATCGGTTTCTGAGCCGTTGACGAAGGCTGCGGTGGTATCGACTGGAAGAACCATTGCCGAACTTTAATCAAACGATATCCGAAAGTACTGTCCTAAGGGTCCCCACAGACGGCGCCAATTGTTGATCCGTAAATCACACGAAAGGGGTAAAACAGTACTTTTAGTCGGAATCTCGTTTATTGATCTAAGTCGGTGTTACAACAGAGTTTTAAGTGAAAAGACAAAGACAAAAAGGATTCGAGATCGGTAATGAGCTCTCTCGTATTCTCTGTCTCTTCGGAAGTTGTGGATGCCTTTGAATGAGGCGATGGCCTCCTTATTTATAGTGCCTTTGAGGCGGTTGAAAGGAGGATTTCTCCTTTTCCGAGTTCGATTAGGAAAAGGAAATCCTCCGGTTTTCTCGCCGAGATAAGGATAAATTCCTGATATCTCGATGAGTCGATCGAAGAGAATATTTCATTTTCCGAGATCGGTGGGAAAAGGGAAATATTCCGGTTTTATCTGTTGTAACGGACCGGGCTTGTGATGGGCCTAGATCGGTAGCCGAGATGGGCTTTTCAGCGAGATTCCGAGCTCGGCCCAATGTTTTCGGGCCGACTTATCCTCGATCCGAACCATCGTAAACCGGTCTTGATTGAACCGATCTCGGTTCGAACCGAGTTAAACCAGGGGGTGCTAATCCCCCCTCTAACAGGTATGTTCTTCAAGGACTTTGACGTGGGCAGCAAGATCATCGAACTTCTTTTTAAATTCGACGGACATCGAGTCTACCTTCTCGTTCAAAGCGGCTCCGGACTTAGCTTGGGATTCGATGGTTTTGTTGATGATTGATATATCATGGTTTTTACCCTGTTTAGACCATGATATAAGTCCTTTTTATAGAGTCTTTCTAGTGTTTTGTAGTGTTTTAGAGTCTTTTACAGGTCATAGCACGTTTGGTGGATTATTGGAAGTATTGGAGCTTTCTGGAGCAGTTTGGAGCAGAGCTAAAGATCGTGTTGCTGAGTACCTGTTTTCACGGCCAGTATCGACCGATACCCCCTGGTATCGATCGATACCCATCGCAGCAAGACACGACCCGCGAGTTTTCCAAGACTTGAAGAATTGCAAAAGTGCCCAGAAGTCTCTGATAATTACAAGAAGACCCCAAGTCGTGTTTTAGGTTATAAATAGGAGTTTTCAGCCACCTGTTTAGGCTAAGCTTTATTTTACTTTGGTTTTGAGACAAGTCTGATTTCCCTTCGTCCGAGATCAGATCTCAAGAACCCTTTGTTATTATTTTATTGATGATTTATTCAAACATGTCTTTTGATTCAATTGCCATGTCTGAGTAGATCCACTTAGGTTGAGGGTTTTCTCATAAAGGATTTCTTTGAATGCTAGGTTAATTATCTGTTTAGGATTCACCATCTGAATTATAGTTCTTCGCTTAGATTGTGTTCATAGCTAATTCTAGGTTGACGAATCTAGAACTTAGATCTTAGGATAATTAATTAGGCACGACAGTGCGATTAATTACATGATAGAACCTAGGTGAGCAAATTGATTATTCGAAAAGAAATTTGGTTTAATTGATTTGTGAACATATCAAACCTGTTATTAAAGCTGATTTAGACTTCAGGATTCGCAAAGAAATTTGGAATTCCTAGTATTTAGATTTAGATAGTTTTCGCAACGACAGTTGGTTAATTATACTTTAGTGATTTGAGTTCTAGAACTGCGCTAAATCTGAATCATGTTAGTTAGTTTATCTGCATTCATTGATTTCCTGAGAAAAACCCTGGGCCTATATTTTCCTGATTGAATACAACTCTTTTAATTTCTGCACTGCTTTTAATTACATTCATCTGGCTTAGCTTAATTCTATTCTATATAATCTATTGTGCGTTTCTGTGAGTCTTCTGTGGTTCGACCCCTAGCTATACTATTACAATTGCTTTAGTACTTTAGGGTATTAAATTGAGCATATCAATGATTTCTTCGAGTCGCTTCAAACGAGCGCTGAATTCAAAGACCTCATAGTGCTGGTACGAGGGTTGGTGTTGATGATGGTAAGAGTTTTGTCGAGAGTTGACAAAAGGAGATGCAAAAGACTCTTTTGCAAAAGACTCTTCTCGGTGCAAAAGACCTCATAGTGCTGGTCCATAGCGTCCTTGAGAGTAGATGGTCGGTGCCAGTTTCCAATCCATGTAGAACGAATCATAGTTGGTGGATCGTGAGAGTAATGAGCACAAGTTGGGTCGTAGCAACCCTACTCGTAGTAGCAATCTCGCTCCAAAGGCGAGTTCATGTGTCAAAGCCTGAAACAAAGAAAAACAAAAACAAAAATTAAAAAGAAAAAGTTTGTTCTAGAGTCGATTTACTAACCTCTAATATGTTACATAACGAATAGCAATTTCCCCCACGACAACGGCGCCAAAAACTTAATGCGGTCGGATTATTTGGTCTCTAAAACACACACATATATATAGGTCTTGAACTCTGCTTTCGTCGGTCTTTAGGGTTTTAAGTTGACGGGAATTGAACGAGCCTTGAAATTGGGCTTCCGGGACAAAACTTGCTTGGCCTCGGGTCCAAAGTCTATGTCCGCAGCAAAACGTGCCTTGGCCGCCGGTCGAAGCTTCCTGGCCGCGGCAAACTGCCTCTTGGCCGCGGGTCGGGAGCTTCTGCCCGAGGTGAACTGGGACGTCTTGATCTTGATGTATCTTTTGATTGAACTGTTGGATTGTCCTCAAATTACTTGGATTGGAAAGGTAGATGATCCTTCTTGAATATCGCAAAAATTGGGCTGGAGCACACGGTGAGAAGAACCTCTTTGGCAGTTGAAATTCTGACAGTTTGACTTTGAGCCGAAAATCTGTTTTTTCTCCAATTTGCAATGCTTTTACCAAAGTAACCTGAAAAGAGTCTTGAAACTACAAATATGCGAAAACCGTAATAAAAACATGTAAAAGCGAATGAAACACTTATTAAAGTGTTCTAAAATAGATAGTAAAACGGGTAAAAATACGGTGTTATCATAAATTGAGGTATTAAAATCGATGGAATAAACTAAAAAGGGAAAAGCGATTTGTAAACTTTAATAAAACGATGTTGGGTCGATAGGGATATCTTAGGGGATATTCGATTCAAACACGGTACCTAAGCTCTTAGTAACATTGATTCTACTAAACTCCAAGAACTGGAACATATTAAATGGGTTAGCCTACTCTCGTACATCCTACGCACCAATAACTTATATACTCGACCGGTAGCTTTCGTCTCCGGCCGTGCAGTAAGTTATGATGAACATATAGGTTCGTATACATTCACAACACTCTATAAGTATACTTTCGTATCTTATAGCGCGACACACTCCTATAGATTAACGGTCCGGGTTGATAGATTCAGCACTTTTGGTGGTTCTTATAACACCTAGAAATCAGCCACTAGCTCATGACGCTAGATTCATGCATTAACAACGATCTATAGGAAAGAGTTCTAGAATACGGCTAGGTTTACCTTGTGAAATCCTTATCGAACATAAGATCCCCCTTCGATAATCCTTTTTAAACCCAACGAATAAACTACTCTGACATAATTGAAAGCGAAGACATCATTAAATTAAAAGCAGGAAATTGATGAAGGGGCTTTTCGATTTTAAGAACGAAATCCAGAGAAAACCTCTTCACCAATCTCAAAAGTAGAGAACAAAAAGTAAGGAACAAAAAGTAAGAACAAAACTAATCTAAAAATGGTGTAGAAGCAAGCACACGAAATTATGTCTCTAAGATCACATATTTATAGGTCTTCAACTTGTTTTCGTCGGTCTTATGAGTTTCTACTTGACCGAATTTGAACGGGCTTTCAAATGGGCTTACGAGACAAAACATGAGCTGGACGCGGGTCCATTGACTCTGACTGCAGTGAACTACACCTTGGACGCGGGTCGAGAGCTTCTGCCCGCGGGTGGAGCTGCCTCGGGAGTGGTCCAATGGAACGTCTTGATCTTGATTTATCTTTTGATTGAACCGGTGGATCATCCTCAAATCAGTTGGAATGAAAAGATAGTTGGTCCTTCTTGAATATCTCCAAAATTGGGCCGGATCAGACGGTGAGAAGAACCTCTTTGGTAGTTGAACTTCCGACGGTTTGACTTTGAGCCGAAAATATGGTTTTTCTCCCATTTTGTAATGCTTTTGCCTAAATAAACTGAAAAGAGTCTTGAAACTACAAATATACGAAAACCACGATAAAAATATATAAAAGCGAATGAAACACTTATTAAAGTGTTCTAAAATAAGCGATAAAATGGGTAAAAATACGGTCTTATAAACTCCCCTAGACTTAGACTTTGTTTGTCCTTAAACAAAACAAAAGCAAAGCTCGGAAAGATCAAACAAAAATCAAAGGGAACTCAAAATTTCGGAGACTGTCCTTCTAAACCATAACCATCGAACTACATCAATCGCAACCCAACCTAGAAAATTCTCAACAGAAGTTTCCATAACACTAGTCCATGGTATCCATCATACGAAATCTAAACTTTCAAAATAAAAAATTTCGGTTAACTAGCTCTCTAAATTCATTAAGTGCAAATGTGAAATTCTCATCAAAATGATCAAACGAAGACAATCGATGTTAAAGTGTCTCAGGTTACCGTAATTTCACCGGTGGATACGAGATCTGAGGTTCATTGAATGCATGAGGTTTGAAAAATGCTTACGGTTTGGGTGGGTTACCAACTAAAGATGAGTTGGTCATTCAGGTACGATAAAGAGTGGTAAAAGGTAAAAGAACGTCCTGAATGTATGATTCTTCGTTATCTTTCCCTAAACCTATGATGAGAAAATTAAATCAAGTTAAAGTCCAAGTATAATAGAGCTAGTATATTCCATCCTAAAGAATCTCTACGGTCTAAACTTTTCTTGGGATTTCGCATTAACAGAAACTATAGCTACAGCCTATTCTAGAACCAAATTACGAAAAGCATATTGCTAGGAAATAGCGTATAAGCATATTGGTATGTTATCGTCATATATTTTTTTCATCATTCCCTCAAAACGTATTTCTACTTTATTGAAAAACTTGAAAATTTTAAACAAAGAACGAAAAGTACAAAATGCAAAGACTCATGATAGAAAATGTGGTTAGTAAGGGATATAATCCTCCCCCAAACTTAAATTAAACTGTCCTCAGTGTGAAATAAATCGAGCAAGGATGAGAAATAGAGTATGTAATAATTGAAAAAGTTTAAGAGAAAAAGAAAACTTACCTGGAAGTGTTTGGGGAATGATGTGGGAATGGAATGGTGGTGGAATGGTGATGATAGATGGTGCATGTTGTGGTGATTGGTAATGGGAATGGGGGTGATTGGGAATAGATGGGGATCGTTTTCAGATCAATGGAACTTGATTCCAAACGACAAGGGGTTGGCCGCGGGTCGAAGGTGAGCGACCGCGGCCAAAGGGGAGCTCGCCGCGAGTCGGTTTATCGCGACTGCGGCGGAAGTAGGGCTGGCCACGGATTAGGGGTGCTGCACCCGCGGCCGGGACTCTTTTGCGGCCAAGTCTTTCCTCATGGTTCGTGCTGGACCGAGCAGCTCCGAATCGTGTTTCCATCTTTTTGTCTTTTCATTTTTTTTTAATTTTTTTTTGGGTTTTTTTATTTTTTGAAAGCTGAAACTAAGAAAAAGAAAACGTTAATAGAAAAAGAAAGAAAAATTAAAAATAAAATCATACCTAAATGGGTTGTTTCCCATTGAGCGCTTTTGTTTAAAGTCGTTTAACTCGACGTTGGTAGCGGGATGAGCTCAATCGTAGAAAGACAATGTCTTTCGACATGTCTTCTGATATGCTCAAATTAATACCCTAAACAGTACTAAAGCAATTGCTGCAGTATATCAGGGGTCGAACACAAGAACTCAGAGAAATCGCACAATAAATTGTATAGTGTCAAGTCAAGCTAAACTATTCAGATTAAACAAAAAGCAGTAAGTAGTAAACGAGTTGTAATTCAATGGGAGAGAGATAGGTTCCGGGATATTTCTCAGGAAATCAATGAATGCAAAATAAACTAACTAATCAGGGTTCAGGTTACGCACGGTTCTCGAACTCAAATCACTAAAGTATAATTAACCAACTGTCGTTGCGAAAACTATCTAAATCTAAACTTCAGAATCCCAATTTTTTTTGCAAATCCCTAAGAATAAATCAGCATTAATTTCAAGTTTGATATGTTCACAAATCAATTAAACCAAATCTCTTTGCGAATAATCAATTTGCTCACACTAAGTTCTATCAGGTAATTAATCGCATTGTCGTACCTAATCAATTATCCTAAGATCTAAGTTCTAGGTGATCAATCTAGAATTAGCTTTGAGAACAACCTACGGCGAAGAACTAATTCAGATTATGAACCCTAAATAACCAATCAACCTAGCATTCAAAGAAATCCCTTATGAGAATCCCTAAACCTAACAAGAGATCTACTCAGACATGGAAAGTGAATCAATAAACATGTTTGAATAAATACTCAATAGAAAATAAGAAAGAGTAACAAAAGGGTTCGAAATCTTCTCTCGACAAACAAAGTATCAGACTTGTCTCCCTTGAAAAGTTCTCTCACAAATCTAGAATAAAATAAAGCGTAGCCAACAAAGTGGCTGTAAAATTCCTATATATAACCTAAATCACGAATTGGGGTTTTTGTAATTATTAAAGACTTCTGGACCAAGTTACAATTCTTCAACTCTTCATTAAAGTCGCGGGTCGTGTATTGCTGTGATGGGTATCGAACGACACTGATCGTGAAATCTGGTACTCAGCAACACGAACTTCAGCTTTGCTCCAAGATGCTCCAGAAAGCTCCAATAACTCCAATTATGCTCCAAATATGCTAGAACCTGTAAAAGACTCTAAAACACTACGAAATAACATAAAGACTCTATAAAACGGACTTATATCATGGCCTAAAAGGGGTAAAAACCATGATATATCATCTTCTTCGATCTCCTTTCGGTTTCTTTGTCATGTGTCTCATCGCTCCATTGTGAGTCGGGATCAGGATCCTTTGACTTGAGGTGTCTTTCTTTCTTGAGCGGGACATCGGTGTAGAAAATATCTTTGTTGATGTTGGCAAATGAGACACATCGATTTGGCCAATCCATGATGGCTCCGACGGTTGACAAGAAAAGCCATCCTAGGATTACCGGTGTAGAATCAACTTTCGTCGACTTGACAATGTAGAAATTGACGGGGACTATGAAATCTCTAATCCTTACGGGCATGTCATAGGTGATCCCCCTTAGTGTAGCACAAGTTTCATCAGCCATGCTGATTTTCGTTCGGGTTTGGTGCACATGCTTAATACCGAGGCGTTTGGATGTTGACATGATGCTAAGGAAAGCTCCAGAGTCACAAATGATGTCTTTAAACTCGACTCCACAGATGTTGCAAGTGATTCGAAACTGACCTTGTTCTTGAATCTTGTGAAGACTTCGAATGGGTCTTCCATTTCTAGCATTTGTGAAGAGATCTTCTATCTCCGAGACGGAATTTTTACTTTCACAAAAGAAATGACCAATCATGTGGTCCATCAAAGCTCTAGAAAACGTGGTTCCTTGAGGTAGATCGCAAACCACGCAATTGAATTCATCTAACTTCTCCCGACTAATCTTATTCAGGTATCCTTTATGCCTCTCGGGATAGAATAAACGAAGATCATAAGACGTACCATATGGTGTGGATGAGTGCCTCGCTCTCATAAAGTAGGTATGAATGTCCTCTCTGCTATCCTTGCTGTAGCGGAAGAAAGCTTGTAGACAACCTTTTTCCCACACGTCCGGAAAAGGTATGAACATCGGGATCGATTTCACGAAGTTATTAAATTCGATCAACCTTTCTCGGGAGATGTGTTGTATCTTTGGCTCCTCGGGTACTAGGCTTGCTGGAGGTGTTGGTTCAAAGGCGTACTCCATCATTAGCTTTTCGGATATCGAACTTTTGTCTTCCTTGTTCTTCTTCAACGAGTTCTATCCTCTTGTTGAGTGTTGCAGCGTCTTTTAGGGTATGTTCTTCAAGGACTTTCACGTGGGTAACAAGATCATCGAACTTCTTGTTGAATTCGGCGGAGATTGAGTCTATCTTCTCATTCAAGGCAGCTCCGAACTTAGCTTGGGATTCAATAGTTTGGTTGATAATTTTTTCGAGCCGCTCTAAATGAGCGCTGAATTCCAAGATCTCATCGTGCTGGTTCAAGATTTGATGAGGGAGACGGTAAGAGTTTTGTCGAGTGTTGACAAACGGAGAAGCAAAAGGCTCGTCTCGGGAATAAGGATGCTCGTAGCATCCTTGAGAGTAGTTGGTCGGTGCCGGTTTCCAATCCATGTACAACGAGCCACAATTTGTGTGTGAATCGTAAGAATAGTGAGCATAAGATGGGTCGTAGAAACCCTGCTCGTAGTAATGATCTCCCTCCAGAGGAAGAAAAACAAAAACGAAAATTAAAATGAAAAAACTTTGTTTTAGAGTCGATTTACTAACCTCTAAGGTGTGACAGAACATTAGCAATTGCCTCCCCGGAAACGGCGCCAAAAACATGATGCGATCGGATTGGTTATCCTAACTTCAGGTTTTAAATTTATAAACCTAAGACTCTGCAAGTGCACATATGTGCGTTGTAGGACTTAAGGTATCGATCCACAAGGAGGGAATGATTTTCTGTGAGATTTTAGACAGAAAATTAGCAAGCAAGCCTAAAACGAGAATAAGGTTTTTGTAGGGGTTTTGTATCGAAAATTGTAAAGTACGAAAAAAAAATTTGCTTGAAAATTGAGGTATGAAAATCGATGGCATAAACTCAAAAGGGAAAAACGATTTGTAAACTTTAATAAAATGATGTTAGGTCGACAAGGATATCTTAGGGGATGTTCGATTCAAAAACGGTATCTAAGCTCTTAGTTACATTGATTCTAGTAAACTCCACGAACTAGAACAAATTAAATGGCATAGCCTATTCTCGTACATCCTACGCACCAATAAATTATGTACTCGACCGGTAGCTTTCGTCTCCAGTCGTGCAAAAAGTTATGATGAACAAATATGTTCGTATACATTCACGACACTCTATAAGTATACTTTTGTATCTTATAACGCGACACGCTCCTATAGATTAACGGTTCGGGTCATTAGTTTCAACACTTTTGGTGGTTCTTATAACACCTTTGAATCATCCTCTAGTTCATGACGCTAAATTCATGCATTAACAACGATCTATAGGAAATAGTTATAGAATACGGCTAGGTTTACCTTGTGAAATCGTTATCGAACATAAGATTTCCCTTCGATAATATCCCTTTAAACCCAACGAATAAACTACTCGGACATAATTGAAAGCGAATACATAATTAAATTAAAAGCAGGAGATCGAAAGGGGCTTCTCGATTTTAAGAACGAAGTCCCGAGAAAACCTCTTCACCAATCTTGAAAGTAGAGAACAAAATGTAAGGAAAAAAAGTAAGAACAAAACTAATCTAAAAGTAAGCAAGCACACAAAATTAGGTCTCTAAGATTACATATTTATAGGTCTTCAATTTGTTTTCGTCGGTCTTTAGGGTTTCTCCTTGACATGATTTGAACGGGCTTGCAAATGCGCTTACGAGATGAAACAGGACCTGGCCGCGGGTCCATTAACTCTGATCGCGGAGAACTACACCTTGGCCACGTGTGGAGAGCTTCTGCCTGCGGTGAACTGCCTCTTGGCCGCGGGTGGAGCTGCTCTGGGAGTGGCTGAATGTGACGTCTTGATCTTGATGAATCTTTTGATTGAACCGTTGGATCATCCTCAAATTAGTTGGAATGGAAAGGTAGTTGGTCCTTCTTGAATAACTCCAAACTTGGGCTGGATGTGACGGTGAGAAGAACCTCTTTGGAAGTTAAACGTCTGACGGTTTGACTTTGAGCCAAAAATCTGGGTTTTCTCCAATTTCAATGCTTTTGCCTAAGTAACTTGAAAAGAGTGTTGAAACTATAAATATGCGAAAACCACGATAAAACATATAAAAGCGAACGAAACATTTATTAAAGTGTTCTAAAATAAACTCTACAATGGGTAAAAATACGGTGTTATCACTTACGTGATGTTTCTTGACAAAGAGCTCAATGTATGCAACTATAAATTTAATTGCTAGTTGAAAAATACTTACACTTCACATAAATAGTCAACTACAATCAATATTGTCGTTGGCACATAAGTCTACAAATAAAGCATTTCATTAATAGTCGACTATAGCCACATCTTCTAATAGTCATCTATTTTATATGGTTTTAATAGATAACTATTTTCTGATCCACTTTGTAATAGGTAGTTGTGAAACCAATACTTGAAGACAAGGACAATGTTTTTTACGATACATAGATGAACTTCTCGTATGAAGAAGAGGACCACCGGGTTGACAACATAATGGATGCAATAAAACATCGCAATATCTTCACAATGAAATCATGGACTGGCGGGGTAAGGGCATGTGACCATATTAAACCACCAAAGGCACAAACATCAACGACCCCAAATTTGCAGAATTATGATGTGAATGTCGAGCTATTAGTAGATTCTTCTGCGTTAACTTTTTTTGATAAGGTGGTTGATGCCAATGCCATTGTCATAAAAGAGGTCAATACTTTAGAAGCTGATTTTTCCCTTCTACGAACCGATGTTGCATCAGCGCTAGCAAAGCTTGCTCTTGAGGTTAGCAAACTTAATATAAATGAAAACACGTCGCTTGGAGATGATGGGGAGCATTCTCAACCACATCCTAAGGATCAAACTAAAACCAAGGAATTTCATAAATCCAAGGGTGACAAAACTGACTATGATGAAAACAATTCGGAGGATGATAACAAAGATGGAGAAGAAGCTAACGATGACGAGGATTCAGACGGGAACGAGGCTGTTGATGATGATTAGGATGAGGATGGAAATAATGAGGAGGATGGAAAGGCTGGGGAGGATGGTTAGTCTGTGGAGGTTGGAATGGATTTGGACGATGGCAAGGATCATCAGGATTGTAATGATGGGGATCTTCAACCTACTCCTAACGAGGTAGTTTCTTAATACAGACAATTACTTTATGGTAATAGTCAATATCGTTTCCCTAATATGCTATATATATTTATGAAAACAGACCATCATAACCACCAAACAGTCTAACGAGCCAGTGGATAATTGTGAGAAAGAGGTAAACTGACTACTTTTTATATAACTACCATAAATAGATAGTCATATACTTTAAAGGGTAAACGTCCTATTTCCCCTCCGGAAAACTATTACCTAGTAACAACTCCACACGAAATTTCACTCTCGTCTTCAGTCTTCCTACTCTGAAAGTTACAAACTTATTTATCCCCAATTTGAAAGATGTTTTACACATAGAATAGAAGTTTGAAACTAATAACCACCCAGACCATGATTTAATTTGGTTTAGTGTTGACCGATGGTAAATTAACCACTTACAAACCAATTTAACTCGGATTACGACCTGATTAGAAAATAAAACCCCAAAAATCGGGTTGAACCTTAAATCAGAAAAAAAAAAAAATTCCCAATTGAAGAGTAGAACCCTAACCCATCGCCGCCGTCGAATAATTAATCTTGTGCTTATAGACTCGCACTGTATTGGAGAAATCTGCAGAACTTGGGAAATAGCTTACTTCTTAAGAACATATCTGAGAAAAAAGAACAAAAATTGATTCAGCTCATTCGATGTAACTTATCAAACTTGATCGGTACCCAAATCCTCGGAGGTTTGGCGGAAATTGTACACAACAATGAGGCCAAGATTGTCAACCAGTTTGTGATGCCCAAGACATCCTGCACACTGCCAAAAGAAAAACGAAATCAATTGTCAAAAGGCTGTCTTTTGTGTCTCTTAACTTCAAGATTCATATAAACACTTAACTTAGAATCTCTCTTTGGCAATTAAGCAAACATGTGGTGTACGCAAGTTGTTCATATCCAAAGAAAACAGACTTACCTGAACAAAGACGAGGCCACGTTCATAGGACATGCGATTGATAAGCCGCTTTGTTCTTTCTCCGCGTAAATTACAACTGAATTCCACAAGCAAGCTTCTTCTTGGTAGTTTAAGCAAGCTTCTTCTTGGTAGTTTAATATCTATGGAAGCAACATGTCCCTGCATAACCACAACAATACCAAAATATCAGCAGGAAAGACAGAGACGCAAACACCACTAAGACCCATTTTCATTGATCACCTTTGCGGAATCCTTTGATTCTTCTTCTGGGTTTAACCAAAACATAATTCATCACTTGAGTCGATGTGATGTATTGGAGAAATCTGCAGAGCCAGAGGCAGAGAAGAAGTGGAAGTTTCCAGAAGGAGATCATCATCGGAGAAGACGGTGGTAGTCAAGAGAAAGGAGTGATTTATTACAAGAACAAGAAGAAATCGGAGCCCGTAACGGAGATTCCTCTTCTCAAAGGAAGATCATCGCCTCTCACAGTTTTGTCATCAAAGGAAGATCATCGGAGCCCGTAACGGAGATTCCTCTTCTCAAAGGAAGATCATCGACCCGTAACGAAGGGTCCTTCGCCACCGCCACCTCCGCCGTTGAAAAAGGTGGTGGCTTTGTCATCATCGGCCTCGAGACCACCGCCTGCACCGAGAGGATCAAGCGGAGGAGAGAGTTCGAGAGCAGGAAACGGTCTGGTGAAGCTAAAGCCTCTACATTTTTTTTTTTGATAAATTGTAAATATTTCATATGAAAATGATCAGGTGTTACAACATGAGTTAACAAATTGTTCGACCTACAAATTGGTCCCATGCCAAAAAAGAATAAAAAACATGGAAGCAAAGACGATCAGTACTTTTACCGACACCGTAGCTAAAAGCAATTGGTGTCAGACCAGTAGCGATATAATACAAGAAGACTAAGGAGGAAAACAAACAAAGAGAAACATCAACAAAAACACAGCAAACTTCGCCGAAAAGTTAGAGAAACGGAAAGCGATAATTGGAAAAGTAAAACCGGAGCGAACTAGACGAGAAAACAGCAGTCTCACGCCAAAAACGCGGACCATCCCGCAATGGCCGTAGCTCCAAAGAACTAGAGTTCTCGTCATTGATGCCACCAACATCCATCCAAGGCCATCCCCAAACCTCAGGAAATAAATGCCTATAGCTTCTCCGAGAACTAGCGGAATTTCCGGAGTCTGAGACGGACTAACTTGCAACTGGCGACAAGGGAGTCCGAGCGGGCAATCAGAAAGTCACTTCTGTTCGCCATTCCCGAGAAGACATTAGAATTCTCAAGAACCAGCCCCCACAGTTACAAGCTAACCGCAACCTAAACCGGCGCCTCTATTTAACATCATGTAGCGCTCCACCATCTACACCAGCAACTTGCACGGAGCCAACACTAAACCGAGACCAAAACACAATCGTAAATTTTCCGTATCTCTGCTGGGAAACAACACACACCTTAGCGGAGCTTAGGCCACTACGATGCCGAAGACGGCGACGAAGCCAGCTCGCCGAGATGAACCAAGCGATAACTACCGTCGAGCCACCCGTCTAAACCACCGCTAAGAACCACCTCAGGTGGAGCCGAACCTGCCGGGAGCAACGAGACCCACCGCTCTGTGGCTAGCCACCGTACACGAGCCTACCTTGAAACAACCACAAACGGAGCTTGGTCATGTCCTCAAGGACCAAGACGCCGCCACCGGAGCCAAGGAGGCAGATGCACTTTCCCCACCTCTCGGCCGAAGCAAAGAGAGAGACCATGGACGGGAGGAAGTCGACTATGAATGACACCCACCACCGTGAAAGCCTGAGCGCTCGCCGCCGGCAAGGAGACTCTAAAAAGAAACCGTTGGCGATGAGCGAAACAAGGGAAGAAGTCGGCGAGAAGACGAGGCAGAAAGTGGAGAGACGCGACGACCTGGGAGGAGGCCACCTTCCACCACCGCGACCCCAGCCACGCGGCTGAGATCCCGCCGCCATCGAAACGAGGACTCGCCGAAGATAACAACGCCAAGACGCCAAAACCGGGACAACGGTGAACAACGACTAGAAGCCTATCAAAAGAAAGAGAGCGACCGTGGGGTCCCTCCTCCGGCGACGGTGTGCCACCACGCGCGCCAGAGAGGGAGATCGGAGGAGCAGAAGAACGTCGGCAAGAAGAGTTTTCGTGGAGAGAGAAGAGAGAGAAAGTAGATCTCGTGTATAAATAATAATACTGTTTGAGTATTTCTCTTCACTTTTCTCGTGCTCTTCTTAAAGCCTCTACATTGGGATAAAGTAAATCCTGATTCTGATCATTCCATGGTTTGGGACAAAATCGATCGTGGCTCATTCAGGTAAGCACTTAAATTCGATTTCAGACAATTTTACGTCAATCAAAATCAAAATCTCAATTTGTTCAAACTCGCCTCTTCTCAGTTTCGACGGCGATCTAACGGCCATCAGTTTGGGTCGGGTTTCTGTATCGGATATCAGTTTGGGTCGGGTTTTTAATTCGGTATGGTATCCGATATAACTGGTTTCGTACCAGGTTAAGGTCACAAACCATTAAAACCGAATTCTATGTGTAAATATGTTTCGATCTTTCAAATTTGGGGGAAATAAGTTTGTAACTTTTAGAGTATAGGGACTAAAGACGAGGGTGAAACTTCGTGTGGACATGTTACTAGATAATAGTTTTCCGGGGGGGAAATAAGACGTTTACCCTACTTTAAATTATCAAGTTCACTAGTAGAGAAAGATATAAGCCGACTATTTTTGTATAACTACCATAAATAGATGGTCAACTACTTTAAATTATCAAGTTCGCTTTCACCCTTATTTTCAAAGTTATGTTAGTTTTACCCTTAATTTCGAATCATTCATGATAATAAGTAAACCATGGAGGAGAATACACACCTCCCAGAGAACAAAATCCCTTTCTCAGAGAATTCTACGCAAGATGCTAATCAAGTTCGCACTTAATGTAAACTTTGTCACTTTCTGGTAGTCTTTTTTGTATTTAAATAGTCATTTTGTCTACCTGTAAACAGATAGTACATCCTCCAATAGATGTCGGCCCTCCCGTTTGGTCTCTTGGTCTAACACAAGAAGAGAAAAATTTGACATCAAACCAGCCACAAGAAGACCATCCACAAGAAGACCAGCCACAAGAAGACAAAATGTTGGCACCACCTCCTAATTTAACAGATCACCAACCACTAATAAGTAAAAGTGGCAGCTCAAGGGCAATTCCAACTTATGTGACAGATTTTGTAGTCCCGGCGAAACGGCAAAGAAAGAATGAAAAATCTGAGGAGCTCTCAAAGATTTTCACAAGACCAAACCCTCAACAAATATTAGTTCTCGAACCGAGGCTTGAAGAAAGCTGGTGAGTAAGACATTATTTGTTAATCCTATCATTCGTTATACTTAATAACATTTTTGAGCTATCATTGTTAGTCAATTTCTAACCTGGGACGGGCTTCATCTATCGATGAACATCTTTAAAGAAATCTTGTCCTTTACACATCCAATTTCCCCATTGGTAAGATTTTAAACCGTCCACTCATACATATATAGTCATCTACTTTTAATAATCAAGTAATTGTCTACTTTTTGCCAAAAATAACCATCTATCTTTGACTTTTTTTTGCTAGGCTACAGACACCATAATTATCTCTTTCCGTAATCAACTGTGAAGAAACAAAAAAGATCCAAAAAAGTATGACTTCTTCAAGTTCGGTTTCATCAATGAAATCGTAAAGCTCCATTCATTGTATCTAAAACCTCAGAAGAAGAAACCTGTTTCGATTCCCAAGGGATCCCTTTCTTATGTCAAAACCAGGCGGACATGGTACACGGATATTGCTTGTATCTACTGCCCTAACGTAATTGACATAAAGCATTGGGTTGGTCTGTGCATCAATTTGGAGTCTCACGAGATTATTGTCCTGAAGTGCAACCAGTCGCTTAAGGAGCTGAAGCTTAAGACTCTCATAGCAGCACTTGCTCAATGTCTAACACAATTCATCAGGACAGTGGCGTACAATTCAGAGATGAAAGCTGACACACATCGAGCGATCCCCATCTTAATTGCGAAGCATGTTTCTCAATCTGAAACCTCATGTAAAATTTTATATCACTTTAATAGTCATCTAGTTAATAGTCACCTACTAAATCTCTATTATGCGCTCTCATGATTAAATTAGAGTAGTTGTTTACCCTCTTAAATAGTTTCTTATGTACTACTACTATTCTTGCAGGTCACATCGTTGTTATGACACTCATGCTACTTGAGTTACACGCTGGAAATATGCCATTGGACCTTGTTATTAATGAAAATGATGTTCGTGATGCATCGCTAAAGTTCGCAGTCGATCTTCTATCTGAGATCACCTAAGTCATCAACACCGTCTAGGCGAATGAACCAAAATATACTTGAACGTGTGCTAAAGTTCCCAATCGATCTTCTATATGAGGTCGAACCACTTATGTATGTTAGATGTTGACTCTATCTATGTATTCACATATTCTTAGGAACTAAGATTTTTGTCTATTTTTATGTTTATGGCACTACAAGAAAAACGGGTTTTAATAGCAATTCAGGATAGCGGTTTTTATGCTTCTGCTATCGTTGACATATGCATGACTTTTGCATAGAGTTTCAGAAATAGTAAACGCTATGATATGTTAGGCGGCAAAAATAATGTGTTCGCGCTTATTTGTTTGCTTCTCCAATTGTTCTATAATAACACATATGAATTGTAAAACGTTATCATAGGTTAACCGGGAATAAGGAAAATTTCATTACCCGCCTAAGTAAAATAATTGGAACCAAAAATAATTTTGGTGAATTTTTTTTTTTTCAACGCAAAAACAGATCCCCGTCGAGTAGTATTCTGAAAAATCTCATATCTTCTCTCTTCTCTCTTCTCTCAATCCCGATCTATTCTTCTCTCTGTCTCGATCTCTCTTCGTCTCTTACGCTTTGCGTGTTTCCTAATTTTGTGCCCGCATATAATTTTTTGTCCATCTTCTTTCCTTCATTCTTTTACTTTTTCTCTTCCTCTCTCTTGAATCCATCGATCCAACTATGGCCGACGAAAGCAGCAACGAAAAGAAAAGCTTCCATGGCAGCGATCTTAGACGAGGAGTGTCTCAACTAGAAGAGACTTGTGCTCGGGAGCTTCCGAACTTGACCAAAAATCCCAGAAAAACAAATAGGGTTCCGACAAAGCAGAAGAATCTTTGAGTATCTCCGTCAATTAGAGGTAACCAAAAACAAAACATCTCTCGTTTTCTCAATTCGCAATTTCGACCTGGATTTCATGTAATTTAGACATAGTATTGAGTAGTTTCTCGATTCGTGCTTGTTGATTTGTAATTTAGGGATGAGAATTGGGTTTTTGATGAAATTTTCAGGGGAAGGAAAAGTCAAAGCCTTTGATTGATTATATTGAGAAGATTCAGAAAGATGTAACGCCGATTATGAAAGGAGTTTTGGTGGATTAGTGAGTGGAAGTTGCTGAGGCGATGCGTGACTGTGACCCTTTTACTGCTCGTCATTGGATTGCTTATCATTAAAGCATCAATTTATAATGTCATAGTTGAGTAAGTTGTCTTCTGGTTGCTATTGGTAAACTCATTGTAATATGTTTGTCAGTAAGGAACACAAGGACAGTAAACAGGACGGGGCAATTAACGGGATACAAACTTGTTCCAGGCTCAAACTGTTTGCCGTTAGCTCGACCCGATGCCAAGTTTCTAAGAAGAGCTACGTTCCTGAAGCATAATCTCTACGACGAGAAGTTCCCCGGAGGAGAGTTCCCAAACCAGAACCCACGTGCTGGTGAAGGTCTTGCCACATGGGTGAAACAGAATCACTCCTTGGAAGAATCTGATGTCGTTCTCGGGCATGTATCCTTTGTTTTTACATATTTTTGATTCAGTTGGAAAGCAACCGGTTACCAAATTTTCTGATTTCTATGTGGATTTTATTTTCTCACAGGTACGTGTTTGGGATTATACATGTTCCTAGACTTGAAGATTGGCCAATTATGCATGTCGAACATATTGGTTTCACACTAATGGTAAGTTCTGTAACTTTCTATCATAAATCTTAGAAGAGATAGATAAATTGATTAATTGTTTTTTTGGGTAAACAACTAAGTATGGCCAACGTTTTATAAAGTATAAATTTATATGTTCGACAGGCACTGTTGTGGTTAATTTTCCAGGCGAGGATGGACATAGTTGCAGCAGCAGCTTGTGAAAATGCAGAGAAAATATTAGCTGATACTCGTAAAGCATATGGTGGTTTATTACTCTTTGTTGTTAACACCATTATTGTCATTGTAGTAAAGTTTTTTATGAACTAAGTTATGTAAACTTCATTTGATATTATGTAATTTGTTTTTATTTTTATAAATAAAATGAATCTTTTTTATTTAATGTATTCACAAATAACAAAATCTGCTAAACAAATTAAAACGAATGCTATATTAAATATATTTAATATAGAAACAATTAGATAATGCTGTTATATATATAGCTAATTAAAAAAAACACAACAAATTATTGTTTCGTACGAAGAACATAAGATAGAATAAAAAAAACTATTACAAAATTAAAAAAATAAGAGGGAAAAATTAGTATGTCTTTGATTTAGGGTTTAGGGTATAAGAGTATATGGTTTGAAATATATTTTTCTAGTTCTATTAACAATAACAATAAATTTGTCTCATAATCTGTAAATAAAAATAAAAAATTAGAATAAAACGAATTCTTGATATTATTTTAGGGCGTAGAGATTCAGGTTTTAGGGTATAGGGTTTGAACTATATTTTTTCATATTATTATTAACAACAGAAATATAATAATTTTTATGGATTAATGAGTTTTTGAGGTTTAGCCGTTTAGGGTATAAGAGTATAGGGCATAAGATTCACATTTGTAAAATATTTCTTTCTATTTCTCAATTAAAAAAAGAACATACAAGAAATAATTGTTTCATACTAAGAACTTAAAAATAGAATTGAAAAAACTATTACAAAATTAAAACGAAAAATTAGTGAGTCCTTGATTTAGAGTTTAGGGCATAGGGTTTGGGGTTTAGGGTATAAAGGTTTGGGGTTTAGGGTATAAGGGTTTAGGGTATAAGGGTATAGAGTATATTGTTTGAAATATAATGTTATCTAGTTCTATTAACAATAGAAATATAGGCTTTAGAGTTTACGGTGATATCACGATACCTACAAAACATTTGATATAGGTTTTTGGCGGATTTGTGATATATTAGTATTTGTATAAATTATTTTGTTCGGAATCAAACACTAATATATCATAAATCCGCCAAAAAACTCATTAATATTTTGTTCTTAAATTTAGTAAATCGTATAAATTAATATTTTTACAAAAACTAGAAAATCTATCATTATAAATCTTTTTAAAAAAATTAATGTACATTAATTTAAGTTTGTTAAAAAATAAATAACTCATAAACTCTAAAATATAAAACATTATTTATTAAAAATTAAATAAAGGTGGAGATCCAATGAGCAAAAATCACTCAGATTGATGATGTGGAGATTTGATGTGGCAAAATCTCAGTCTTTCCTTCCTCTCTTTTTCTTTCTATCTAATAGATTAACGTCTCGTCTTCCCTTCCTCGTCTCACTTCTCTTCGGGTAATCACCTCCTATGCCCCTTTGAGGAATTGTTAAATCACCATTGTCCCCCACTAATCCCTATAGCCCCTCACTTTAACGAAACGACGAAAATACCCCTGAATTTTTTTAATTGAAATATCAACTCTTTAATTGTTTTTTTTATTACCCTAGTGTTATCTTATGCCCTAGTATTACTCTAGTATTACCCTAGTATTACTACCCTAGTTTTACCAGTATTACCATATGCCCTAGTATTACTCTAGTATTACCCTAGTATTACTACCATAGTTTTACCAGTATTACCATATGCCCTTGTATTACCCCCTAGTTGTACCAGTATTACCCTATGCCTTTGTATTACCCCTAGTTGTACCAGTATTACCCTCTAGTATTACTACCTAGTTGTACCAGTATAACCATTAACGAGGTAATACTGCCCCAGTATTACCAGGTTATACCACGCATAGGGGATTCGAACCCTGGTCGCGCGCGCACGCGGGTGACGAGCGTGGAGCTCAAAACCACTAGACTACCGTGGTTTTCGTTGTCCTCTTACCAATTTAATTCTATTTAACTTTTAAAATCTTTCATTAAGGGCGAAATTGTCATTTCGCCATCCAGGGACATCTGAGCCCTTTTTCTAATCGATAAGGGCATATTTGAAGTTGACCCTCTTCGGCGTCTCACTTCTCTTTTCTCCGATCTCCTTTAACGACGATGACGGCGAAGCAAAGTTTCACAGGAATCATCCACCGCCTCTCAGACCCATGCTCTGTTGAAGGTTCTCGTGGCGGCGATTTGGATCCAAGCATCAACGGGAACTAACTTCGATTCGCTCTCACCGCTCCGATTCGTTTCTCTCTCACCGCTCCGATTCGTTTCTCTCTCACATCGCCTGATTTCGCTCTCTCTCTCTCTCTCTCTCTCTCTCTCTTGGATTATATCACGGGATTTGCTTATGGAAGCTTCTGGTGTTTGGGCTCTAGGGTTTCGTTGGATTAATTAGAGAAATCGTTTTCTTCTTAGGGGTTAATTGGTTTCGAAACATCTTTCGTTGATTGGGATACACATTTAATATGTTGTTTTAGTGAAATATGGGTTCGTGGTTGCAAATCGATAGCTACAGTTTTGAACTTTGGAATTGAAATTGTTCTATAGGTTTAGTGTTACCTATTTCAATCCGTGGTGAAGCAAGATATGATAGTATCCATGTTTGTGAGACTTTATGCTGTTGAAATTGATATCGGTTATTGGAGAAATCGATTGGGTCTTACCGGTTAGTGAAACTGTTGGGGAAAAACCAGATGAAGCTTATGCAGGACAACAATCTTTACAGTGTTTGATTCGTATGATTCTTTTGTTAAATGGGGAATAGTTTTTTTGACATTATCTCATTTGTGGATCATATTGGTGTCTGGGTTTGAAATAGCGTACGCTACGCACGCTATAGCGCAGAGCGACAGGTAGCGAGGGCTTCGACGCCTCAATACACCGTAGCAGAGCGAATTACAAAGAGCGACCGCTTTTACCGCTATCAACCGCTATTGCGGTGAAGCAAAGAGCGAAGGAAGCGACGGCTTCGCGTTGATCGATAATATAGCAATTGTTTAGTTTTTGAGAATGTAAAATCACAATGTTAATTTATTATTTAAATGTATAAAAATTTCTTTTAACGTGAAAAACCCTACACAAGTTTTCTAACTGGTTGCCGTAAACTAACCTAACCTAATAATAAAAAATGATTCAGTCTCCTCTCCTCTCATCCTCTCACGTCTCCTCTCAGGTATTCTCTTGTCTTTCAGGGTCGCTTACGTCTACTCTCTGGTCTTCTCTTGTCTTTCACGTAATCACTTATTTCTTCCACCAATCACAGATTCACCATGTCTGATCCGGGTAAAACACCTGATTCGGCTAGAGATGTTGATCCGGGAAGAAAATATGAAATACAACAAACACAAACCAACTATTGGAAGTGTATTTTCTGTTGTCAAGTGACTAAGGGAGGAGTATCTTGTCTGAAACGTCACTTGATTGGAGGTTATAAGGACGTAAAAGAATGTCCAACATGTCCACCACACGTGCGCGATGAATTATCGAATTACACAGCTAAAAAGACGGCAGAAAAAGCGGCTCAAATGATGAATGCAATTCCTCAAAACATTGATGAATATGACGTTGATGAAGAGATGGAAGATGGACCAAGCAACAAAGTTCAGCCTAAAAAGCGAAAACACAAAGGTCCATTGGACAGGTATGTGACTTCGACTCCTCCAGATATAATGCAAGGAAGAAAGGATAGAAGAGGAGTTTTTGGTGCGTGTGATAAAGAATTAAGGGACAAGGTCTGTCTAGGCATTTCTAGGTGGTTTAATGATGCTGGTATTGCATTTAACGCTGTCACTTACGATAGTTTTGGAGAGATGATTGAGTCGATAGGGCAATATGGTCCAGGATTGAAGCCACCCAGTATGTATGAGTTAAGAGTTCCTCTTCTTAAGAAAGAAGTCGATAATACTCTTGCTCTAATAGAGGACAATAAGAAAGAGTGGGTGTCTAAAGGGTGTTCACTTATGTCTGATGGATGGCGCGATTCGGTCGTACAGAAGGATATTATTAACTTCCTTGTTAACTCTCCTAAGGGTTCCATTTTCATTAAATCAAAAGACGTCTCTGAAGTCGTCAAAGATGGAAATTTATTATTTAAGTTGCTTGATGATATGGTTGAGGAAGTTGGAGAGAAAAATATTGTCCAAGTGGTAACGGACAATGCATCGGCCTATATAAAAGCTGGTAAGATATACATATATTATTTTTTTCTTTTTTTCCAAAGATATAAGAATTTAATCTTCGTATGTGAATATAAATTTCAGGAAAATTACTAGAGGCGAAAAGACCAAATCTCTATTGGACTCCATGTGCTGCACATTGCATTGATTTGATGTTGGAAGACATTGGAAGTCTCCCACAGGTGAAGAATACATTGAAGAAGTGTATTTACATGAATGGCTATATTTATAGTCATGTCCCTCTTGTGAACATGATGAGGAGGTTCACAAAACAACACAATCTGCATAGGCCTGCTGTCACTAGATTTGCTACATCTTTCATCACTCTTTCACAATTTCACAAGCAACAGAACAACTTGAGGAAGATGGTTACTTCTGAAGAGTGGAGTGCTTCCAAATGGCAAAAAGAAGCTGGAGGAAAGAAAGTAAAAACATATTTGTTGCAAGATAGTTTTTGGAGGAATGTTCTATATGCTCTAAAAGTGACAGGTCCGCTGGTTAGTGTACTTAGGCTGGTTGATGGAGAGAAAAAACCACCTATGGGGTATATTTATGATCAGCTTCATCGACCTTTGCATGCAGCGGGTTATTTTCTAAACCCCGCGATCCAGTATGAACATCATGATGATGTACGTTGTGAGGAAGTTGAGAATGGCTTGTATCAATGCATTCAAAGGCTGGTTCCCGATCAGGACACTCAAGACAAAATAATGGATGAGTTGGATGCATTTAAAAATGCTAATGGTCTGTTCGGTATTAATATGGCAATCAGGCAAAGATCGAAAAAATCACCAGGTAACAAAATTTCAATATGATATGTTTTTGAATATAATAATATTATATAGAAGCTAAAAATGTTTTCATTGTAATAGCGGAGTGGTGGTCGTGTTATGGATCTTCAGCTCCAAACCTCAAGAACTTTGCCATAAAGGTTCTTAGTCTCACTTGTAGTGCTACTGGTTGTGAGAGAAGTTGGGGTGTTTTTCAACTTGTAAGTAATCTGAATTCAAATACTTATATACTTTGAATTATATTTCACAAGATTATTTAGCTTATAATTTTTATTTCTAACAGCTTCATACGAAGAGAAGGAATCGATTGGCCCAAAGTCGATTGAATGACATGGTTTTTGTGAAATATAATCGTGCTTTGCAACGTCGTTACAAGCGAAGTGATACCACTGATCCTATTCTCTTGGACGAAATTGATGAAAGCAATGAGTGGCTACTTGGAAGAATGGACGGAAACTCTTCTGATGAAGACAATGATGATTTTGTTTTTGAAGATGATGACTTGACATGGAGAGTGGTTAGCCAGGCCACAGGAGCGGAAGATCCTAGCTATCGTACTAGAGGTAAGGGTGTTGCTTCAAATTCAGCTACAGTTCACAAAGGCAAGGATGTTGCTTCAAGTTCAGCTACAGTTGACA
>PKML01019981.1:6737-27430 GCA_002933935.1 Eutrema yunnanense | reverse complement strand
AAATTTTAGAATATGTGGGCTAACCCCCTATGAGTTTCTTAAATTTTGGAAAAATTAGAAATTTCTCCTAGAATGCTTCATTAGAAACCCCTTTACCGTGTAATAATGTTGAAACAACTTATTTTCTGTTTTTCATATGTTTCATTCATTTTTCAGGAATAACCTCAAAACGCACATAAAATTTGGAATATGTGGACTAACCCCTATGAGTTTCTTAAATTTTGGAAAAATTGGAAATTTCTATGAGCTTCATTAGAAACCCCTATGAGCTTCATTAGAAACCCCTTTACCGCGAAATATTGTTGAAACAACTTATTTTCTGTTTTTCATATGTTTCATTCATCTTTCAGGAATAACTTCAAAACGCACTGAAATTTTGGAATATGTGGGTTAACCCCTATGAGTTTCTTAAATTTTGGAAAAATTGGTAATTTCTCCTACAATGCTTCATTAAAAACCCATTTACCGTGAAATAGTGTTGAAACAACTTATTTTTTGTTTTTCATATGTTTCATTCATCTTTCAGGAATAACGTCAAAATGCCCATAAAATTTGGAATATGTGGGCTAACCCCTATGAGTTTCTTAAATTTTGGAAAAATTGTTGAAACAACTTATATTCTGTTTTTCATATGTTTCATTCATCTTTCATGAATAACCTCAAAACGCAATGAAATTTTGGAATATGTGGGTTAACCCCCCTATGAGTTTCTTAAATTTTTGAAAAATTGGAAATTTCTCCTATAATGCTTCATTAGAAACCCATTTACCGCGGAATAGTGTTGAAACAACTTATTTTCTGTTTTTCATATGTTTCATTCATCTTTCAGGAATAATCTCAAAATGCACTGAAATTTTGGAATATGAGGGCTAAACCCTATGAGTTTCTTAAATTTTTGAAAAATTGGAAATTTCTCCTAGAATTCTTCATTAGAAACCCTTTTACCGCGGAATAGTGTTGAAACAACTTATTTTCTGTTTTTCATATGTTTCATTCATCTTTCAGGAATAACCTCAAAACACACTGAAATTTTGGAATATGTGGGATAACCCCTTTGAGTTTCTTAAATTTTTAAAAAATTGGAAGTTTCTTCTAGAAAGCTTCATTAGAAATCCGTTTACCACGGAATAGTGTTGAAACAACTTATTTTCCGTTTTTCATATGTTTCATTCATCTTTCAGGAATATCGTCAAAATGCCCTGAAATTTTGGAATATCTGGGCTAACACCTATGAGTTTCTTAAATTTTTGAAAAATTCGAAATTTCTCCTAAAATGCTTCATTAAAAACCCCTTTATCACGGAATAGTGTTAAAACAACTTATTTTCCGTTTTTCATATGTTTCATTCATCTTTCAGGAATAACCTCAAGACGCACTTAAATTTTGGAAAATGTGGGATAACACCTATGAGTTTCTTAAATTTTTGAAAAATTCGAAATTTCTCCTAAAATGCTTCATTAAAAACCCTTTTACCACGGAATAATGTTAAAACAACTTATTTTCCGTTTTTCATATGTTTCATTCATCTTTCAGGAATAACCTCAAAAGGCACTTAAATTTTGGAATATGTGGGCTAACACCTATGAGTTTCTTAAATTTTTTAAAAATAAAATTTTCTCCTATAATGCTTAACTAGAGACCCCTTTACCACAAAATATTGTTGAAACAACTTTTCCGCTTTTCACAAGATTCATTCATCTTTAGGGAATAACATCAAAATGCACTAAATTTTTGGAATATGTGGCTAACCCCTATGAGTTTCTTAAAATATTGAAAAAATGAGATTTTCTCATAGAACGCTTCATTAGAGACCCCTTTAGCACGAAATAGTGTTGAAACAACTTATTTCCTCTTTTTCACATATTTCAGGAATAACCTCAATACGCACTGAAATTTTGGAATATGTGGGCTAACCCCTATAAGTTTCTTAAATTTTTGAAAAATTGAATATTTCTCCTAATATGCTTCATTAGGAACCCCTTTACAACATAATAGTGTTGAAAAAACTTATTTTATGTTTTTCATATGTTTCATTTATCTTTCAGGAATAACCTCAAAACGCAAATAAATTTTGGAATATGTGGGCTAAATGAAACATATGAAAAACATAAAATAAGTTTTTTCGAGTTTTTCGAGTAAATATAGAAAATAATTAAACTAATCCTCCTTTTCTATTTCTAAAACACCAAAACATATTCCAACGCTATATTAATGCTAACTTAACTAATTTTAAAGGTTTTTAGTATATATATTCAAAATTTTATATGAGATCTAAATTTTATACTAAAAAACATATGTGATCTAAATTTTATAGAGAATCGGGGACAATTAGAGACCCAAACATATGTGATCTAGTTCCTATATCCACAAAATATGCGTCTATGTATTCAAACAAAATAACAAAAATATTCAAAATTATCACAAAATAAGTGGACTAACCACTACGAGAATTCGATTTTTTCGAGTAAATGTAGAAAATAATGAAACTAATCATCCTTTTCTATTTCTAAAATACCAAACCATATTCCAACGCTATATTGCTGTTAACTTAACTAATTTTAAAGGTTTTTAGTATATTTATTCATTTTTTAAGAAGTAATTTGATAAACCTCATATACGCCCTAAATCGGTGGACTATGATATCTAAATTTTATAGAGAAACTGGGATAATTAGGGACCCAAACCTATGTGATCTAGTTCCTATATCCATAAAATATGCGTTTATGTATTAACACAAGAATACAAAAATATTCAAAATTATCCAAAAATAAGTGGACTTAACCCTCTACGAGAATTCAATTTTTTTGAGCAAATGCAGAAAATAATGAAAGTAATCCTCCTTCTCTATTTCTAAATACTAAACCATATTCCAACGCTATATTAATGTTAACTTAACTAATTTTGAAGGGTTTTAAGTATATTTATACATTTTTAAGAAGTAATTTGATAAACTTCCTATACACCCTAAATCGGTGGACTAACCCCTATGAGATCTCAATTTTATAGAGAAGCGGTGACAATTAGGGATCCAAACATATGTGATCTAGTTTCTATATCAATAGAATATGCGTCTATGTATTTTAACAAGACAACGAAAATATTCAAAATTATCACAAAATATGTGGACTCACCCCTACGAGAATTTGATTTTTTCGTGTACATGCAAAAAATAATCAAACTAATCCTCCTTTTCTATTTCTAAAATACCAAAGCATATTCCAACGCTATATTAATGTTAACTTAACTAATTTTAAAGGTTTTTTAATATATTTTTTATTTTATAAGAAGTAATATCCGTATATTGGAAACGATGGATTGACGTGTATGATGAAGGTTCTGGTTCCTTCACCAACAATCTACAATCCACTGAAGCCAGTTGATCAGACTAAACTGGAGACACTTTTAAATTACCTCCATCCATTTGAGTATGTACAATGATTAATTTCTGATTGAGTTATCTACCACTATTTTAATATAATTGTTTGTTTGTTTATTCATTAGGTCTACTCCACTTGGACAAGCGCCTCCAGAAATTGAGTTCTACAGGGTTCTCATCACTCCGCGACAAGATTGGCCTTCCGGCACTAATTACGGATGGTTGTATGATTATGTAAGTAAAAATATTTGATGGCTAACTTATTGATATTTGATGGCTGACTTATTGATACTTGATGGCTGACTTATTGATACTTGATGGCTGACTTATTGATACTTGATGGCCGACTTATTGATACTTGATGGCTGACTTATTGATACTTGACGGCTGACTTATTGATACTTGATGGCTGACTTATTGATACTTGATGGCTGACTTATTGATACTTGATGGCTGACTTATTGATATTTGATGGCTGACTTATTGATATTGTTCTTACTTACATCACTTGTCTTCGTTTATGAGAGTCCTCCGGAAAAGGTACCTTCAAGTTCCATGCCCTTTCCACACTGATCGAATTGCGCTTGTCGACCAATGGTTCATCAGTATGTGGATGAATGAGTATGCGCAGTCAACATCAATCCTAGGAATTGGAAATTCAAAGATGGGTATCTTGATTTAGCAAACGGTTTGCTTCCTGTTGACATGCCGACACATAAAATGTGGATATACGATGTTGATCACTTGTATTTAGTTTACCAAGTTGGAGGCAATCACTGGATAGCGTTGCACATTGATTTGGTGAATGAAAAGATAGTTGCTTATGATAGCATCATTGGAGAAGGAAAACCCGCACAAGACAAGAAAACTATGGAAACAGCTAGGCCGTTCATGCGAATGATACCTGCACTTTTGAACGAAGTCATTCCTCCTGAAATTTGAAAGGTAAGCTCTAAGCAGTTCTCGTTCAGAAGGAAGAAAAGCATCCCACAAAACCTAAACCCTGGTGATTGTGGTGTGTATGCGTTGAAGTATATCGAGTGTATTGCGCTTGGTGTCACTTTTGAAGGCCTCAGTGACAGAAATATGCAGGCCTTACGGTTAAAGATGGTTGCGGAGATTTTTGATGAGGCACCTAACATGTATGCACAATTTAACTAATTATTACAACAAATTAGTGTTTGCCGATTTATGTACGTTATTTTAGCATTATGGCTGACTTATGTATTTTGAACAAACTAGTGATGACCGATTTATGTACGTTATTTTAGCATTATGGCTGACTTATGTATTTTGAACAAACTAGTGATGGCCGATTTATGTACGTTATTTTAGCATTATGGCTGACTTATGTATTTTGAACAAACTAGTGATGGCCGATTTATCTATTTTGTCCAAACTAGTGATGGCCGATTTATGTACGTTATTTTAGCAAGTGATGCGCATGATGGCTGACTTATTCATTTTGAACAAACTAGTTATGGCCGATTTATAAATATATTCGAAACTAATAGTGGCCGATTTATAACGTTACATAAACAACTTGTACAAAATAACCATCACCACAACACACACAACCATGTTCTTCAAACCCCTTAGCTCCATTTTGCAATCGTCTATCTCCTTTTCAAAACTTCTTAACTCTTTCTCAAAACCACATACCACTGCTTCACAAGTCCGAGTCTCCATTTTCAGAGTCTCGATTTCAGAGTTACAGGCTTGTAATCCCTTTTCGATTGTAATCCCTTTTCGAAGGTGAATGAAGCACTTTCAAGATCATCAATCTTTGGTTTCATATCCTCAATCTCTTCAACCATTGATTCATCCGTCCATTTGAACAAGTGATAACGATTCTTCTACACCATACAAACAACAATATAAACTGTAAATGGGAAATAACATATAAAGGAAAATATAAACACTAAATCGAAACCAATTGCATCATTACCTCATCTCCAAATCGACAAGTATGAAATAGTCTTCCTGGGTTCGGCACCGTTTTTGATGTAAGCAATCTACAACGTTCACCACATATACAGTGCGTCGGGAACCCTCTTCCTTGATCACCCATGCTCACAATTTCCGAATTCGAATCGGCTCGTCTTTTTCTCACTCTAAATTCCCCGAACTCTCAAACCCGCTGTCAGAGTTATCTAGAATACTAATATAAGTTTTTCCCCCAAATGACCAAAACGACGTCGCTTTCCAACACATTCATACAACTTTATGGCCAATTTGTCATCTATTATGGCCGACTTATGAAACAAGTATTTTTAAATTTATGAGATTACGAATTCAAACATATAATGTATGATTTAGGGTTTACGAATTCAAACATATAATGAACATGATATCCCTAAGAATAAACATACAAAAATTGTAAATCTTACAAATATAACCTATTGTTGAAGACATGGTAAGGATTATGTTGTTACTATATATAAGGATTATATTGTATGTGGTTTAGGTTTTGAGATGAACATGATAAGAATAACATACAAGAAGTGTAAATCTTACATATAACCCATTGTTGATGTAAGACTTAAAATTACTAAATATTGAAATAAAATTATTAATTAAACCTTGAAACACAGATTTGAGGTATGGCTGATTTACAACTGACCGATTTCAGGTATGGCTAATTTACGAACCATACCAAAAACCGTAATGGCTGATTTATCAACCATACCAGACACTGTTATGGCTGATTTACGACATAAACATAGGGATGCACGATGTGTCTCGAGATTACAAAAAGTTTAGGTGGGGAACTTCAATTTCGTTGATATTAACGCCCAAATTGAATTCTAATTCAAATCGTTTGAAAATTTAAATTTTTTGTTTATTTTTTGTCGTTCGTTTTATAAAATTCAAATTTTTCATCTTTTTAGTTTCCAACACATTCACACAACTTCATGGCCGATTTATTATCTATTATGGCCGACTTATCAAACAAATATTTTTGAATTTATGGGATTACGAGTTTTACATTCAATTAGGAGATTTTTTTTGTTATCTATGATAACATAGTTACTACAAAACAAGTAATGTAGGGTTTAGGGTTTAACTCTAATATAGTTAGTCATATAGATAAGACATGGTAAGGATTATGTTGTTACTATATATATAAAGATTATATTGTATGTGGTTTAGGGTTTGAGATAAACATGATAAGAATAAACATACAAGAAGTGTAAATCTTACAAATATAACCCATTGTTGAAGATATGGTAAGGATTATGTTATTAATATATATAAGGATTATATTGTATGTGGTTTAGGTTTTGAGATGAACATGATAAGAATAAACATACAAGAAATGTAAATCTTACAGATATACAGATATAACCCATTGTTGATGTAAGACTTAAAATTACTAAATATTAAAATAAAATTATTAATTAAACCTTGAAACACAGATTTGAGGTGTGGCTGATTTACAACTGACCGATTTGAGGTATGGCTGATTTACGAACCATACCATACACTGTTATGGCTGATTTACGAACCATACCAGACACTGTTATGGCTGATTTACGACAGAAACATAGGGATGCACGGGGTGCCTCGAGATTACAAAAAGTTTAGGTGGGGAACTTCAATTTCGTCGATATTCACGCCCAAATTGAATTCGTACTTTTAAACCTTAAAATTACTTAATATTGAAATAACATTATTACTTAAACCTTGAAACACAGATTTGAGGTATGGCTGATTTATGAACCATACCAAAAACCTTTATGGCCGATTTGTCATCTATTATGGCCGACTTATCACACACCGTTAAGTTTACACCGTCCTTTATGGCTGATTTTTCATCTACCAGTTTTACAAGTTTTCTCATTATGCCCACCCTGATTACAACGAGAACAAGTGTGTTGTTTTCTGGGGCGTTTCTTCTCACTTGCCTTTTCCAAACATGATTTAAGTCTTGAGTTCTTAGGTCTTCCAGGTTGTTGACGAACAACTGGGGGCATGCACACTTGTTCAGCTACATGTTCTGGAACACGGAGTGCCGAATCTACAGGCATAACTGAACCAGCATAGGCGTTAACCAAATAATCCCGGTAATAGTATGGGTTACACAGTGAGATACGAGAAACATTCCTCGTCTTGGCAGCTGCGATTGCATGTACGCAGGGTGATTTCTCGATATCGAAACTGTAACGCCCGCGTTCCGGAAGAATTAATTATTGAGGAAAAATAATTAATTAGGGTTTGTTCCGGGGGTGGTATCGATCGATATTGGCCGGTATCGATCGACACCAGTCGGGTTTTTCTCCTTGTTGTCTTCTTCTCTTCTCTTCTTTCGGGTATAAAAGCCTTTCTTTTGAGGATAAGCTGAGGGTGGTCGCGAGAGAAAGAGAGAGAGAAGGAGAGAGAGAGAGAAGGAGAGAGAGAGAGCGAGAGAGAGAAAGAAAAGCTTGGGGAAGCTTGGATCTTGCGAGATCAAGAGAGTTTAAGCTTGGTGAGAAGCTTGAAGAAGAGGTTGGAAGGCCTTGGTTTTGGGCGTGAAAGGGAGGTCGATCTTGAGCTCGGAGAAGTCGTTTTAGAGCTCGATCCATCGTGTCTAAGGTGAGTTGGGACCAAAGGTCAGCAATTAAGCTTGTGTGGTGCTTTGTTAAGCTTGATTGATGAATTTTGTGGCTTGTATGCTAGTGAATCGCATGGGAGTATCGATCGATACCATGTGAGTATCGATCGATACCCGTCCCTTGGCGGTGGTCTCGTATTGTGTTTGTATCGATCGATACCAGGTGTTGTTTTGGGAATCGATCGATACCAGTCCCTTGTCGGGAGTTGTGTGTTGTTTGGGTATCGATCGACACTAGGGGAGTATCGATCGATACCAGTTGCGTTTTTGTGCGGGAAGTTTAATTGTTGTTAATTAATTATTGATAATTGTTGATTGTGCTTATTGGTAGCCTGTTGTTGGGATGATCAATCTCACTCAGCATTTGGTTAGCCAAATGTTGATGCATCACTTTTGTCGATGCAGGTAAAGATAAGGCGTGATCGTGGAATCGAGGCGGTGAAGAGGGGATGAGTAGGACCCGGGGTTTTTATTATGGTTGTTGTTGCTTTTGCTATTGTAAAACCGATAACTTGTGTTGTATTGTTTATTTAGTATTGTTTAATGTTTAATTATTATTGTTTAACTATATCTGCAAAAAAAAAAAAAAAAGTGGTCGCTTCAGAAACGACGGCAAGTGCATCTTGTCGCATCCAAATTCACAACATGCAACGATGATCCGCATGTAACTTGTACATGATAAGAATTAATCATTTGTACCGTCGCAAGTTTGGCACCACTCACACGGACATGTTATCAAGAATTTTTTTATTAAATCTCGGCTGGTACAAATGATAAGAATAAATCATCTATGTAACGTAATTACCTCCAACAATTTTTCAACACCACGGGTAAGCGTTGTTTTCAACGTCCTTGCATCTTCTCGCCGCTCAGCAAACCATCTCATCATCATTGACCTTATCGATTCTAAGAGTCGAACAATTGAGAAACTTCTAGCATGGGAAAGAACTTTGTTCATTGATCCTGCTATATTTGTTGTCATCAAATTAAATCTATCGCCCGGGAAATGAACACGTGACTACATTCTAACATCCGCTCTTTGGAGGTAGCCATGAAGTTCAGGATTACACGCT
This sequence comes from Eutrema yunnanense, assembly GCA_002933935.1. Lineage (NCBI taxonomy): Eukaryota > Viridiplantae > Streptophyta > Magnoliopsida > Brassicales > Brassicaceae > Eutrema > Eutrema yunnanense. Next base: position 18,387 of record PKML01019981.1, on the reverse strand, counting down.
TCAATCTCATCGAAGACCTCATCAAATTCAGTTCTTCTATAACACTTTGCTGCTTTCTTCACCATACGGAACAAACTTCCACCTTTGAATCGTACCAAAATGTTCTTATATAAATGGTACGTGCAAATTCCACGAGCCGCCAACGGATACACATTCTCAATTGCTTTCCCAATTGACTTATGCATATCCGAGATGATCGCAAGACCCTTATCGTCAGGAATAACAATTTTCAGTTGCGTAAAAAACCATTGCCAGGAATCATCATTTTCAGTGTCAACCACACCGAACGCTATTGGGAAAATCTGAAAATTACCATCCTGAGTTGTTGCTGTAAGTAGCGTCCCTTTGTATTTTCCATGGAGAAATGTACCATCGACAACGACTACTTTACGCATAAAAGCAATTCCATTCAAGGTCACACCAAATGCAATGAACAAATACTTGAATCTTCCGCAATCATCAATATGAAGACCCGTAATTGTACCCGGATTTGCCCTATTTATCATGTGAAGGTAAGAAGGTAAATCTTCAAACCCCTTCTCAGGAGTCCCCAAATCGATCTGTCTTGCAAATCTTAACGTTCTATGGCTCTTACAGTAATCCATCTATAAACAATCATAAAAAAAAAATCAGTTATAAGTCAGTCGCATCGTATATATAAGTCAGCCGCATCGTACATTTAAGTCAGCCGCATGGTACATATAAGTTAGCCGCATCGTATATATAAGTCAGCCGCATCGTACATATAAGTCAGTCGCATCGTATATTTAAGTCAGCCGCTTCGTACTAATAAATCAGCTGAAATTGAATGTATTACCTTGATACCAAAATTCTTAGTAATAGCTACTCCGACATGTCAGGTAGAACTGACAGATCAATGTCGCCGAGAAAATCCCTGTATAAGAGTCCCAAAATATCTGGTGTTGCTTGTCGGGATCGATTAGAACGCTCAGTTACAGAACATGTGTGTTCTGAATCGTAGATACGAACATAGAATTCTGGGGATTTTCCTTTTGTAGAAGCACGAACTTTCCAACTACATCCATTTATCCAACACCGAACAATGAGCGTTTCCGCATTCGATATTGGTACATCAAAATCAAATCGATCCCTCAGTGTAAGAAGTTTTAGTCGTATCTCCAGATCTTTTTTTGTCTCGTATCGCTGGCCTACAACGATATTTAGAGTATCCATCTCAAACTTGAGAAACTCACCAGATCCTTTCGATTCGTTCATCGCAATATTCTGAGGTCTCTTTTTAGGAGGCAACGTCGGTGAATCTTCATCTTCTTTTCGAGGCTTCCCATATAAACTAAAGTTATCATCATCAGATGATGCACCATCCGGGTCGTCAATCATATCAAATCTGCTGTCAAATTCGCCATCTTCTTCATCTTCAACTTCGTCTTTGTCCTCGCATATATCCATAGATTTTCCTCGATTACACAAATCTTCTTCATCTTCAACTTTGTCTTTGTAAACACCATCATCTTCATAACTCCCAATGTATTCTTCGTTACATTCTTCTTTAGATTTCTCTTTTGAGACATGACTGAATGGCCGTTTCATCTTGTCCACCGCTTTGTCCTTCTGAATAACTTCGCAATCCTCATTCTTTATAACTTCTACACAAAGACGTAGCTGATCGCTTTTCCTTAACGTTTGAAAACCTAGAAATTGTCGAGAATTACAGACATAAACCGGTGGAGTATCATGCGACATTTTTTTCAAAATCTAGTTGGAGAAAATGTAGCTCAGCTGAATCTTACAGCTTTGCGACTCCAACCCATAATCCTCCATTATCATATCCACAAGATTGTGGTAGGTTGTCTCTTCGTTAACTTGTAGAACTCTACACCCTCTCTTGTCGGCGTTGACTACATATCGATTTTTGAGAACCCATGTACCGCAAACAATTATTATCGAATCCATCCTCTCCAAAATTTAGTTTTGGTATAAAGCTCGAAAAAAAATGTAGAATGATGAAGAATGGAGAAGATGAAGAACAACAACGAAGAAAAGGGCTGACGGCGGCTAAACCTAATAATGTGTTTAGAGCTTGATGTAATCTTTATTTTGCTGACATGGAAACATGCCAGAAAACGAACTTATAAATCAGCCATATAAAATCAGCCATCAAACAAAACTATAAGTCAGTCGCCACTAAAATACTATTTAAGTAATTAATAAAATTTCATGTATTCAGCCATTAAAACACATAAATCAGGTGGAAAACATAAGTCGGTCGCTACATCATATAAGTCAGTCATCACTAGCATACTATTACAGTAATTAATCTTTCGCTAATTAGTCAGCCGTAATAAGGCCGACTTTTAAGTAAATTGGTCTTATTACGGCTGATTTAATATAAGTTAGCCACAATTAACCCGCATAAGTATGCCGTTGCAAAATAAATCAGCCAAATAAGTCAGCCGGATTAACGATAAATCAGGCGGGCAACAATAAGTCGATCATGTCATAGCAATAAGTCAGCCAAAGTTTTCATAAATCGGTCGTCAGAATATAAATCAGCCGTGTCGTGTACTCCTAAATCAGCCGAAAATTCATAAATCGGTCGAGGTTCATATAAGTCTGCCGTAACATTTGGCTGACTTATGAATACAAATCTGCCGACCAACTAATAAATCGGCCGTTCTTTTAAATCAGCCGCTCGTCCTGTAAATCGGTCGTCACTACAGCGAGAAATTTTTGCGGCGGATTTTCATAATACACGTAGGCAGTTTTTATGCGACGTAGGCGCCGCGCCTGTTTTTTCGCTAATGTGGAAAAAAAAGTAATGACATTCCTGTAATTACGTTTTTGTTATCAAATACTTAGAAGGGCATCATGGGTATGAAAAACATTTCAGTAATAAAAAATAGTTGTTTACTAGTTTAGTCATTTTACCTAATTTCTAAGCTATTTAAGTAACTCTTCCATAGATTATTGGTGATGAGCTTTGATGGGAAATTTTTCAGCGTTGCAATGAACATGTCAAAACCTGTGCATCCCATTTGCAACATGATCCAAAATCCAATAGCAGATTTGTAAGTAAAACAAACTCATTAGTGTTGTCCAAAAAAATAAAACAAACTCATAACTAAAAATTTAAAACCAAAATTGGTCCATCAAAAGCTTAAAACCAAAAGATATACATACATAAACTAGAAGAAAAAAATGTTTTTGTTTGTTCAGTGGAACATGATCTTATATAACCATAAACTTTGTCGAGTTAGGGTTTCCAGAGAATATTCGTGATATGCGTGTTCAAAGGAAATTATCCTATTCGCTTAAGTTAAATTAAATTAAAAACTCGTTATTATCTTGTAAAGATACACAATTGATTTGTTGTGATTATTATGGTATGGAAAAAACCTTAAGGATAAAATGCTCCAATATCTTCAACACCAGGACTTCAACTTGATCCTTCAGCTGCATGATCTTGCTTGGCTCCAAAATGCTCCAAAATGCTCCAATATCTCCAATTTAGCTCCAAACGTACCTAAACCTGTAAAGACTCGAAAGGACTCCAAAAATACTAGAAATACTCTATAAATAAGACATATATCATGGTTAAAAACGGGTAAAAACCATGATATATCAAATTGATTTCATGGGTCCCTTTCCATCCTCTTATAGAAATCAATACATCTTCGTTGTTGTCGACTATGTGTCTAAATGGGTTGAAGCGCTGGCTAGCCCGACAAATGATGCCAAGGTGGTCTTAAGGATGTTCAAATCTGTGATCTTTCCAAAGTTTGGTGTGCCTGGAGTGGTGATCAGCGATGGTGGGTCTCATTTTATCAACAAGATCTTTGAAGGGCTCTTGAAGAAGCATGGAGTCAAGCATAAGGTAGCCACTCCATACCATCCGCAGACGAGTGGACATGTCGAAATTTCCATTAGGGAGATCAAGGGTATCCTACAAAATACCGTGAACACAATGAGGAAAGATTGGCCTACAAAGTTGGATGACGCTCTTTGGGCGTACATGACCGCCTACAAGACATCTTTGGATACGACACCATTCCATCTTGTCTATGGAAAATCGTGCCATCTTCCTGTGGAGCTCGAGTACAAGGCAGCATGGGATGTAAAGAGTTCGAAGATTTACAAAGAGAATACCAAGACCTATCATGACAGGAAGATCATTCCCAGGAACTTCGCTACAAATGATTGTTGCTTTTCAACTCTCGCCTTAAATTTTTTTCTAGGAAAGCTGAGATCTAGATGGTCCGGACCATTCACAATCAAGGAGGTGAGACCGTACGGAGCTGTGGTGTTGCTGGGCACTACAGGAAATGAGTTTGTGGTTAATGGTCAGCGCCTAAAGTCATACCTCGCTGACGTAGAAATCGAAGGGGACAAAACCTTTCCCCTTGGTGACCCATCTCACGCCTAAAAGGCTATCGAGTCAAGCTAATTACTTTAAGCAAGCGCTGGGTGGGAGGCAACCCACCGGTACGTTTTCTTTTGTTTTCTTTCTTTTTGTTTTATTTTATTTTTCTTGATTCTGTTTTGCCTTCTTCTTGATTTATTTTCACACCGAGACGGTGCGAAGTAAGTTTGGGGAGGGTCTTTATCGTTACTAACGCTATTTTCTTTCTTTTGAGTCATTTTGATGCCTTCTTTTTAGTTATTTTATTTTATTAAGTCAAAACTTGTTGGAGACTATGATCACAACTTTTGAATTATTATGAGATTTCGGATCTAAGTGACCATTGTTGCAGGGCTAGTTTTAGATCAGACTAATGAAAAATCTAAAGGCTGGCCAGTTAATCAGAAGCATCCATGTTTCCGGAAAATTTCAAAAAGCTTGAGCTAGTTTCTGAGCTTCTCCTTTTACCTTATCTTCGTGATTGATGTCTTCAGAGCTTGACTCCTCATTTGTATCTGACAAGGCAACATGTGTAAAAGTATGGTACTCCTCTCCCTTATTGAAAATAAAAAGCAGAAAATATGAAATGATTTTATTTCGGGTAAAGGGCTAGGAAAATTTTCATCGATCCCATTATTTTACTTCGAAAGAGATGATCACACTAAGGTTGAAAGCGAGGTTGAGGAAAATTTTCAGGGATACCACTATTCGCCTACACCTTAGAAATAAAGGGTGGCACTTAAATGAACCGGGGATTCGGTGGTAAAAACCATCAATACTCGAGTTCCATCCGCCATTGACCCTATGAAAATAAAATGAGAAAATAATACGTATGGGGAGGGAAAAAGTACCAAAGGATGTGTTGTTGTCTTGTCACGATATCGAAAGAGAAAGAGTCTAGAAGGTTATTGGTACTATGATCTTTGATGAGACCCATCGATGATGGCTTTTGATTATTCCGCAAAATAATTAATTGAATCTGGGAGGCTGCGATACTTGCAGAGAAGTACATGGCGGTTCGATCTAGAGCTAGTTTGGCAATACGTGGATTACTAAGGTAATGGTCATTGCCGAGTTCTAAAGGAAATGTGAGTCTCCTTGTTTTTTAACTTTTTCTTCTTGCTTAGTTTTATTTTGCTTGAGGTCAAGCAAAATGCTAAGTTTGGGGGAATTGATATGCTTGGTTTTTACCATTTTCTAACACTAACACCTGCTTGGTGTTTTTGAGTATTTTATTGATTCAACGTCCGTTTCTAGAGTCTTTTAGTCCTTTATTTAGTTATCTCATGTAAAAAGGCGTTTAAGGAAGAAATTGGAGTTACGTGGGCAAAAACGGATGGAGCGGTACAAAAAGAGTAAGAATCGATCGATGTAATATGCTCAGAAAGTTCAAAGTCGATCGTTGTGCAATTGGAGCCGATTGATGCATCACCCTCCGAAGAGCCAGAACCGATCGATGCAAGGAGTGCATCGATCGATGCAAGTCGGCGAGAAGGAAAAGGAAATTTTTGATTTTCCTGTTTTACCCCGGAAACTGCCTATTCTGACCTAATTCGCCCATAACCCTATATATACTTTATTCTCAACCACTTTTTAGGCTATCTCTCTTTTGACTGCAATCTATTCTATTGAGACTTTTGGTGATTGATATTGTAAGCTTGGAGAAGAATCTCTGGATATATTGGGAAGAATTCTAAACATTTTCCTCTCTTTAATTATTATTATGAGTTTCTCTCTATCTCCTTGCTTGTTCTCTGTTGCCATATATGAGTAGTTTCATAGTTAGGGTTAGGATTTCAACGGGATCCATGAATCATTGAATTAAACATAGATAGGGATTCATCTTTTGTGGTTTTCGCTTATTGTTGTGTTTATTGCTTAGGCTAGGTTGACCGCTTTGTCTATGATCTAGGGTTTAATCTATATCACGTAAGTGTCGTAGGTTGCTAGAAAGAACATAAGCGAGCGAATTGTCCTTAGCCAACGGAAGTTGATGTTAAGGCGATTCGTGAACATATTGAACCTATTCGTTAATGATGGTCTAGAACTCTATCTTTCAATGGAAGTTAGGATTTTAGGTTGTTAGATTTAGTAATCAATGCCATAGAAGTGGATTGGTTAGATATTTATGTTTGAGTTTAAAATTTGTGTTTAATCGTTCCCTGAATAGTTGTTTGATTCATGATCTCTGGATTCCCACGAAGAAACCCTTGACCTAACGTTTTTCTCCTATTGAATTTACACCACTTTTAGTTACTTTCATTACTTTGCAATTCAACCCTTATTAGTATCTTAGCTTAATTTCATTTTGTGAGAATCGTAGTGTAACCTTGGTCTATGTGGATTCGATCCTAAAGTACTACATAGATATACTGTTATGATTGCAGTAGTGTGCACTTTAGTTATTAATTGACTACATGGTAAAACACCTAAATCAGAGGCGATCAGAGTTGCGGCTGACAAAGGCTCAATGTGGCTAAATACACTTACGCAATGATACAAAGAATAATGACTAATCATTGCGTAAATGATTCTCCACTCATCAATAATCTAAGCAAAGATTTCTATATCCAAACACGAAGGAAGATCAATGAAGCATAGAACAGTTACGCTTGGGGAGTGGAGGCTTCACCATTGTTCCAAGAAAAAATGGATCTAATCAGTACCGCTCCTTTCCGTTGTTGTGAGTGGGCTCATTATACTGAAGTGTTTTATGCACAAGATTTCGATGAGGGAGTTAAAAGAGGAATAGGAAGTCTAATGTGTGATCGTGTTTCTGGATCATACAATACAATCTGTTTGTTTCAATCATGTGATGTTGAGGAATGTTTTTAATTGGCCACAATGAAAAACTCCGTAATGATCCATTTTGGGCTTTTGTATTTATTATTTGAAGTTATTGTGAATGTTGAAATATTAAGAAAATATTATGAACAACTACGTTCATAATAGTTATTACTAGAGATACTATAAACAACTATGCTTTGGTTTGACTAGAAACAGTATGAACAACTAAAAATACTACGAACAATTAAGACAACAATTATTCCCAAATTAAGACAACCATAAATGTTACTAACAACTACGTATAACTTAGTCTAACTCGTCATATTTACTTGTTTGTATATTACTGAGAATATTTTGAATATCCAAATAGTACGATTATATTAGGGAGGGTAGACGATCGGTTTCCATGGTTTGTGCTATTAACATGATACCAAACCCTATACCAAACAAACAAACCCCAAACTAAACTAAACAATAACCGATTCAAACTAAAACCCGACCCGTATACCCGCTTTGACCTAAACCCGACTTGATTTTTAAATCCCCAAATCGATTTCCTTTTCAAACTCCCTCTAAAAACCTTAACACTCGATTTTTCAAAATCGATTGCTCACATCGGGAATTCCTGAAATCCTCTATAAGTATATTGTTAGGGTTTGTTTATCGTAGTCTTCTGCTTGTAATTCATACTCCAGAATCACAATTTCGTCATTTTGTTATTTTATGCTTTCGTGATGATTCTCATTTGTAGGTTGAAATTGGTGATGTTTGGAGCTACGACTAATGTGTTTGGAGGTTCGTGTGGATCATCAAGTGCTCGTCCAAGAAGTTGAAGAGTTGTTGGTGTGGCTAAGAGATGTTGGTGTGGTGAGCAAATTGTGGCGTTGATATCCAAATCCGACCACAATCCTTACCGGAGATATTTCCGTTGTGGTTATGTTGTAGCAAAGAAGCGAATTTGAATGCCTTTTGATTTGTTGTACCTTGTTTGTGATTTGTTGTGTGTGAGTCTTATGGTTGTGAATGGTTTTTCCGATTTGTAGCTTATGAATGATTACTGTCTTCAAATGGGTTGTTGAGGCATGCTTAAACAAGATTGAGTCATTGGAATTCAAAAAGCCAAACTTGAAAAAGAGAGATAATTACATAGACTAACAAACAGTTTGAGAAGATGTTTGAAAAGGTTCGAATGAAGCTCGGGAATGAGATGATGGAGAGGGCTGAAGATGTGTTGATTGAAGCCAAATCTAGGATGAAAATAATGATGATTCTTGTAGTAATTGGATGTATGATCATGGTTGGGTTCACCAAACTAATATGTTAAACCAATTCAAAAACCCATAATTCGAAAACCCATAATTAGAAAACTCTCTCAAGTTTTGTTTTCGATGGGAGAAATGAAAAATAAAACTANCCTTCCCCCCCCCCCCCCCTTTAAATTCGGAGTTTATTATATTCTCCCATTGGAGACAAAACCAAAATCTAAAAAATTTTGAAATAACTTTACAAAAATTTAAAATTGGAGGGAAAAAGCAAAATTTTAAAATTTTTGAGATATTTAACATAGTTATACTTCTTAGTAGTATAGCTATTCTCGCTTTCAAACATTTGTACTTTGGGAATATTGTGAATTAAACTTTAACAAGATTCTAAACCCGTGCGCCCGCACGGGAATTTTTGTTTTTTTATCAAATTTTGTAATATAATGTGTTTATTTTTGTGTTTATATATAATTGTTTGTATATTTATTTTTTGTCATATGTGACACATAATTATTTTGGTGTTTAGATATAATTTGTTTTTTCTAATCCGCCGTAGAACGGAAGTTCAATATGAAAAGTAATGGGAGTTCATTATGTTGACATAATCTTTTTCTAAACTGCCCTAGAATGGGGGTAAGTTTTAATTTTTGTTTTTTTATGTTTAGCTCTATTTGTGGACAAAATGTGTTTTGTGGATGTATAAGATTGAGATGTGTTAACAGTTTTATTTTTGTTATAGAATATATTATATAGGTTTTTAAAATTTTGATCCACAATGAGTGAATGCGACAATTTTTTATTTGTTTTTGTTTTTATGTTTTCTATTTTGTAGAAAAATCTATTTTTGGAATTATATGTATGATTCAAAATTAGTGATTTTATAGATTTATAGATTTAATGTATTAAAATAAATTTTTATAACGGGAGTTCATTATGTGGACATCATTTTTTTTAATCCGTCCTAGAACGGGAGTTCAATATGAAAAGTAACGATAGTTCATTATGTGGACATAATTTTTTCTAATCCACCCTAGAACGGGGATAAGTTTTAATTATGTTTTATGATGTTTAGTTCTGGTTTTTTGACAAAATATATTTGTGGATGTGAAAGTTTGAGAAGTGTTAACATTTTATTTTTGGTATAGAATATATTATATAGTTTGCTAAAAAATAAATCCATAATGAGGGAGGGCGAAAAAATTTTATTTATTTTTGTTTTTATGTTTATCTACCCAAATTTTCTGACCCGCTTTGTTATATATATTTCGAGTTCTATATTTTATTTAAAATATGTTTTTAATACCTCAATTATCCATTTTGACTCTTAACCCACTATTTTGTTATTAATTTGCGAATAAAACATAATCATAAATATTTTACATAATCAACATAAATATCATATTATTTACATCTACAAATCATCATAAATATTATACACCAATTAATATCAAGTGTAAACTCTATCACCAAATATCAAGTGTATTTTCCATCTCTCTTTCAGCTTGTCGTCTAAGAAATCTGGAAAAAAATGAAAAAATTGATGTTCTCCTTCCCAAATGTACTTGTAATGAGAAAACCCTCTCAATCTTTAACCTACCATAAATAACTGATTGTAGTATTCAAACATAAAAAAATGGGTTCAAATCTTTCACACAAACAAATGGGTAATGACACCTCTTTCACACACTCGGGGAAGAAGACAGAGATGGATTGAATCCCGATTTGGAAGAAATGTGATCATTTTTGTTTCCATTATTCTCACTGCATGAGAAAAAACATCATACAAAATTATTAGAACATGTCCATTAGAGATTCAGGGTTAAAATAATTTTGAAAACATGTCTATGGACACGAATCTTACTTCTATTTAGCCACATCAAATATCAGAACATATTAGGGATATATTAGATTAATCAAGACCAATGCACATTTGAAAAAGTGAACCAAACACAAACCTCAATAGAAATCGATCGTTGACCTTATCCACCATCTGAGAACACATACGACATCTCCACCGCCAGCTTTGTGATATACTCATATATTGCATGTTTTAGCATGCATTTCATTTATAGTTTTGTGTAGATTACATGCATAATCATGGTCTTGTCTTGCATTTAGGTCTCATTTAGAGACTAGGGAATTTTCACTAGGTCTAGTGTGTTCTTGCATGTTTTGGAGTATTTCCTAGGTAATTGGAGGCAATTGGGCGTATTTGGAGAGTTGGACCTAAGTGGAGTACAAAGTCCATCCGAGACACCGGAAAGATGTGTCTAGAAGAAGGCGCTCCGATCCGAATCAGCCTTGCAAACCTTCATAAAAGTTGTAGAAGAGTGAATCTGGTTTACACAGGATTTGGAATCGGGTTATTTGGACGTATGGATAGGGAGATAAGACGGATTTACGGAAGGTATGTCCGTCTGGCCGAGAGAAGATGACACCGTCCAAAGAACCGGCAAAACGAAGGCCTTCCGATATGAATAAACTCAAACAGTCTTCATAATAGTTGTAGAGGGAAGAGATAGCTGTCTACAGGAGTTGGATTCAAGTCATTCGGATGTCAGGTTCAGAAGTTATGACTGATTCACTGAAGACGTATCCAAGTTTCGGCCGGGTCAATACCCGGTTTGTCCCGGGTTGACCCGGGTCCGACCCAACTCAGCAAAAACCCTTTTTATATTTTAGAGATCTGATTTTTAGATCTATCTCATTTTTTATGCTTTTTCTCTCTTTTTCTCTCAAGAACAAAAACCTTTCTTTTTAGGGCTTTTGGGATTTTTCCCAAGGATCTTTTGATTTATGAAAGTTTGAGTTTAGTTCTTGTGTTCTTTCTCTAATCCTTCATCTTCCTAATTTCTAATCATGATTAACATCACCTCTTTCACAAGATTTGGTGTGTTCTTCATGATTAGTGAGTAGTTTTTTAGGATTTGAGGATTTGGTAGATTTAAGGTGATTTGATGGATGATTAATGATGTCTAGGATTAGATTATATGATTTCCCTTCTTGATTAGTGGTTTTAAAGCTAGATCTAGCTTGAGAAAGTGGATCTAGATCATAAGGCATTTCATGCACACAAGGTGTTCGATGAAATGCCTTGATGAACTAATCAAGAGATATTCATTTCTAGCCTAAGAGATTAGTTGTCTAGAGTGATTATTTGGTTGATCTTGAATGTTTAGACTTAAAGCTTGCTAATTAGTGATTCACAAATGAGAATTTGATC
>PKML01019529.1:612324-662761 GCA_002933935.1 Eutrema yunnanense | reverse complement strand
AACAAGTGGCTGTAAAATCCTATTTATAATCTAAAACACGTTTTGGGCCTCCTTGTGAATATCAAAGTCTTCTGGGCCAATTCTGCAATTCTTCAACTCTTCATTAAGTCACGATCCTTATGTTTCCCCGACGGGTATCGATCGATACTAGGCAGTATCGATCGATACTCAGGTGATTTCGACGTCTCAGCTACACCGATCTCTGCTTCGCTCCAGAATGTTCCAGAAAGCTCCAATATCTCCAATTAAGCTCCAAATGTGCTATAACCTGTAAAAGACTCTAAAATACTACAAAACACTAGAAAAGACTCTATAAAAGGACTTATATCATGGTCTAAATAGGGTAAAAACCATGATATATCACCTTTTCAAATCGTAGTACATCTTGGTGTTGCCTGGGTGTACTGAAAATCGAGAATGGTGAGCCTGACTTAACACTTCGCTCCTCAATCCTTCGTTGTTGGGAACACATACTTGATTCCTATACAGATACGTCCCATTATCCGCTGTATGGTATCCAACCACTTGTTTCTCGACTAATTCCTTCAAGGCGCCGTCCGTTTTCTGAGCCTAACAAATTCTCCAAAGAAGATCAGCATTTTCCAATGCTTCTAATCCCGCGTAACCTTTTCCCACTTCCGTTACGCACAACGTCAAACTGGCCAGGGTTGCGGTCAACTTGTGGATTTCCTTCACTTCTGCTACATCATTTCTGCGCCTGCTCAGGGCATCTGCAACATGATTCACTTTTCCCGGTTGATAGGCAATATCCAAATCGTAATCGGCTAACAACTCCACCCATCTTCTCTGCCTTAGATTTAAATCACTCTGCGTGAAAACATACTTCAGACCTTTATGGTCCGTGTACAACTGCACCTTCTCTCCGTACAAATACGAGCGCCAAATCTTTAGGGCAAAAACTACTGCTGCTAGCTCCAAATCGTGGGTCGGGTAGTTCAACTCGTGCTTCATCAACTGTCTCGATGCATATGCTATGACCTTGCCTTCTTGCATAAGCACTGCTCCTAGTCCGGTTCCACATGCGTCCGTATAAACTTCAAATGGTATTCCTGGCCTCGGGAGTACCCAAAATCGGCGTCTCAGTTAACTTCTTCTTCCATTCCTCAAAACTTTCGGATCGAGCTTCAGTCCATTCAAACTTCACGTCCTTTCCTATCAGACTTGTCAACGGCTTCGACAACTTGGAGAAACTCGGAACGAATTTTTGGTAATAGCCGGCTAAACCCAAAAAGCTACGGACCTTTGTAACGTTCTTAGGGATAGGCCATTCCGTCACGGCTTTAATCTTTTCAGGATCCACTGCTACTCCTTCTCCGGAAACAACGTGACCGAGGAATCCTATTTCCTTCTGCCAGAACTGCACTTGCTCAACTTCGCAAAAAGCTGATGGTTCCTTAGGTTCTGAAGTACATTCCTCAAATGATGAGCATGTTCACTCTCAGTCCTCGAGTAGACCAGAATGTCATCGATGAATACAATCACACACTTGTCCAAGTATGCCTGGAAAAGATTGTTCATCAACTTCATAAACGCGGCAGGTGCGTTAGTGAGACCAAACGGCATCACGACAAACTCGTAGTGTCCATAACGGGTTCGGAATGCCGTTTTCTTTATGTCCTCTTCCGCTATTCGAATCTGGTGGTAGTCTGATGCTAGATCGATCTTCGAGAACCATGACGCTCCTTCTAGGTTGTCCAACAACTCGTCAATCCTCGGCAACGGGTACTTATTCTTGATGGTCACTTTGTTCAGTCCTCGGTAGTCAATACAGAGACGAAACCTTCCATCCTTTTTATTAACGAACAGCACTGGTGCTCCCCATGGTGAACTGCTTGGTCGGATGAATCCTTTGTCCGTAAGATCCTCCAACTGCTTCTTTAACTCTGCCATCTCCGCTGGCACAAGTCGATAGGGGGATTTTGAAACAGGGGCCGTCCTTGGTTCTAACTCGATAGTGAAATCATCTCCTCGTGAAGGTGGCGGTCCGGTCAGTGGCTAGAAAACATCTGTATACTCGCAGGCTACTGGAATCTCCTCCAAATTAGGTGCTTCCCCTTCTCCAGCCATATAAATAGTCGCTAGATATGCTTCACACCCTTTCTCCATCAAGTCTGTGGCATGAATCATCGAAATAATCGGAACTCCAGAATCCGACTTCACTCCTTGAAACTTTATCCTTCCTTCTTGTCGCGGTATGTAGGCTCGCGTTCTTTTGCAATCCATGACAACTTGGTAGTGCGTCAACCAGTCCATTGCAAGGATTACGTCATAATGGCCCAACTTCATCTCCACTAGACTCCATGGTACATTCGCCCCTTCTACGACGACTGGTACATCCTTATGCACACCCCTAGACCTCACATGTTCAGTCCCGGCAGTCTCAATCGTTTTCGACTCCGGCATGAACTTTCCAGTAAAACTCTAGTACTTAGTTAACCTTGGGCTCACGAAACTATGTGTGGCACCAGTGTCAAACAAAGTAAAAGCTGCGACTCCTCCTACGGAGACCGATCCTACACAATTTTTTTCACTTAAGTCTAAGTATGCATTTCCATTGACACACAGATTCTCAACATCACGACTAATTCTACTCAAAACAAATTTACGTACCAGCGATCGGTGCTGCTCCCTCGGCATCTTCCAGAGCATACACTCGAGGTCCCACAACTTGTCTCCTAGCTGCTGGTGCTGGTAACACACCTTGTGTCTGCGCTGCTGGCGGACCCGGATTGCACATGCACTCCTTCGCATAGTGTCCTTGCTTCCCGCAGCGGTGGCATGCGGTGTTTCTGGGGAGTTGATTTCCAGTGGAACGACAGTCCTTCACAATATGACCATCTCTCCCACAACCCGTACATTTGAGAGGTGCACAACGTCCCAAATGCTTCTTTCCACAACGGTGGCATGCCTGGACACTGACAACTGCCCTTCCCGAAATCATGTCATCCCAACTCCTTTTTGGTGCCTCTGGAGCACGGAATTTCTGAACATTAGAACCTCTGATCCTCCTCCGCTCTTCTATCAGAGATTCTTGATTAGCAGCTGACTCCACTAGCTCCCCCAAACTGTCAAACCTTCTGATTGAGCATCTTTCCTTCAACTCCATCCTCAGACCTTTCATGAACTGACGGACTAGATCAGCCTGGGTAAAATGTTTCCTGGAAAACCTTCTCAGTCGGTTAAACTCCTCCTTGAAATCTCGCACGCTAAGATCCCTTTGACGGAGGTCCTCAAAAGCGCTTTCCATCTGGTCCCTAGCCTCGGGCGGAAAGTACTCCTTGGCAAACTCAGTCCGAAAATCATCCCATGTCAACTCGTAGTGTCCACGGGCTTCTTCTTCCACACCTTCCCACCATATCAGCGCCTCATCCTTATGGTACTATACGGCCAATTCCATGCGGTAACCTTCTGGGCACCTCATGGATTCAAAGTTTCTCTCCAACTTCTTCCTCCAATTATCAGCATTGATAGGGTCAGACCTTCCTCCAAACAGCTCTACTCCCATGTCCTTCATATGCCTCATGGCTTCATAGTAGGCCATTCCTTGCGCATACACTGGCCCATGTGGCGGTTGATGATATGCTCAATTTAATACCCTAAATAGTACTAAAGCAATTGCTGTAGTAAATCAGGGGTCGAACACAAGAACTCAAGATTTCACACAATAGATTGTATAGATTCGAAACACGCTAAATCAAAAGATGTAATTGAAAACAAGATTGCAGGTAAAAGCGTTGTAAATTCAGTTGGAGGCAGATAGGTTCAGGGTATTTCTCAGGAAATCAATGAATGCAGCTAAATTAACTAACAGGATTCAGATTAAGCACGGTTCTAGAACTCAAATCACTAAACTATAATTAACCAACTCTCGTTGCGAAAACTATCTAAATCTAAATCCTAGGAATTCCAAATCTCTTTGCGAATCCTAAGGTCTAAATTAGCTTTAAAGTTCAGGTTTGATATGTTCACAAATTAATTAAACCAAATCTCTTTGCGAATAATTAATTTGCTCACCTAGGTTCTATCAGGTAATTAATCGCACTCTCGTGCCTAATCAATTATCCTAAGATCTAAGTTCTAGGTGATCAATCTAGAATTAGCTTTGAGAACAACCTAAGGTGAAGAACTAATTCAGGTAGTGAATCCTAACAGATAATCAACCTAGCATTCAAAGAAATCCCTATGAGAAAACCCCAAACCTAACATGTGATCTACTCAGACATGGAAATTGAATCAATAAACATGTTTGAATAAATACTCAAAAAATAAGAAAGGTTTTGAGATCTGATCTCAGACGATGAGAGATTCAGACTTGTCTCTCAAACCCAGTAAAATAAAAGTATAGAAAATAAAGCTTAGTCTAAACAGGTGGCTGCAAAATCCTATTTATAACCTAAAACACGAGTTGGGGTCTTCTTGTAAATATCAAAGTCTTCTGGGCAAGTTCTGTAATTCTACAAACTTCATTAAGTCGCGACTTTGAAATCTGCTTCGATGGGTATCGATCGATACCAGGGGGTATCGATCGATACTTGACGTGAATTCGGGTACTTAGTCAACAGACTTCAGTTTCGCTCCAGAATGCTCCATAAAACTCCAATATCTCCAATAACACTCCAAATGTGCTAAAACCTGTAAAAGACTCTAAAAGACTCTATAACAGAATAAAGACTCGATAAAACAGACTTATGTCATGGCCTAAAACGGGTAAAAACCATGATATATCAACTCCCCCAGACTTAGCCTTTGCTTGCCCTCAAGCAAATAGAAGACTAAACTAGAGAAAGAGGTTTGAAAACGCGGAGACTCACCTGTNCTCAAAAACAAAAATCAAATCAATAGGTTCAAGCACAGGATCATTATCTCCAACAAGTTTTGACTCAATAAAACAATTTTGACTCTATAAAACGACTGACTCTAAGAAAAACAAACACAATGTCAGCAGACACCTCCCCCAGACTTGAACAACACTGTCCACAGTGTTATCTAGCCTAGAGTCAGTGAAAGAAAACAAAAGAACAGAATAAAATTGGGAAAAACAAGAAGTTACCTTGCTGGAACATAGAGTATCGATCGACACACTGCCTGGTATCGATCGATACCAGGCTTAAATCGACTTGATGAACCGTATATTCGCGATCGGTGTCGATCGATACCAATGGGGTATCGATCGATACTAAGGCGATTTCGAGTATGCTCCTTGTTTATCCTGACACAAACACAAAACGAACGAAAATAAAAGGAAAAAAAACTCAAAGACAGACTCACCAGTGGGTTGCCTCCCACCAAGCGCTCGTTTAACGTCAATAGCTTGACTGTACTACCGCTCAGGCAGGATAGAAGTGAGAGCTTGCACCAAAACAGGCTCTACAACTTGACATTACTAGCTTCAGAGTTCTGCTCAGCATGTTTTCCACTAACTCTTTTCCCTTCTCTTTCAGCTCCGAGGTAAGAAGAATTCTAGCCTTAGAGAATGGTTTCGAAGCTCCTTTGCACTTGACCTTATACTCAATCGAATTCCCATCACTCTTATGAGGGATTAAAGTGACATGGGGATTCTCGACTTTCCTGCTCTTGGCCTTCTTCTTTGTTGCCTTAGCCTTCTTGACAACTTCCTTGGGAATGTTGGGCGGTTCAGCTGAAAAGTCTGCGACAGTAGGCTCATCAGGAGGCTCTTCCAAAAGATCAACTGCCAGCGACATTTCTGTAACAACCTCGATGCTAGAGACACGTGTGGGAGCACTCCTAGGGGGAATGACATCATAATAGACCCCTCCGTCAATGTAAGAGAAAGAGATTCTCTTAATAGGCGTGTCTATGATTGCGCCAGCAGTAGCCATAAATGGTCGTCCCAGGAGTATAGGCATACGAGACATCGCACTCATCTCCACAACCTGAAAATCAGTAGGCACCAGACAGTCTCCTACTTTGATCAGCAGAGCAGAGATTGTACCGTATGGAAGTGAGGTGGAGTCGTTCGCGAATGTGATAGACACCTCTGGTGATCGAATATTAGCCCCTAACAGCTCTGCAATTTCCCTTGAGATGACATTGACACTAGCCCCTGAGTCAACGAGAGACTCTTTAAACTCGACTCCAGAGATAGAGCATGGTACCGCGAATTTCCCTGGGTCTTCCCTCTGTGTCAATTGCCGCAGCGGAGGTGTACCTCTGGCCTTAATGAAGAGCGCCTTAATCTCTTCCTCAGTTTCTCTGCAATCTTTGAAGTGAATTAGCAGAGGACGGCACTCTAGAGCTTCTTCAAAGGTTGATTCAGGGGAAATCCTTCTTACCATCTTCTCAAAGCCACGCAGCTGCTTTGAAGAGATGGGATCTCTGAGGTGTTTAGGAACAGGATTCACTTTCTTGGGTTTGCAAACTCTTTCTTCAATCAGCTCAGGTGTTTTCGCATGTTCTGGCTCGTTCTGCGAGGGGTATCGATCGACACCAGGTAGGGTATCGATCGATACTCTTGGTGTTGAATCATCCTTGACGGATTTAGCATCATCAAGGGGCTCCACAATCAGACTATCCAGCATAGCCTTGCATATGGCATCCTCTACCTCCTTCTTAGCATTCTCAAGAGCTCTGGGATAAGGTATCCTTGGTATATAGACCCTTTCTGCAAGTACTTTAGGCACCACAGTCGACATCTCATGTGTCTCCTCTGAAATTGCCTCAGTATCGACCGATACCAATGGGGTATCGATCGATACACGGGTTCTTGTATTGATTTGAGCATGTGTCTGAGCTAGTATCGATCGATACAAGGGAGTATCGATCGATGCCTTGACGATTTCTGAATCCTCTTCGAAACTCTCTGCACTTGAGGCGATTGCATTGACGTGTTCATTGTGTGATTGAACCGTCTTTCCCTTGGAATATGCTGCAGTCTGAGCTACTTGCATTTCCAGCATCCTGTAACTGGTATTGAGAGCCTCGATCCTTCCACTCAAATCGATGTATACGGCATCCATTTTCCCATTGAAGGTTACTGTCATCTTCTCTTTCCCTTGAACCAGCTGTTCAAGCATAGCCTCAATCTTACTGTCAAGAGCTTTGGGTGGTGGGGATTGGTACCCTCCTTGCTGAGCATTGTTGGTGAAGTTTCGATTGGTGTTGTACCCTAATCGCTGACCCTGAAAACCAGAACCACCAATGTAGTTAACATCTTCCACTTCATTCTCAGCAACAAAGTGGACGGCCTTTGTTGTCTTTCCCAGCAGGAGACTGTGCATAGAATCCAGCTGAGCTTTAACTTCAGCGATCTGCGACCCATCCATGTTACCAGCCAGCTTCTTGCGCTCGAAGTCTGCGCTCTTGGTGCTACTACTAGATGCAAAGTTTTCAATCAACACATAAGCATCCTCAGGGTACCTGGTGTTGAAATTACCATTGCTCGAAGCGTCCAGAGCCATATGATACCTCCAATCTACTCCTCTAAAGAAGATACCCAACAGCTGCACATCAGAGTATCCGTGATGTGGACAATCTCTCTGATACGATCTGAATCTCGTCCAAGCAGCCTCGAACGCCTCAGTAGGTCCTTGAGAAAATTGGGAGATTTTATTCCTCAGATCCTCAGATCGTGCATCATCGTAGAGGTTGATCAGGAAGGCTCTCTTAGTGTCCTCCCAAGTAGTTAGCGAACCAGGAGGTAGCTGCCTCAGCCAGTAGGTCGCATCTCCACCTAGAGAGAAGGGGAAGAGCTTGCAGAAGAGATAGTCGTAGGACACTCCATTGCTCTTGATGCTAGTGACCAAGTCCTCGAACTTCTCCACATGGTCCATCGGATGTTCATGAGGAAGACCATGAAAGAGATTTCTCTCCATTCAGACGTTGTCCTTGCTCATTGCACAACCGACCCTCTTGGTCTCTATAAGCACCAGCTGCATCACGAACCAACTGATTGTTGTTCATCTGAGCTGATTTCTTTGCTTTCATGTTTGTGAGTTCCACAAGTGCTAGCTGTTCCAGTGATAGATCAACTAGCGGGGTGTTCTTTTTGCTTCTGGTTTCTCGATTAGGCATGCACCTGAAAACAAAAACCAAAAACGTAAGTAACTGAAATATACGTCGGGTATCGATCGATACTCAGGGGTATCGATCGATACTCGGGCGATTTAGACGAATTTTTTAGCTAAAATCTAATGGCGAATTGAGTCCCCGGCAACGGCGCCAAAATTGATATGCTCAATTTAATACCCTAAATTGTACTAAAGCAGTTGCTGCAGTAAATCAGGGGTCGAACTCAAGAACTCAAGATTTCACACAATAGATTGTATAGATTCGAAACACGCTAAATCAAAAGATGTAATTGAAAACAAGATTGCAGGTAAAAGTGTTGTAAATTCAGTTGGAGGCAGATAGGTTCAGGGTATTTCTCAGGAAATCAATGAATGCAGCTAAATTAACTAACATGATTTAGATTAAGCACGGTTCTAGAACTCAAATCACTAAAGTATAATTAACCAACTCTCGTTGCGAAAACTATCTAAATCTAAATCCTAGGAATTCCAAATCTCTTTGTGAATCCTAAGGTCTAAATTAGCTTTAAAGTTCAGGTTTGATATGTTCACAAATTAATTAAACCAAATCACTTTGCGAATAATTAATTTGCTCACCTAGGTTCTATCAGGTAATTAATCGCACTCTCGTGCCTAATCAATTATCCTAAGATCTAAGTTCTAGGTGATCAATCTAGAATTAGCTTTGAGAACAACCTAAGGTGAAGAACTAATTCAGGTAGTGAATCCTAACAGATAATCAACCTAGCATTCAAAGAAATCCCTATGAGAAAACCCCAAACCTAACATGTGATCTACTCAGA
Organism: Eutrema yunnanense; assembly: GCA_002933935.1. Taxonomy (NCBI): domain Eukaryota; kingdom Viridiplantae; phylum Streptophyta; class Magnoliopsida; order Brassicales; family Brassicaceae; genus Eutrema; species Eutrema yunnanense. The sequence goes on along the minus strand of PKML01019529.1, from coordinate 653,910 downwards.
CATGGAAATTGAATCAATAAACATGTTTGAATAAATACTCAATAAAATAAGAAAGGTTTTGAGATCTGATCTTGGACAAAGGGAGATTCAGACTTGTCTCTCAAACCCAGTAAAATAAAAGTATAGAAAATAATGCTTAGCCTAAACAGGTGGCTGCAAAATCCTATTTATAACCTAAAACACGAGTTGGGGTCTTCTTGTAAATATCAAAGTCTTCTGGGCAAGTTCTGCAATTCTTAAAACTTCATTAAGTCGCGACTTTGAAATCTGCTTCGATGGGTATCGATCGATACAAGGGGGTATCGATCGATACTTGACGTGAATTCGGGTACTTAGTCAACATACTTCAGTTTCGCTCCAGAATGCTCCATAAAACTCCAATATGTCCAATAACACTCCAAATGTGCTAAAACCTGTAAAAACACTCTAAAAGACTCTATAACAGAATAAAGACTCGATAAAACAGACTTATATCATGGCCTAAAACGGGTAAAAACCATGATATATCAGTTGAACATACTGTGGCTGAACATACATCGGAGGCGGCATATTCTGCGGTTGAACGTACACTGGTGGCGGCTGAGGTAACACAGGTTGCACCAACGGCTGCTGAACATTTCCTGGGGGCTGCACAAACTGCTGCTGTGGCTGTCCATTCTCTGGTGGCACTTGGTGCTGCTGTCCTTGGGCAAGCATTGGAGGATTCACTGGTGGGTTTGGTCCATTCTGGAGGTTTCCATACCTCTCTTGGTAACGCCTCAACTCTTCCAAGGTGGCTTGGACTGCTGGTGGCATCTCCACTTCTCCGACCTTAACTTGGTTCACGTCCACTGGATTCACGTGGTTAGCATTCACACTTCCGGTAGTGGACTCACTCGCTGTCTGACCGTCAGCGGAGATTCCAGCTCTGGCTACAGCGTTTCTCGTCCTTGGCGGCATCTGAAAGAACGAAACATGCAAGGTAAATCAATCTGGTCCTGTAAAGACTGATATTCCTGCAAATAAAAATAACACAAACCGGAGAGCTATTCTAGGTGGTGGTTTTATAATTTTGAAAAATCCCCATTTGAAAACTTTGAAACCAATTTTTCCTAATCCGACTAACCTAGAATTTTATCTCTCACTACTCGTAACCCGCTCTGATACCACTTTGTGAACACCCGATCCCGCCTTCCTTTTCAAGGATCCTGACGAACCGGCCTGACACCTTCGACCCTGTCGCTGGTTAAATGCGACGTGCCGGCTTTGACACTTTTCTTACCACATTTCTAAAGTCTCATTTTATTCTATTAAATAATTAAAGTCTAACAATTAATTCATAAACCGAAATGAATAAATAAAGTCGAAATAAAACCAGCGATTGTCTTTTAAAAGTAAATGACTGAAATTCTAAATAAATAAATAAAACCCGATTCCCAAAAACGGTGCACCACGCTGGAACTACTCGTCCAGCTCCACATACTTGTCCTCATCGGACTCACCTTAAAAGAAAAGAGAGGGATGAGTAATTTGGATAACCCAGTGAGAACTAAACCTACACTCTCAACATATTCAACCATCTCAATCCAATATGCTAAATATAAATCTACACACGTATCAAACATAACGCTCTACCAGCGCACAAACAATCTACAAGCAAAGGAACTCCTCAGGCTCACTGGCCGTCTCATATTTGGCTCACCGGCCTTTTCTCGTAACCTGGCTCACTGGCCTAGAGCGCGGGAGAGCTCCTTTTAACCCTGTTGGAAGTCTATCAGCCCTGCTGAAGTCGGGTCCATCAATCAAATTGTACCACTGGTTCCTTCGCAGTGACGATGACCTCATTGCTAACTAAGTTACAATCACTATTCACACAACCGGGTGATAAAACAAGGATGCAGGTTATTCATCTAATGCTTTCCTAATCCAGTTCATTCCACAATTGCAAGCCAAACAATATGCACACTATAAACGTGTACGTACTCCGTAACACGCCCTAACCTGAATAGATCTAGACTCAACACACTAACAGGAAACAATTAAACATATAAAAAGCCTAGATCTAATCCTCACCTTTGATTTTCTGCAGATCTGACGAAGGAGAACGAATCTAGAAGACGACGAGAAGGCGGTGGTGCTCGGCGGCTCCTCCTCGGCTCCGGCAAGGCTCGCGGCGGACTTCCGGCGAACTCCGGTGAGCTCCGGCGAACTTCTGGCGAACTCCGGTTGTGGGTGGTCGGCTCTTCGGCGACCTCCCTCTCTCTCTCTCGGACTCTCTCTTTTTGGTGTGGGGATTTGAGAGCTCCCCTCTCTTCTTTATATAGGGGGAAGGGTGGAGGGTCTTTGGGAGAAAGTTCCGATGTGGGACTTTTCACACAAAAAGAAGGAAATGGGCTTGAGAGAAAAATGGGCCTGGGTGTGGGTATGGGTATGTTACAGTTAAACAACTCACATGGAAGTTGCTGATTTTCTTGCCAATGATAAGAAAAAGTGGTTTTTATATTTAGCTATGGTTCAAAAACTTTCTTTCTTGATATCTTGGTTTTTGATTTTTATTTTCATTCTATGAATTACTCTATTTCTAGACATGGTGAAATTTGATTTACTTGATCTACTATATGATTATGATTTCTTTTAATTATTTATTTGAAGAACAATGAATGGTGAAGATTTATGCTTGGCAGATAGTGCAACTAATCACCCCGTTATAAACAATAAGAGATATTATCTTATTTGAAAATGAAAGAAACTAGTGTGAGTACTATATCGAGTAGTGCAATAATTAAATTTTAGATATTTGTATACAAGGAGATATTTGTGGACCGATTCACCCATAGTGAGGAACTTTTAGATATTTTATGGTTCTAATTGACGCATCGACCATATGGTCACATATATCCTTGTTATCGACTCGTAACCCTGTGTTTGCGAGGATACTTGCTGAATTGATTAGACTACAAGCATATTTTCCTGATTTTTCTTTAATGACAATTCGCCTTGACAATGCTGGTGAATTCACGTCTCAACCCTTAAATGATTATTGCATGTCCATTGGAATAATTTTAAATATCCTAAAGAATATGTTCATACACAAAAATTTAGCTGAATCATTAATCAAGCTTCTGTAGTTGATTGTTACTTATTAAATCAAAATTACCAATCACTGTTGGGGGACATACTATATTACATATAGCAACATTGATTCGCATCAAGCCAACAAATAATCATAAGTCCCTCCGATAAAAGATACTTTCGATTTCATTTATCCAAGTGTACTCATGTCATTGTAGCACTTGAGATGTCAATCGTTATGGGGTTAAGATTGAAGCACTAAGAATGAAAAAAACATCTTAATCTAGAGAAAATCTTTTTGGGTTTTTAAGTTTACAAACAAAGAAAGTAAAATGCAAGAATTAAAACAAGATAAAAGCATTGGACCATGGATTTAACTATCATAAAATTGGGCTAACAATCAAGGAATGATGCGAAAGATTGAATTAAGCCCCATCCTAGAACATTTGAATTCACAAATATGACTAATCCATTTCTATGGTACTAATACTTTCACTATTTACCTAATCAACATAAACTTTTGTTCATAATTAGATAATTAATGAGCATTAAAAAACAATTCCAATTAGTTCACTAAACACTGTAATCATCAATTCCCATTGGCTAGATATGTAAAGCTCATAACACGTTTGGTTCAAACATTTTCACAAACACCTTCCGGGCATGAAATGCATTAAGAGCAACCTAAATAAATGAAGGGTCTAATAAGATGCAACCTAAACCAACATCATTTAACCATCAAATCATCCTAATATAGTGTAACCCATAATCCAACTAAGAAAAAGTTCTTGAACATAACAAAAAAGCAAAAGAAAAGCAAAAGAAAGGACATAAACATAAAGATTAAAGATAGAGGTTAAATAATTCTTCACTAGAGTGGCATAAATGATGAAGTTCCATCCAAAAACATCAAGAGAAGAGTTTGGGAGAAAATCAAACTCTAGAGAGAAGAAAACTTGCTAAAACAAATAGGTCTAGAACACTTGCATAGCAAAAGGGCTCGAACCGGGTCAACCGGGGACAAACTGGATGTTGACCCGGCTGATTTGGGTCACAATGGCCTAATCTGCATTCCAATTGGGCACGGCTGGTCGATTGGAAAGAAAATGGTTAAGGTAAAAGGGTAGAGAACCATTCTAAATATGAGAATGGCCACTCGGATTAATAGAGAGTGGTAAAAGTGGATAAGTTAACCTGAGTGTTTTCTTTGAAACATGGTTATGTATCACAAGCCCATACACTACAAAAAAAACAGGGTTATACAGACTACACATGGCGACTAAATAATTAGTCGCTAAAAAGGTGTGACTAATTAGCCACTACTTTCCGATTATATTCATTTAAGTCCAATATTAAAGAGGTTGATTTCAAATTAAACAAGTAATTACACAACAAAGAGTTAAGAGTAGAGAGATCAAAGGAAAGAGTGTACAAGTTTCAAAAAGGTTGTTCAAGCAACATGATAATATTACTAAAGGTATCACATCGAGTTCTAAACTAAGCTTTAAGTGGTTTCTATCATTGTTCTATATGCATATGCAATGCAATCCTAAAATGCACTAGACTCGATCATAAAGGAATGCAAATATGAAAAGCTACATGAATATCTTGTTTTATTTTTCTTTTCAAAATTTTCAATTTTTTTTTTTTTTGATTTTTGGATGCATTAGGTTCATGTACAATGCAAGACTCAAGACAAGAAAATAAGACAAATTACACAATGTCAAAAAAAAAGAACCTCTCCCCTGGACTTAAATCACACCATCTCGGTGTGAATTGAGCCAAAGAAAGAGTAAAACAAACACAAACACAAACACAAACACAAACACAAACACAAAACAAAATGGTATATACAATGGAAGAAAATGGTACCTTGGAGCACTGAAAATGAGGATCTTTGTCCCCCTTATTGATGCTTGTTTAATTTCTCTAGCTTGACAAATGATAGGCCTGGGAGAGTTTCCAAGGGCGCGTTTAACGTCACTAGCTTGACGGTTTTCACTACCTTCTTGAATGTTTCTTTTGCTCATAGTTGTACATCTAAGAGATAAATATCACAAGAAAATGGAAAAGATTAGCAACTAAACAAAATAAAGAGCCTTTAGTCTCAAAAAGAATCCAAATCCTAATGATCAATGCTAAAGCCCAATGGCAACGCCGCCAAATTGATAAAAAAATATAATTTCGATTTCAATTATCCAAGTGTACCCATTTCATTGTAGCACTTGAGATGTCAATCCATATGGGTTTAAACAAGTCAGAACTCTGTTCATCTGAGAGAAGATTTCGAACCCTCTTGTTACTCTTTTCTTATTATTTATTTTAATGATCTATACAGTTATGTTGATTGTTTCATTCTCCATGTCTGAGTAGATCCATCTTAGGTTTAGGGTTTTCTCATAGGGATTTCTCTGATTGCTGGTAATTGATTAGTTAGGATTCACCATCTGAATTAGTTCTTCACCATAGGTTGTTCTCAAAGCTAATTATAGGTTGACGAATCTGGAACTTAGATCTTAGGTTAATCGATTAGGCACGATAGTGCAATTGAGTAATCTGATAGAACCTAGGGTGAACAAATTAATTATTCGCAAAGAGATTTGGTTTAATTGATTTGTGAACATATCAAACTCGGTATTAAGGCTGATTTATTCTTAGGAATTTGCAAAGAGATTTGGGATTCTGAAGTTTAAATTTAGATAATTCTCGCAACGACAATTGGTTAATTATAACTGAACCGCGCTAAATCTGAATCCTGACTGATTGGTTATATGCATTCATTGATTTCCTGAGAAATACCCTGGGCCTATATTCTCCCAATCGAATTACAACTTGTGTAATTTACGTATTTGCTTTCAATTCCATTGATCACTTAGCTTAATTCAATCATTGAAATCTATTGTGTGTTTTCTTGAGTGTCTGTGGATTCGATCCCTAAGTATTACAATCGACAAATCTTTAGTATTCTTAGGGTATTAATTTGAGCTTATCAAATTTGGCGCCGTTGCCGGGGACTTTCTACAAAAGGATTGATTGGAGGTACCCGATGGCTTTGGATGCTGCGAGTAATGGGAATTTCAACACCAGGTTTCCCGACGATGCTTATGTGCTTATTGAGAACTTTGTATCTAGCAATAGTACCAAGAATGCAGATATGGAGCGCAAGAAGCAAGCTGGTAACTTGGATAGAAGTTGAATCGCAGACGTGAATGCTAAGTTGGATTCAATGCACAATTTGTTGATGGGAAAGACCCAAAAAGCGGTCCACTTTGCTGGTTGCTTCTTGTGAACTTGCTTCTTGCGGAAAGAGGCACGTGGGCGCATGTTAGAAGGAATCTGGAGCATGTGCTAAGTACGGCATTAAGGATCATAGAATCCAAAACTGTCTGCGGAATGATCAAGGATCGCTCAGGGGAAATAATGAAGAGAAATCATGCTACCACTGTGGGAAGGATGGGCATTTATAGAGGGAATTTCCTAAGCTGCAGGTGGAAATTTGGATGGACCAAAGGGAGAACTGCGTGAGAGTGGACTCACAGTAAGCCAAAAGGCAGACTGGAGCACCTCGGGTTTATGAGCTTTCCAAGGAAATCGGAGAGACATCAAGCCAAAAGTGTCGAGATAAAGGACATTCCGGTGGTGGAGAATTTGCGGATGTGTTCCAAGCCTTAACCGGTTTACCACATGACAGTTCAGATCCATTCACAATAGAACTCGAACCCAGAACGGCGCCACTCTCGGAGGCACCATATCGTATGGCTCCAACAGAAATGGTCGAGCTAAAGAAATAGTTGGAAGAACTGTTGGAAAAAGGATTTATCAGGCCGAGTAGTTCACCTTGTGGTGCACCGGTCCTGTTTGTCAAGAAGAAGGACGAGAGCTTTAGGCTATGCATCGACTACCGAAGGTTGAATCCGATAACGGTTAAAAATAAGTACCCTTTACCTCAGATAGACGAATTGTTGGACCATCTAAAAGGGGTAACCTGGTTTTCAAAGGTGGATCTGGCTTCTGGATATCACCAGATTCTTGTAGAGCCTTCGGATATGCGGAAAACGGCCTTCAGAAAAAGATATCGCCATTATGAATTCGTGGTCATGCCATTTGGTTTAACGAATGCACATGCGACTTTTATGAAAATAATGAACGGAATATTTCATGATTGTTTGGATGAGTATGTTATCATCTTCATAGATGATATACTTGTCTACTCAAAAGACCGAGAAACGCATCAAGATCATTTAAGGGCAGTGTTGCAACGACTAAGGAACCAAATGCTATATGCTAAGTTAAGCAAGTGTAGCTTTTGGCAAATGAGTATCGGATTTTTGGGGCACATTGTGTCGGACCAAGGAGTCTCGGTAGATCCGAGAAAGATCAAGGCCATAGAAGAATGGCCGAGACCGAGGAATGCTTCTGAAATAAGGAGTTTTTTCGGATTGGCGGGATACTACATAAAGTTTTTGAACGGGTTTTTGAGCTTGGTCCATCCAACGACTCGGTAAATCGGCAAGGATGTAAAGTTCACATGGACGGAGGAATGTGAGAAGAGTTTCTCCAGGTTAAAGAACATGTTCACGAGTGCACCGGTTCTGGCCTTACCAGAAACGAAAGAGCCATATGTTGTCTATACGGACGCATCAATTACTGGGCTCATGTGCGCTCTGATGCAAAAGGGAAAGGTGATCGCATATGCCTTAAGGCAATTGCAAAAACACGAAGGAAATTATCCGACCCATGATTTAGAAATGGAGGCGGTGGTCTTTGCACTTAAGATATGGCGATCTTATCTTTACGGGGCTAGAGTGCAAATTTTCACCGACCATAAGACTTTGAAGTACATCTTCACTCAGCCGTAACTAAACTTTCTGATATCCTCTCATTTTAGCCTTCATAGCATACATTTCACTTTGCATTTTGAGTCACATTCGAGCACATCTAGGTCTTTCATGCATGTTTTGGTCTTGTTTAGAGAATAGGATGTTTTGCATTATGTCTTAGAGTGTCTTGCATGTTATGGAGTATATTCTATGTACTTTGGAGCGGTTCGGAGATGTTCGGGATGTTTCGAGGCTCAAGTACGATCGGCTACGGATTCGGAAAAGGACTTAAGCACGGAACCGGAGTATCTTCGTAGACTGAACCGGCCAGCATCCAGGCGGTCCAATCCGGGCGGTCCAGGAACATGAATCCTAACCGCCCCACTCATGAAATTCGGGCGGTCCAGGAATGACAGAAATCATTCCCGGGGGAACCCGACCTTCAGCCTTGTCCTGGAACAGGGATTTCAACCGGCCAAAAAGGAAATCTCGACCGCCCTGAAGCTAGGCGGTCCAAGCCAGCAAAAGTCCTTCATCGACTGAACCTACAGGAATCCTAACCGCCCCATCTCAACCGGCCAGAAGCCAGGCGGTGTGCATTCAACATTGTTTTGACCATATAAGCACAAGATCCCAAGGTATTTACATAAAATTCATTATCTCCGTAGTTAGCAAAAAAAAAAAACTCAAAAATTTGGGTTAGTCATTTTTTTGTGTGTGTGTGGCCTAAACCCCGGCAATGGCGCAAAAATTGATATGCTCAATTTAATACCCTAACAGTACTAAAGCAGTTGTTGTAGTCTAGCTAGGGGTCGAACACAAGGATCCACAGAAATCACTCAATAAATTATAGAATCAAGCTAAGCTAAGCAATTCAGGTTAAGCAGAAAACAGAAAGCAGTAAACGATTTGTTTTCAATGGGAAAAAGATAGGTTCAGGGATATTTCTCAGGAAATCAATGAATGCAAAATAAACTAACTAATCAGGGTTCAGGTTAAGCACGGTTCTAGAACTCAAATCACTAATGCATAGTTAACCAACTGTCGTTGCGAAAACTATCTAAATCTAAACTTCAGAATCCCAAATTTCTTTGCAAATCCCTAAGAATAAATCAGCCTTAATTTCAAGTTTGATATGTTCACAAATCAATTAAACCAAATTTCTTTGCGAATAATCAATTTGCTCACCCTAGTTCTATCAGGTAATTAATTGCACTGTCGTGCCTAATCAATTATCCTAAGATCTAAGTTCTAGGTGATCAATCTAGAATTAGCTATGAGAACAACCTAAGGTGAAGAACTAATTCAGATTGTGAACCCTAAATAACTAATCAACCTAGCATTCAAAGAAAACCCTAATGAGAATCCCCAAACCTAACAAGAGATCTACTCAGACATGGAGATTAAATTAATAAACATGTTTGAATAAATACTCTATATAAAATCAGAAAGAGAAACAATGTTTGAGATCTGATCTCGGACGAAGGGAAATCAGAATTTTATCTCTCACCAAAAATCTCTCTTAAACTTAAGCAAAAATAAAGCATAAAAAGGCATAGCCTAAACAGATGGCTTAAAACTCCTATTTATAACCTAAATCACGACTTGGAGTCTTCTTGTAAATATCAAAGACTTCTGGGCACTTTTGTAATTCTTCAAATCTTGATAAAACTCGCGAGTCGTGTCTTGCTGCGATGGGTATCGATCGACACCAGGGGGTATCGATCGATACTGGCCGTGAAAACAGATACTCAGCAACACGACTTCAGCTTCTGCTCCAAAGTGCTCCCATAATCTTCAATATCTCCAATAATCCTCCAAACGTGCTAAGACCTGTAAAAGACTCTAAAAGACTACAAAATACTAGAAAGACTCTATAAAAAGGACTTATATCATGGCCTAAATAGGGTAAAAACCATGATATATCAGGTATCTATTTGTATTATCCGAAAAATGAGTTAAGGAAATTGTGGGAAACAATTGGCCGTGGGAAGTTTGTTTCCAGGCACATCAAGTCCAATTCCATCTGTCATCCGGCAATCTGTTATGCACACAAGGTGCTTGCTCACATGCTCTTTGCCAAAATCAAGTTTGGGAGGGTTGGTCTTGACGAATTGGAATTGTTTGGCGTCGGGTTGAAGCCTCTCCTCAAGACATTTGGAGAGGGAAGTGAGTTCAAGGGATGTGAGCGGATGCCTTCTCTAGCTACTCTTTTGGTGAGGAACCTCTTTTGTTTCAAGGAATGGGCGTTTGGGACAAGCAACAACAACTCCAAGATAGAGATTGGATGGTTAGTTGCACCGATCCTAAGAGCCAAAGGCGAGAAGATGTCAATTGAGAAACTAGAGTGGGATTTGTTGGATTAAGCTTACCTAACTAGGACCTTGTCCTTGAAAGGGAGAGTTGGAGATAAGCTTGCACACAACATCAAGCTCTCCCAAACGGACGTGCGCCAAGTGCTCTTGCCAAACCCTCTTCTCACCGACATTCATGAAAGTAAGAACATCCCTTTCTACATCCCACGTTATCTCTTGTACAACCCGGCTACCGATCCGCCAATCGATGTGATAAGCAAGGCGAAAGTGAAGAAGGGTGCGATAAGAAAGGAGACTCCAATGTCACCAAGAGGGTCAAATGAGGATGACGAGGAAGAGACCGAGCCCTCTTCTCCCACGCCCATCTATGGTGGAAAGAGGTATCATTTTGATCCCTATGATGGGACTATGCCCAACGCCGCGACCTGCCACGACAATAACCAAACACGGCTCCTCCAAAGGTGGTGCAAATGGCAAGATGAGACCATCCACAAGTTGGTGAAGACGGTGAGGAGCTTGAAGAAGATTGTAATAGTTAATTCGGGTTGTTCCGGGGGTGGTATCGATCGATACCAGCATGTATCGATCGACACCAGCCGGGTTTTTCTCCTCGTTGTCTTCTTCTCTTATCTTCTTTCGAGTATAAAAGCCTATCTTTGGAGGATAAGACCAAGGTTGGTCGCGAAAGAGAGAAAAGAAATAGAGAGAGAGAGAAGAAGAGGGAGAGAGAGAAAGAAAAGCTTGGTAAAGCTTAGATCTTGCGAGATCAAGAGAGTTTAAGCTTGGTGAGAAGCTTGAAGAAGAGGTTGGACGAGCTTGGTGTTGGCGTAAGCTTGTGAGAAGAGAGGAAAGGTCTTCTTGAGCTTGGGAAGTCGTTTTAGAGCTCGATCCATCATGTATAACGTGAGTTGGGACCAAAGGTTAGCGATTAAGCTTGTGTGGTACTTTGTTAAGCTTGATCGATGAATTTTGTGGCTTGTATGCTTGTGAATCGCATGGGAGTATCGACCGATACCATGTGGGTATCGATCGATGCATGTCCCTTGGCGGTGGTCTTATCTTGTGTTTGTATCGATCGATACCAGGTGTTGTTTGGGAATCGATCGATACCAGTTCCTTGTCGGGAGTTGTGTGTTGTTTGGGCATCGATCGACACTATGGGAGTATCGATCGATACCAGTTGCGTTTTGCGCGGAAAGTTTAATTATTGTTAATTGATAATTGTTGATTGTGCTTATTGGTATCCTGTTGTTGGGATGATCAATCTCACTCAGCATTTGGTTAGCCAAATGTTGATGCATCACTTTTGTCGATGCAGGTAAAGATAAGGCGTGATCGTGGAATCGAGGCGGTGAAGAAGGGATGATTAGGACCCGGGGGTTGCTTCTGTTGTTGGGTATCGATCGACACTATGGGAGTATCGATCGATACCAGTTGTTTTTCTATTATGAAATCGTTAGCTTGTGTAAGCTGTAGTACCGTGTTGTACTGTTTAATTAGTGTTGTTTAAAATTAATTATTTGTTTAATTATATCTGCAAAAAAAAAAAAAAATGCGGTCCTTTCAATTGTGGTATCAGAGCCCATACGGTTCTAGGAGCCTAGGTGGTTCTAGAATAGATTGGGTGTTGTGTGGGGTCTTAGAATCATCCTCTTCGAGCCTTGTGAGATTCCACGGTGAGTATCTTTATTGTGATGATTGTTCTAGTTCTCTTAGCTTGTGCTTCTGCACGTGTGCAGATGGCTAGAGGGCGTGGTAGAGGTCGTGGCCGTGTGCCGGAGGAGCAGGTCGAAGAGTCGCATGCGAGTCAGGTTGGGTCTGAGGTTGTGGCTGGCGTGAGTGCCAGTATGGCTGGTGTTCCAGCGGGTGTTGCGGGTGTAGCAGCGGGTGATGTTCGGGCCCGAGATGATCGCATAGCGGATCTGTTGACGAGGTTGTTGGAGCGGTTACCAGAGAGGGTACCGACTCAGGCTCCTGTGGTTCCGGTAGTGGTGGAGGCTCAGCCTCGGGTGGCAGCTGCGGTTGCTGAGGAGCTCCCATCTTTGGAGGTGCTAATCCTGAGGACGCGGATGCGTGGTTGAGGAAGATAAAGAGGAATTTCCTCTTGAGTAGGTGTCCCGCGGGATACCAAGTGGACATTGCGGTCCATTATCTGGAGGGTGATGCGCATCTCTGGTGGAGGGGTGTGGCAGCACGGAGAGTTCAGGCCGCGATGGCTTGGGTGGATTTTGTGGAGGAGTTTAACTCCAAGTACTTCCCTCAGGAGGCGTTCAACCGGATAGAGTCAAGGAGCGCGAGTTTGACTCAGGGGGATTGGTCAGTACGCGAGTATGAGGTGGAGTTCAACCGGCTCGGGTCTTATGCTAGACGAGCGGTTGAGAGTGAGTCGGACCGTGTGCAGAGATTCTTGATGGATCTTCGGGTTGACTTGAGGAACCGTTGCATGGTGAGGGCTTTTTGCACGGTTGATGAGTTGGTTGAGACTGCAGCCTTGCTTGAGGAGGGTCTGAAGGACGAGGTGGTAGTGGTTACACCGAGTTTTCAGGCGAGATCTGTGCAGCAGCAGTCCGGTCCGAGCAGAGGCGGTAAGCCGATGCAAGGACAGAAGCGGAAGCGGGAGAGCGCTTCGAGAGGTAGTCGGGGTGGTCCGGGTTGCTTTGGTTGTGGGAGCATGGATCACCGAGTGGCGAACTGTCCTCAGAAGGGCGGAGTGCGAGTGGATTCTCGAGTGTGCTATCACTGCAAAAAGGCGGGTCACATCAGGCCTCTGTGTCCCCAGTTACGGCAGAGTGAGACCACGGTGGTGCAGCCCGTCAGGCAGGTGGCATCAGCGCCTCGAGTGTACTCCATCGCCGAGTCCGGAGAGCCGAGTTCCAGGCGGATCACAGGTATTTTTCTTAGACTCATCTAAGTTTAATTCTGTGTTGGGAAACGTCGTGCTTGTCGGGGTGTTAAGGTTCTCGGCACATGTATATGTGCAGGGACCTTGTGTGTGGGAGGTGTAGAGTGTCATGTGTTGTTTGACACGGGAGCATCGCATTGCTTCGTTTCCCCGGAGTTGGCCGAGAAGGCTAATCTGCAGAGCGAGCCCGGTGTGAGTTTGGGTTTCGTGGAGGTTGCCGGAGGAAAGCTCCTGAGAATTCACGGTCAGGTGCGAGACGTGGATGTTCAGGTAGCAGGAGAGTCCATGCCTGCCGATTTGATTATCTGCTCCGTGGAGCTGTACGATGTTATCTTAGGCATGGATTGGCTCGGGAAGTTCAGAGTGCATCTGGACTGTCACCGAGGGCGGGTCGAGTTCGACAAGGGGAAAGGGAAGTTGGTGTATCAGGGTGTGAGACCGACTTCCGGGAGTCTCGTGATCTCGGTTGTGCACACGGAGCGTCTGATTGAGAGAGGTTGTGAGGCGTATTTGGCTACTATTTCCTTGCCGGAGGCCGTCGGAGAGGCTAGGGTGCAGGATATTCGGGTGGTCAGTGAGTTCCAGGATGTGTTCCAGACATTGCAGGGGTTGCCACCGTCTAGGTCGGATCCTTTCACGATTGAGTTGGAACCAGGGACGGCACCGATATCGAGGGCTCCTTATAGGATGGCTCCAGCAGAGATGGCAGAGCTGAAGAGGCAGCTAGCGGAGTTGTTGAGCAAGGGGTTCATTCGTCCGAGTTCTTCACCGTGGGGAGCACCGGTGTTGTTCGTGAAGAAGAAGGGCGGGAGTTTTCGGTTGTGTATTGATTACCGGGGACTTAACCGAGACACAGTGAAGAACAGGTATCCTCTTCCTCGGATTGATGAGTTGTTGGATCAGTTGAGAGGGGCTACTTGGTTCTCCAAGATTGACTTGGCGTCGGGATATCATCAGATTCCCATCGATGAGGTAGATATCCGGAAGACGACTTTCAGATCTCGTTATGGCCACTATGAGTTTGTGGTGATGCCATTTGGGTTGACGAATGCACCAGCTGCATTTATGAGATTGATGAACAGCGTTTTCCAGGAGTGTCTGGATGAGTTCGTGATCATCTTTATCGATGATATCTTGGTGTATTCGAGGAACCGGGAGGAGCATGAGGTGCATCTGCGTGTGGTTCTTTCGAAGCTGCGGGAACAGAAGTTATTTGCTAAGTTGAGCAAGTGTAGTTTCTGGCAGCGGGAGATCGGTTTTTTGGGTCACATTATCTCTGCGGAGGGAGTGTCGGTAGATCCGGAGAAGATCCATGCCATTAGTACTTGGCCGAGGCCGAGGAATGCTACTGAGATTCGGAGTTTTCTCGGGTTAGCAGGGTATTATCGGCGGTTCATCAAGGGTTTCGCGAGTTTGGCTAAGTCTATGACGAAGCTGACGGGAAAGGATGTTCCTTTCGTGTGGTCCTCAGAGTGTGAAGAGAGTTTCGTGAGGCTAAAGACCCTGTTGTCTAGTACTCCAGTATTGGCGTTGCCTGAGTCGGGCGAGCCTTACGTGGTGTACACTGATGCGTCGGGAGTGGGTCTTGGTTGTGTGTTGATGCAGCGGGGGAAGGTTATTGCCTATGCTTCGCGGCAGCTGCGGAAGCATGAGGGCAACTACCCTACCCATGATCTGGAGATGGCTGCGGTAGTTTTCGCTTTAAAGATTTGGAGATCTTATCTTTATGGCGGAAAGGTTCAGGTGTTCACAGATCATAAGAGCTTGAAGTACATTTTCACTCAGCCTGAGTTGAATTTGAGGCAGAGGCGCTGGATGGAGCTAGTGGCCGATTATGATCTGGAGATAGCTTACCATCCTGGTAAGGCTAATCTGGTTGCGGATGCGTTGAGTCGGAAGCGGGTGGCTTTGTCTCGGGAGCGCGAGGTAGCGTCCTTGGTGAGCGAGATTAGCACATTGCGCTTATGTGTTGTATCTCAGGAACCTTTGGGCTTAGAGGCGGCTAACCAGGCGGATCTTTTGAGCAGAGTTCGGTTGGCTCAGGAGAAAGATGAGGTTCTGGTTAAGGCTTCGAGAGCGGAGGGTTCTGAGTATCAGGTATCTGTGAACGGCACTATCCTTGTTAGTGGGAGGGTATGCGTACCTTTGGATGAGGATTTGCGGCGAGAGATCTTGAGTGAGGCTCATTCGAGTATGTTTACGATTCATCCGGGAGCGACTAAGATGTACCGCGATCTCAAGCGCTATTATCATTGGGTCGGAATAAAGAAGGATGTGGCTAACTGGGTTGCGTCGTGCAACGTGTGCCAGTTGGTGAAGGCGGAGCACCAGGTTCCGAGTGGTTTGTTGCGGAGTTTACCCATTCCAGAGTGGAAGTGGGATATGATCACGATGGATTTCGTGGTGGGGTTACCAGTTTCTCGGACCAAGGATGCTGTTTGGGTCATCGTTGATCGATTGACCAAGTGTGCACGTTTTCTGGCCATTAAGAAGTCCGATGGGGCAGCAGTTTTGGCTAGGAAGTACGTGCAGGAGATTGTGAGACTGTATGGAGTACCGGTGAGCATTGTTTCGGACCGGGATCCTAAGTTCACATCGGAGTTCTGGAATGCGTTTCAGGCAGAGATGGGCACGAAAGTGCACTTGAGCACGGCGTATCATCCTCAGACAGATGGGCAGCCCGAACGGACCATCCAGACTTTGGAGGATTTGTTGAGGATGTGCTTGCTGGATTGGGGTGGTCACTGGGTGGATCACTTGAGCTTGGTAGAGTTTGCGTATAACAATAGCTACCAGGCGAGTATTGGGATGGCTCCATATGAGGCTCTGTATGGGAGGCCATGTCGTACCCCCTTGTGTTGGACACAAGTGGGGGAGAGGAGCACTTTGGGTGCGAGTTTTGTTCAGGAAACCACGGAGAAGATCCGGGTTTTGAAGCTGAACATGAAAGAGGCCCAAGATCGGCAAAAGAGTTATGCCGATAAGAGGCGGAAAGAGCTTGTGTTTGAGGTGGGAGATAGTGTGTATCTCAAGATGGCTTTACTGA
The DNA here is from genome assembly GCA_002933935.1 of Eutrema yunnanense. Taxonomy (NCBI): domain Eukaryota; kingdom Viridiplantae; phylum Streptophyta; class Magnoliopsida; order Brassicales; family Brassicaceae; genus Eutrema; species Eutrema yunnanense. The sequence goes on along the minus strand of PKML01019529.1, from coordinate 637,776 downwards.
GAGGTCCGAACAGGTCCATTGTTGCGACTAAGTTGAGTCCGAGGTATATGGGGCCGTTCCGGATTGTGGAGCGTGTTGGACCGGTAGCGTATCGGTTGGAGTTACCCGCGGTTATGCAAGCATTTCATAAGGTCTTCCATGTGTCGATGCTGAAGAAGTGTTTGCATAGGGGTGACGAGGTATTGGCTGAGATTCCGCCAGATCTCCAGCCCAATATGACCGTTGAGGCGAGACCTTTGAGAGTTCTCGAGCGGAGGGTCAAGGAGCTTCGTCGGAAGAGGATTCCGATGATGCGAGTTCTGTGGGACTGTGGCGGGGTGCAGGAGGAAACTTGGGAGCCAGAGGCTAGGATGGAAGCGAGGTTCCAGAAGTGGTTCCAGAAGCAAGCTGCGGCTTGAGTTCCATCGAGAGGTTCCAGTTTCGGTTATAGCTGTATGCTATGTGTGTTTCATTTTGTATTGCCGTTGTGTAGAACGATGTTACATTATGATGTGTAATAAGATGAGTATTTCTTATTATTGGTGACTTTGGGAGTCACGGTTTCGCATTACGCTTGGGGTAAAAAGTGTTAATGCAAGAGAGGGATATCATGGATGATCTTATTGCTGCTGTGAGCGTTGCGTGTTTCAGTTAAGCTTGTTCGGAAACGAGCCGATACTGAAGGGTGCGCAAGGGCGGTGCAATGGCCGGGTTATTGGTTATGCACGCCAGATATTCCGGGTATGGAATATAGGTGATGCCGGTGTTGCCTTGCGAGGATTTACACGGATCACGGGAGGTAATTCAGTCGAGATGCTTAGAGATATGTGACTTATTGCTCGTTGAGAGGACTGGTTCCTCTGGTGCCGATAGCTCGCAGGACGGTGTGTCTTGAGAGTGTGAGTGGCGATGTACCCAGACTCGGTAGGTTTATAGCCTAGAGTGATACGTGATACCGTGGATTCGTAAGGAGTATATCCTAGACGTAGGATATATTCCCTAGAATTGAGTGGTATGGGGTATTGAGACTCTTGTAGGTTATATTACCGAGTGGAGTGGTACGGCAGATACCCAGAACTCGGAGATGCTGCGGTGTCTTGGGTGATGTGGTATGATTGATACCTTGCGAGGTATGGTGGATATCCTGCGGGATATGGCAGATGCTCGGAACTCGGAAATGCTGCGGTGTCTTGAGTGACGGGGTTTGACTAGTGTTGAGCAAGAAGTACATATGATGCCGCGGTGTCATAAACATAGGGACTGAGTGGGAAACCTCGGAGGTTGGTTTTTGGACCTCGTGTGAATGTTGAGATGGCCGGGGTGGCCAAGGATTGTGTAATCGTTGCGACGATTAAGGTTCATTAGAGATGAACGGTTCATTGGAGATGAACGGTAACGAAGATTCGAGGACGAATATAAGTTAGTGGGGGAGAATTGTTGTAGCGCCCGTGTTCCGGAAGAATTGGTTATTGAGGAGAAAATAATTAATTCTGGTTGTTCCGGGCAGTATCGATCGATACTGGGCAGTATCGATCGATACCAGCCGGGTTTTTCTCGTGGTTATCTTCTTCTCTTATCTTCTTTCGAGTATAAAAAGGATATCTTTGAGGTTAAGACCATAGGGGGTCGCGAAAAGAAAGAGAGAAAGAGAAAGAGAGAGAGAGAAGGAGAGAAAGAGAGAAAGAAGCTCTGCGAAGCTTAGATCTTGCGAGATCGAGACAGTTAAGCTTGGTGAGAAGCTTGAAGAAGAGGTTTGACGAGCTTGGGTTCGACGTAAACTTGTGAGAAGAGAGGGAGATCTTCTTAAGCTTGAGAAGTCGTTTTAAGAGCTCGAGGCGGTGAAGAGGGGATGATTAGGACCCGGGGCTTGCTTTTGTTGTTTGGGTATCGATCGACGCTAGGGGAGTATCGATCGATACCAGTTGTTTTTATTGTTGTATAAATCGTTAGCTTGTTTAAGCTGTAGTACTTGTATTGTACTGTTTGTTGTGTAATAATTAATGTATAATTATTATGATTGTTTAATGATTGTTATTTATATGTAAGAAACAAAAAATGCGGTCCTTTCAATTGTAGCGCCTGCGTTCCGGAAGAATTAATTATTTGGAGGAAAAATAGTTAATTCGGGTTGTTCCGGGGGTGGTATCGATCGATACCAGCATGTATCCATTCACACCAGCCGGGTTTTTCTCCTGGTTGTCTTCTTCTCTTATCTTCTTTCGAGTATAAAAGCCTATCTTTGGAGGATAAGACCAAGGTTGGTCGCGAAAGAGAGAAAAGAAAGAGAGAGAGAGAGAAGGAGAGGGAGAGAGAGAAAGAAAAGCTTGGTAAAGCTTATATCTTGCGAGATCAAGAGAGTGTAAGCTTGGTGAGAAGCTTGAAGAAGAGGTTGGACGAGCTTGGACGAGCTTGGTGTTGGCGTAAGCTTGTGAGAAGAGAGGAAAGGTCTTCTTGAGTTTGGGAAGTCGTTTTAGAGCTCGATCCATCGTGTATAAGGTGAGTTGGGACCAAAGGTTAGCGATTAAGCTTGTGTGGTGCTTTGTTAAGCTTGATCGATGAATTTTGTGGCTTGTATGCTTGTGAATCGCATGGGAGTATCGACCGATACCATGTGAGTATCGATCGATACATGTCCCTTGGCGGTGGTCTTATCTTGTGTTTGTATCGATCGATACCAGGTGTTGTTTGGGAATCGATCGATACCAGTCCCTTGCCGGGAGTTGTGTGTTGTTTGGGCATCGATCGACACTATGGGAGTATCTATCGATACCAGTTGCGTTTTGCGCGGAAAGTTTAATTATTGTTAATTGATAATTGTTGATTGTGCTTATTGGTAGCCTGTTGTTGGGATGATCAATCTCACTCAGCATTTGGTTAGCCAAATGTTGATGCATCACTTTTGTCGATGCAGGTAAAGATAAGGCGTGATCGTGGAATCGAGGCGGTGAAGAAGGGATGATTAGGACCCGGGGGTTGCTTCTGTTGTTGGGTATCGATCGACACTATGGGAGTATCGATCGATACCAGTTGTTTTTCTGTTATGAAATCGTTAGCTTGTGTAAGCTGTAGTACCGTGTTGTACTGTTTAATTAGTATTGTTTAATATTAATTATTTGTTTAATTATATCTGCAAAAAAAAAAAAATGCGGTCCTTTCAAAGATGGTTAAGAAGCTCAAAGGGAGAGGTGGAGAAGCGAGCACATCACGCGGTCAAGGGATTGATCAAGGAGTTTTGATGGTTTATGATGAGACACGAGCTCATAATGGTCATGAAGACACCATGAACGAGGAGGTAAACATCCCAACTCCATATCCCGGTTCTAGCAACGCTTCATACTCCATGGGGTCCTCTTCCCCATCTCAAAGTATCTAGGTAACTCTTCATGACACTTGTACATAGTTTTCTTATTTTGAGTCCTGCATTGTATAGCTTATTATATCTTTTATTTTTGGGTCTCTTCCTTCTATTTATTTCACACCGGGACGGTGTGATTTAAGTTTGGGGAAGGGACCGGTATCTGATATCATTTGTTTTGTCTTATTTTGAGTTTTGCATTTTGAGTCTGACGCATTCATCTAAGGCATAGAAACAAAAAATATTGAAAAATTTGAAAATTGAAACACAAAAAGAAGTCATTTAGGATGCATTTGCATTTGTACATTTAGTCTAGGATTGCATACTTAGGATTCATTGCATATGCATGGGAACAATGATGAATCTTCCTTGTAGAGTAGCACTTTAAGAAATTAATTCAATTCCCTTGTTCGTAGTTGTTTGATGCATTTAAGTTAGCATGAAAGTAAAGATGCATCATTCTTAGTTCTCATGTATCATCATACTTACCTTGATTGAAGCATGCTTGCGCTGCGTCCAACCCCATTTAAGTGATAACCCGGATAAGCTCAAATTAATACCCTAAAAGTACTAAAGCTTTGTCGATTGTAATACTTAGGGATCGAATCCACAGAGACTCAAGGAAACACACAATAGATTGTATAGGCAAAAGCTAAGCTAAGTGATCAATGGAATTGAAAGCAAATACGTAAATTAAACAAGTTGTAAATCGATGGAGGAATGATAGGTTCATGGTATTTCTCAGAAAATAGATGAATGCAGATAAATTAACTAATCAGGGTTCAGGCTATGCACGGTTCTTGAACTCAAATCACTAAAGTATAATTAACCAACTCTCGTTGCGAGAATTATCTAAGTCTAAATCCTAGAATTCCAAATCTCTTTGCAAATCCTAAAGTCTAAACCAACTTTTAGTTCAAGTTTGATTTGTTCATAAAAAAACTAAACCAAATCTCTTTGCGAATAGTTATTTTGCTCACCTTAAGTTCTATCAGGTTTCTCAATTGCACTCTCGTACCTAATCGATTAACCTAAGATCTAAGTTCCAGATTCGTCAACCTAGAATTAGCTTTGAGGATAACCTATGTTGAAGAACTAATTCAGATTATGAACCCTAAACAACTAATCAACCTAGCATTCAAAGACATCCCTTATGAGAACCCTAAACCTAACAGGAGATCTACTCAGACATGGAGAATGAAACAATCAACATAACTGAATAGATCATTAAATTAAACAATAAGAAAGAGTAACAAGAGGGTTCAAAATCTTCTCTCGGACGAACAGAGTTATGACTTGTCTCCCTCACAATGCTCTCTCTCAAAAATGAAAGTAAACTAATGCGTGAATTCCAGTCTCCTAGCCAAAGTGGCTGATAAACCTAATTAATACTGCTAAACACGTTTTGGGGAAAATTGTAAATAATATAGTCTTCTGGGGCAGATTGCAAATCCTTAAATCTTCAAAAAGTCGCGATCCTTCTGTTTCTTCGACGGGTATCGATCAATACCATAAGTGTATCAATCGATACACATCAAATCGGTGTCTCACCTACAGGATCTCTGCTTTGCTCCAAAAAGCTCCAAAATGCTTCAATATCTCCAATAATGCTCCAAACGTACCTAAAACCTAAAGACTCTTAATGACTCTAAAATACTAGAAAGACTCTATAAAAAGGACTTATATTATGGCCTAAAATGGGTAAAACCCACGATATATCAACTCCCCCAGACTTAGCATTTGCTTGCCCTCAAGCAAAACAGAAAACTAAATCAGAGAAAGAGGTTTGAAAACACGGAGACTCACATGTTCCTGAAACATCGCAATGACCCTTTTCCTAAGCCTTCCAGATATCACCTAACCAGCTCCAGATCTAACTACCATGTACTTTTCCGTAGACACTCGCAGCTTCCCAGACTCCACACATTATCTCACAGCATTGTCCAATAAGGCCTTCATCGCCAGTTTCATCGCTGCAACCAATTTTGAAGAACCTTCTAGATTCTTTCCCATACAATATCATGACAAAGGAACCACCCAATTTACACACTTTTTGGTATTGTTTTCTCTCCCCCAGACTTATTTCTCATCATGTTTTCTCGCATATACATATTAAGGTTTGAGACGCGAGTATTGATGGTGTTTGCCACCAAATCCCCGGTTCTTCCCTCTCTACGTATCAAAGGTGTAGGCGAATAATGGTATCACAGGAAAGTTTCCTAACTTCTCTTCCACCTTTGTGTGATCATTCCTTCTGAAGTAAAATAATGGGATCGCCGGAAATTTTCCTAACCCTCTACTCAGAAGAAAATCATTTCATCTTTTAATGCATCTTATTTATTAACTTGTAACAAGGGAGAAAAATACCATTACTTAGAACACATGGGTTCCTTTGTCAGATATGAATGAGGAATCAAGCTCTATGGACATCAACCACATCGATGAAGTGCAAAAATTTGGCTCAAGCTTCAATGGACTCTGCTGGAAACATGGGTTCCTTTGTCAGATATGAATGAGGAATCAAGCTCTATGGACATGGACATCAACCACAGTTAACTGATCAGCCTTTGGATTTTCCATTAGTCCGGTCTAGAACTGACTATGTAACAATGGTCACTCAAAATCAAGGTCAGCACAATAGATTCAACAAAAAGATCATCATCTCCAACAAATTTTTACTCAATAAAACAATTTTTGACTCAAAAACGACTGACTATAAGAAAAACAAAAACAATGTCAGCAACTACCTCCCCCAGACTTGAACAACATTGTCCCCAGTGTTATCTAGCCTAGAGTCGGTAAAAGAGATAAAAGAACAGAGTGGAAGCATAAAAACAAGAAGGTACCGAATTTGGTCAAGGTGTCGACCGACACACAGCCTGGTATCAATCGATACCAGGCTTCTGTCGACACAGAGGACTTCTTTTTAAATCGAATTAGTGCCAAGGTTGCTCTCAATGATGTCAAACGATCCAAATGTGTAGTGGTTAGCACTGTCAGATCACTCAAAAACAACAAAAAATCATAATCGCATAGATCCACGAGGTTCAGAATCATAATAAGCTGACAAAATAAACTCAAAAGTTCAAAAGAAAAGAAAAAGAAAAATGAACCAGATAGAACAGAGGACTAATCCTCATCGGAGTCATCAGATACTCCAGCAGTGTGAGAGGGTCCTTCTCCTGAAGGTGAGCGTGGGCAAGATGGTGCAATGCAACCGCACCGAGAAAGAGTGGAAATAGCGTTCCATATACTCTGGAAACTCTCAACCACATACCTCTGAAAGGTGTCTGTATCCATAGGAATCGCAGGTGGTGTAGGGAGAGTACTCGCAGAAGATGGAGGGTCTCGTTCTCGTCGTGCCTGACCTCCAGCTAAGTCAGGGACATGTGCGTCCGCAACAGGAGCAGGTGCGCTAGTAGAAGAACCTCGGCCTCGGCGAGTGCGAGGTACAACAATCAACAGGCTCGGATCAGGCTCAAAACGCAACTGATCGGGATCGTCACCAATGTCGGCTAGCTCGGTGTTAGAGAGCCTAACCAGAAAGTTCCCATCTGTGTTGGAGAAACACCAACGTCGCTCAGGCTTCAACCACCTAAGGTTTTGTAAGTGTTTCTCATCCATGACAGTGTGTGTGGTGAATATCGAGCAGCTCCTTGTGCTAATATTGAAGTGTTGGAAGATAGGGGTGAGAAGACTACCCACTGTCTCGGTCTTCCGAGCTGCACTGCGACTGGCATCCAAAAATGGTTTGGTCTTCAAAGAGACCAGGTGATGTGCAAAGACTACCCCTAGGTTGACCGCGAGATCAAGCTCATGCCACTCATAGTTCTCGTCATCAATGATATCTCCAATAGCCATGGAGAACATAATAAGCTCAGACAGCCGCATCTTGTTGGGCTCCATCTTGCATAAAATAGTGTTGCTCAGAATCCTAACCAGGCAGCGCAGAACAGGGTGGCGCACATCCATTTGAGTGGAAGTCTTGGAGTAATAGGCTCCGTTCCCGAAATGCTCCCAGAAAACCTGCATATCGATTACAAGAAAATGTCGTATAAAGAGCACCACATAAACGCTATTGCTGGATACCATAGCGTTATCGCAAACGCTCTATCTTCGTCCGTCATAATAGGTTTGGAAGTTTACATAGCGTTTATGTGTTTTGCTACGTTAGTTATTTTTTTAATAGCGTTGATTAATTATGCAATTGTATATTTTATAATAGCGTTTAGTAGATGTTATTTTTTTGGTTATTCACAGCATTTTATTATGTCACCATAAGTTTTATTATAGCAAATGAATTTTGTAATTGTTACATGGATTTTATCTGGGTTTTCTGATTAATTTGGATGTCCTATTTGTTCCAATTAGTCCTGTCAACAAGTTTTGATCATTGCATAACAATATTCATAAGAAATTAAAGTTATTACCAAATACAAGCTACACACTTGTTCAAAAAACCAAACCAACAAGTTCTACACAACCAAATCATAAACAACAAGTATCCAACAAGTTCTACTAGTACCCTACACAATCCCATAGAAGACAATGGTTCACTTAAAAACAATTTCGTCATTAGGCCAAGCTACTGTAGAACCTAAAGATTCAGCAATAATCACGGTTTCTGAGTTTGCTCTCCACACGCGTGCATCCCGAATCTTGCAGACCTTAACCATTACCTTGCTGGAGTTTGCACCCAATTGAACAAAATGCACTTTGTCTGTTGGATTGTTTGATAGAACTCGGCCTTCTGCAACCTTTTTTCCCGATCCAAAGCAATCTAAGAGGAAGCAGTTCTTCTTTCCAGAGCTCTTAGTGTTTGAGCTGTTACTAACACTCTACAAATGAAAATGCAGACAAACCATCACAATCCAACTCATCATCACAATCAGAAAACAATCCAGTACATCATTTACAATACATAGATAAGGTGTAGAACTTTACCTTAGTTGATGATCCTTTTGTAGTGGATGGAACTTTAGAAACCGATGGTCCTGCTCCTGTTCCTTTACAAACCGATGCTTCTTTAGATTCTGATGTTTTTTTTATAAACTGTATCCTCCCTTGTCAGTAGATTAACCAATTGCACCTTAGCAATAGGCCATACTATGGTCTCAAACAGTGCATCATCCATGACAGTCATGTCTGCACTTCTGTCAGCACTTGGTCTCCAGAGGTAAGCCGCTTTGTCAATCACTTTGTCAATCTTCACTGATGCAACATTCGGACCCAGAGGAATACAATTGACCAACTCTTTTGGGTCAGTTGAAATCAAATATCCCTCAGCAACTACTTTATCATCCGAATTCCAATCAATAATCTGAATCCTATTATCTGATGCGTTTGTAACCTAATGAGACATGCAACAAACAGAAAACAGGGGTCACTTAACCAATAAGCTTTTATATTGCTACAATTTTTTCGTTAATTATATGAGAGGATAAGAACTTTACCGAAGAACCAGCAGTCTTGTTTTTGAGTTGTGGTTTCCAAATCATCCAGAATGATCTTAACCAGCAGTCTTCTTTTCTGTCTTGCTCAGCCAGTAAGCTGCTGCTGGTAAGTATTTTTTCTTCCCACGATCTTCTGCTTGTAAGTTTTTCCTCATACCCATATCTTCCAAATCTTGTCATGCCTTCAAGCCATCTTTTGACTTAGGACTTTGCATTAGCAGGGACAAGATGGCATCAAAAACGTTCTTCTCAACATGCATTACATCGATGTTGTGACGTACCGACATCTCCTAAGACATAGAAACAAAATCTCAGTTAGACATTAATAAACAATTCAAGTTAGCTAAAGACTTATAGAATTTACTAACCTTCCAGTAAGGAAGATCAAATAGAATAGACCGCTTCTTCCACCTCCATTTATCACTGCCTTCATCTTCTAAAAGTTCATCATCTTCAGACAACACATATCTCTTTCTTTTGCTTTCCTTCGGTAAAGGTTTTCCAAAGTCATTGGTAAAGTCTTTTAACTGTTCTAATATTTCAATCCGTGTCTGAATCCTACGAGCAGTCCCTTCTTTTACCGTGTTGTCAAACCACTCCCGTCTGCGTCGGTAAGGATGACCAGGACTGAGTCTTCTCTTATTGCCCTAGTAGACATGCTTCCTACTAAATTTCAGCCACCTAAAAGGTGTATCCTTACCACAAACGTTACACGCTTGTTTGCCTTTCACTTTACAACCTGCCAAAGTCCCCAATCCAGGATAATCACTGATAGTCCACATCAGAATAGCTCTAAGATTGAAAATCTCCTTCGATAAAGAGTCATATACCTCGATACCTTCAGTCCACATATCCATAAGATCTTCTATCAAAGGTTGAAGATAGACGTCTATGTTGTTGCTCGGTGCAGTAGGTCCAGGGATCAACAAAGTCAACATCACATTCTCTGCCTTCATACACAACGTAGGAGACATGTTGTAGTTCACAAGCAACACTTGCCACATACTATACTTCGTATTCTGAATAGAAAAAGGGTTCATCCCATCAGTTGACAGACCAAGGCGAAGATTTCTAGGTTCAGAAGCAAATTGTGGCCATTTTTCATTTACCTGAGCCCAAGTTATTGAATCCACCGGGTGCCTCATTGTTCCATCTTTAGAAGCATTATTGAAATGCCAATGCAGATCCTCAGCCACCCTTCTTAATCTATACATCCTTCTGAATTTGTCCTTTATCGGGAAATATCTAAGAACCTTAGCTGGAATCCCTGTCTTTTCCTCCTTTGAGTACTTGTCTAGTTCCCATCTTGAAGCACCACATCTAGGGGATCTTGTCATTTCCTCGTACTGCTTCCGGTATAGAATGCAATCATTCTTGCATGCATGAATGTGCTCGTAGCCAAACCCAAATATCTTCAAGAACCTCTTCATTGCATCTGTTGATGTTGGTAGCTTGTTATCTTCAGGTAGCATGTCATGAATAAACTTCACAAGTTAATCGAAGTAGTTCTCTGACATCCCACTCTTCACTTTTATACGATAAAGACACATAATCGAAGTCTCTTTGGTGTAGTTAGGGCAGCTTGAGTAGAGTGGAGTTTCAGCATCGTTCAATTTTTGTCTAAACTCTGAATCCTGTTCACTTTCACCATCATCATGCTGATCTCCATTGTCACTCAGGGGCTGTGAAATGTCATCACCGTCATAGAAAGCAGTTCTAAACAACTCATACGCTTCAAATTCAGATGTCGGATCATCAAATGTCTTCAAATCCCTTATCTCCCTGTGATTACTCCGACATCTCTGCCTCTTGTACTTATGATCCATACCCCTAATCCCCAGATGATCCAGTATTGTGGCTAGTGGTTGATGACACACATTTCTACAATCAATACATGGACACAACATGTCTGGAGGATTACCCAACCTCCTTGCTAACCCATACACAAACTATGTTGCTCCTTGTTCATACTCAAGGCTAGTCCTGTAACATAGAAACCAATGGACCAGTCGGGACATAAGCTAGGTTAATCAAACATATGAAAGTTCTATCAAAGATAGAAGATACTCAGTTGTTATTTAGTAAATAAATCAATACATTGGTAGCCAAACCCAAGACTTGTCCATGTTACACCACCACCACAGCTCCAAAGTCAAAGGGATACATACATTTCTGATAATTTGTTTCTTAAATCAGACAGTTTCAAACTCAGATAAAACTTCAAAGAAACATACGAGAATATATCTTGTAAAGTACCTCTAAAAAACAAAGATCTTGTAAAGAAGAATCTGCAAAATAAACCAAAATCAATTATATTCAAACACAACACAATCGCTTAACATTTAACCGAAACCCCAAACTGAAACGAAAACCCTAAATTTTCACATACCTTAGCTTGAAGCAGACACCCAAATCCGCTTGTAAAACCTGAACAGAAAGCTCTAATTAGTCGAAACAGATATTAAAATCCCTAATTGAAACAAAAACCCTAAATGTTCACATACCTTACCTTTTGAGATAGATCTTCAGCTTACGAAAATTTCCCTGTAAAAACCCAAATTCGTGAAAAGAAATCAGAACTAACCTTTTCGAAACCCTAAATTGATACTCATATCGATTACCCAACTAAGTCTCACCTTCAATCGAAATCAACATAGACGATAACGCCGAAGAATGCGTAGAATCTTGTTTTGAATCCAGGAAAAACGAGAATGAAAGATGTTAAAATCGATATTGAGTTTTCCAGAGAGATGAGAGAGAATGTCTGAGAGAGATAATTTTGCAGATACAAAGTGAGAAGAAGTGAAACAATGGAGTCTGTGAGAGGGGGAATTCGAGAATGGAGGGAGAATGAAAAATGAGGCGCTTGTTTTTTCGCTAAGGACTTAGACGGGAAATGAAAATTAGGCTCTTGTTTTTTCTGCCTAAACTTAGCACATCGTTTCCACCTTTGCACGTGCTATTAAGAACAAAGCGTGACTAACATTAGATTCAGACAAACAAAATATAGCGTTTGCATTACCGAAACGCTATCTTAAAATGAGGGTTATATCAAAGATAGCATAAAAGTTAACAACGCTATCTTGGTATGCTATCTATACGACATTTTCTTGTAGTGATCGTGAAACTGAGTAGGCAGAGCAACCTTTCTGAAGTCCCTGCGGAAACCATAGATGTCGTAGAGATCTGGGAGTGGCAATCTGTATCGCATTCCGCGAATCATGAAGGTCATGGTACCTTCTTGTGCGTCCTTTAGAACCTCAATCTGATAGTAGATGCGAACTGTCGCGAGGAATTGTCGCACTAAATCAGGGAACATATCATACTGCCTCAGAGGCATAGTACCCAGGCCAATCTTTTTAATCAGAAGCCCGAGTTCCCTGTCGATACCCAAACGGCGCATGGTGTGAGGGTCAACAAACCGAGTGGTATGTACATCAACGTCCTGCCAAGCGTTGTAGAACAACTTGTCATAGTCATCCCAAGACTCCGAGATAGGCTTGTAAATGCAGTCGTCACTCTCAGCAATCTGCCTATATGTTCCCTCCCAAACTCTGCTGCAAGGAATCTTGGCTTTCCTGTTCCTCCTAGGCCAAGGAGCCCTACATGTGACACTAGGAGCAGCCGGTGGTGATGGTTGTGAGACTGGTGGTGGAGGGATGTCGCACAAGGAAGTATGCGGACGCTCAATATTTTCTGACGTTCCATCAATCATCACTCTGTAGTCACTACACCTCTCTTCCAATGTAAACCATCCCTGATCTTGACATGTTGACAGTTGTGGAATTGCGTTGGGCGCGGGTTGGAGCTCGATGCATCATCCGTTCATGCTTTCTTTCGAGTAGACATCTGCAATCAAAGACAAAGAACACATCAAAGAGAGAATAAGCACCAAATCCAACAACATAGCAACAATAGAAACAAATAACTCAAAATTCCATTACTGCACAGAGAGTATCGATCGACACCAACAAGGTATCGATCGATAACCTGGCGATTATCGACCCATAATCTCAAATTTCCCAAAATTTCCAAAATTCCTACAACTAGCACAAGGGGAGGGTTTGAAAATCTGTTCTAATCATTTATCTAACAAGCATTGCCCACTAAAACGAGTGAAGAAGGCCAAAAAATCATGAAACCCAAACCTTGTGTTCTTGTGATGGAAAGAGAGAAATTAGTGTGTCATACCTTGTAGATCGAGGGAAAGGATGATAGAAACAGGTAGAGCACGAAAATCTAACAAGGTTAGACCCTTGAACCACTCAAATCCGTGAAGAATTAAAGATTTGCGAATTTTAGAGGAGGTTTTCGGGATAAGTATCGAACGATGGAGGCGGTGAGGAAGAAAGAAAATCCTGAGGGTTTTAATGAAAACTTACCTGCACTAATGGGTATCGACCGACACCATTAGTTGTATCGATCGATACTTGGACTTTTGGTCGATGCTACATTTGTTTCTCCTGGTGTCGATCGACACCAAGTGGGTATCGGTCGACACTACCCCTTTTTATCTGGTTCACTCGAACACACAAGACACAAAACCAAAAACTAAAAACGAAAGAGAGAAAAGAAGTATGTACAGACTCACCAGTGGGTTGCCTCCCACCAAGCGCTTATTTTACGTCACGAGCTTGACTTAACGGACGATCAGTCAGGATAAGAATGAGAGCTTGCACCAAAACAAGCTCCACAATTTGACATATGCAGCTTCAGAGTTCTGCTCAACATGCTCTCCACAACCTCCTGTCCTTTCTCTTTCAGTTCCGAAGTAAGAATAATTCTAGCCTTAGAGAATGGTTTTGAGGTTCCTTTGCATTTTACCTTATATTCAATCGAATCTCCATCACACATTTGAGGGATTAAGGTCACATGGGTAGCACTCTCGACTCTTTTGTTTTTCACTTCCTTCATTGCCTTAGCCGTTTTGATATCTTTCTTGGTGATGATAGAAGGACCATCTAAAACGTCTATGACAGTTGGCTCATCATAAGGCTCGTCCAAAAGATCAACCATCAACGTCTCTCCTGTGACGACAATGATGCAAGAGATATGTTTGGGAGCTCTTCTAGAAGGAATGGCTTTGTAGGAGACCTGTTCGTCAATGTATGAGAACGAGATCCTCTTACTGGGCGTATATATAACCACACCAACCGTAGCCATGAACGGTCTTCCAAGAATCAAAGGCGTACTAGATCTTGCACTCATTTCCACAACCTGAAAATCACCAGGAATTAGGCAATCACCTACTTTAACCAGCAAATCAGGGATTGTATAGTATGGAACTGAGGTGGAAGAGTTCGCGAATGCGAGTGTCATCTGAGTAGATCTAATCTCACCAATTTTCAACCTCTCCGCAAGTGCCTTTGACATGACATTGACGCTAGACCCTGAATCAACGAGAGATTCTTTGAATTCAACTCCAGAGATAGAGCATGGAACTAGAAATTTTCATGGGTCTTCCCTCTTAGTCAACTGCTTCATCGGTGGTGGTGTGCTTCTTGCCTTGATGAAGATTGCCTCGATCTCTTCTAGAGATTCTCTGCAATCTCGGAAGTAAAAATCCTAATGGCGATTTTCAAAAGCTTCTTCAAAAGACATAGTATGGGGAATTCTCATCACTATCTTCTCAAAAGCGAGCAACTTATCTGCAGTGATGGGATTCTTGAGATGTCTAGGTGGTAAAGGATATGGTACCTTAGGTTTGTAAACCCTTTCTGAAATCAACTCAGGTGTCTTCTCGACTTCTAGTTCAGTCAGCGAGGGGTGTCGACCGATACCAGATTGGTGTCGATCGATACCTGCAGTGGTGCCGATCGATACAGACGTATCAGGCTCAAAATCGCCTTCAACCTCTTCTAAACCCACGAATTTCTCTTTATCCAAACCCTTTTCTACCACTGCAGTGACCTCTTTAGTACTCCTTAAGGTGATTGCATTGACGTATTCATTATGTGAATGAACCATCTTTCCCTTGACAGCTGTTGCAGTCTTTATTGAAGATTTGAGGATCGCGACTTTATTGAAGATTTAAGGAACTGCAAATTGCCCCATAAGACTTTATTATTTACAAGAAGGCCCATAACGTGTTTAATATTATTTATTTAGGTTTTACAGCCACTTTGGTGGCTACGCTTTCATTACACAACATTCAAGATTTATTCTACTTTGGTTTTTGAGAGAGAGATTTAGTGAGGGAGACAAGTCTGAAACTCTGTTCATCTGAGAGAAGATTTCAAACCCTCTTGTTACTCTTTTCTTATTGTTTATTTTAATGATCTATTCAATTATGTTGATTGTTTCATTCTCAATGTCTGAGTAGATCCATCTTAGGTTTAGGGTTTTCTCATAGGGATTTCTCTTATTGCTGGTAATTGATTAGTTAGGATTCACCATCTGAATTATTTCTTCACCATAGGTTGTTCTCAAAGCTATATATAGGTTGACGAATCTGGATCTTAGATCTTAGGTTAATCGATTAGGCACGACAGTGCAATTGAGAAATCTGACTGAATAATTAATTCGCAAAGAGATTTGGTTTAGTTGATTTGTGAACATATCAAACTTGATATTAAGGCTGATTTTTTCTTAGGAATTTGCAAAGAGATTTGTGATTCTGAAGTTTAGATTTAGATAATTCTCGCAACGAAAGTTAGTTAATTATAACTTAGTGATTTGAGTTCAAGAACTGCGCTAAATCTGAATCCTGACTGATTGGTTATCTGCATTCATTGATTTCCTGAGAAATACCCTAGGCCTATATTCTCCCATCGAACTTACAACAGTTTAATTTACGTATTTGCTTTCAATTCTATTGATCACTAAGCTTAATTTAATCATTAAAATCAATTGTGTGTTTTCTTGAGTCTCTGTGGATTCGATCCCTAAGTATTACAATCGACAAAGCTTTAGTACTTTTAGGGTATTAATTTGAGCTTATCAATTTTCCCATTAAAATCCACTGTCATCTTCTGATGTCCCTCAAGAATTTGTTCCAGCATAGATTCAACTTTGCTTTCAGGAGTTTTGGCAGGTATAGGCAGATAGGATGAGTTCCCATAGTTCTTGGTATAACCACTGTTCTAGAAGGGTTTCTGGCCAAACTGATTTGATCCTCCTTGTTGAAGTTTCTGTTGTTATTCTGGTATTCATTTCTTTGGCCTTGAAAACCAGAACTACCAATGTAGTTAAAATCTTCCACTTCATCTTCATTGAGTACTTCGACATCATCAGCCAAGTGAACAGCCATCATTGTTTTGCCCATCAAAAGACTGTGCATAGAATCTAACTTTGCTTGAACCTCAGCAATCTGCGAACCTTCCATGCCACCAGCTTGCTTCTTGCGCTCAAAGTCTGCATTCTTGGTGCTATTGCTAGACGCCAAGTTCTCTATCAGTACGTAAGCATCATCAGGATACCTGGTGTTGAAATTTCTATTGCTCGAAGCATCCAAGGCCATTTGATACCTCCAATCAATCCCTCTGAAGAAGAAACCCATAAGCTGAACATCAGTGTACCCATGATGTGGACAATCTCTCTGATATGATCAAAATCTCGTCCAAGCAGCCCTGAACGCTTCAGTCGGGCCTTGAGAAAACTGGGAAATCTTGTTCCTCGGATCATTTGATCGTGCATCATCATAGAAGTTATTCAGGAAAGCAGTCTTAGTCTCCTCCCAGGTAGTCAGCGATCCAGGAGGCAACTGCTTCAGCTAGTAAGTTGCATATCCTCCCAAAGAATACGGGAAGAGCTTGCAGAAGAGATAATCATAAGACACTCCATTGCTCTTGATGTTAGTGACCAAATCCTCGAACCTCTCAATATGATACATGGTGTGTTCACTGAAAAGACCATGGAAAGGGTGATGGCCCACAAGAGTGTAGTATGCAGGTTTCAGCTCAAAGTCATTCCTCTGAAATGGTGGAGGGCGAATCACTGATCGATTAGCATAAAACTGATGAGGCATGTTGTACTCACCAATTGTTCTACCACGACCCACCATAACATTCCTTGCATTCGCATTCCCAGCGACATTCCCAACGACAATCTCCTCGACAACAACAGGAGGTGGAATGATGTTCTCCTCTCCGTCCAATAGTTGCCCTCTCTCATTGCACAATCGACCCTCTTAGTCTCTGTAAGCACCAGCTTCATCTTGAACCAAAACCACTGGATTGTTGTTCATTTCTGCTGGCTTCTTTGCTCTTCTGTTTGTGTGTTCCAAAAGTGCTAGCTGCTCGTTTGACATATCTACTAGCTGAGTGCTCTTGTTCCTCCTGGTTTCGCGAATAGGCATACACCTGGAAAAAAAAGTCAAGAACGTAAGTAACACAAAAATTCATGACAGGTATCGACCGATACCACTAGGGTGTCGATCGATACTGGTCGAACTTAGTCGAAATTCTCAGACTAAAATCTAATGGCGAATTGAGCCCCCGGCAACGACGCCAAATTTGATAAGCTCAAATTAATATCCTAAAAGTACTAAAGCTTTGTCGATTGTAATACTTAGGGATCAAATCCATAGAGAATCAAGGAAACACACAATAGATTGTATAGGCGAAAATTAAACTAAGTGATCAGTGGAATGGAAATCAAATATGTAAATTAAACAAGTTGTAAATCGATGGAGGAAAGATAGGTTCAGGGTATTTCTCAGGGAATCGATGAATGCAGATAAATTAACTAATCAAGGTTCAGGGTATGCACGGTTCTTGAACTCAAATCACTAAAGTATAATTAACCAACTCTCGTTGCGAGAATTATCTAAGTCTAAATCCTATAATTCCAAATCTCTTTGCAAATCATAAAGTCTAAACCAGCTTTTAGTTCAAGTTTGATTTGTTCACAAAACAACTAAACCAAATCTCTTTGTGAATAGTTATTTTGCTCACTTGAAGTTCTATCAGGTTTCTCAATTGCACCCTCGTGCCTAATCGATTAACCAAAGATCTAAGTTCCAGATTCGTCAACCTAGAATTAGCTTTCAGAATAACCTATGGTGAAGAACTAATTCAGATTATGAACCCTAAACAACTAATCAACCTAGCATTCAAAGAAATCCCTTATGAGAACCCTAAACCTAACAAGAGATCTACTCAGACATGGAGAATGAAACAATCAACATAACTAAATAGATCATTAAAATGAACAATAAGAAAAGAGTAACAAGAGGGTTCGAAATCTTCTCTCAGATGAACAGAGTTATTACTTGTCTCTCTCACAAAATCTCTCTCTCAAAAATCAAAGTAAAATAATGCGTGAATTCCAATCTCCTAGCCAAAGTGGCTGATAAACCTAATTAATACTGCTAAACACGTTTTGGGGCAAATTGTAAATAATAAAGTCTTCTGGGGCAGATTGCAAATCCTTAAATCTTCAAAAAGTCGTGATCCTTCTGTTTCTTCGACGGGTATCGATTGATACCATAAGTATATCGATCGATACTCAGGCATCAAATCCGTGTCTCAACTACAGGATCTCTACTTTGCTCCAAAAAGCTCAAAAATGCTTCAATATCTCCAATTATGCTCCAAACGTACCTAAAACCTGAAAAGACTCCAAAATACTAGAAAGGCTCTATAAAAAGGACTTATATCATGGCCTAAAACGGGTAAAAACTATGATATATCAAACCCCAATCTTGAATTGCAAATATTGTGTTTATGCATTTTTGAATGAATTTGTGGATCACATATACATATTTGGATAATCTTTTCCCTTTTTACCACTCTTGTTTGTTTAAGTAGCCATATCCAATCATTGTAATGGTTTCCCCTACCTTAACCTCAACCTTCTTTCTAGCCATTGTTATTAGTGTGGGAATTGTGAGGCCTTTTCTTTCAAACAAACTTGGCAAAACGTGTTAGGTTTAGGGTGACAAGAGGGAATTCTCATTTAGACTTAGCTCCATCATCACAGAGTAAATCTAGGCATAGGCTAGTTAGGGTGACGGGTATTGGTTCAAGTTTGGGGGAAACGGTTTTGAAACTTGGTGATCGGATATGTGTGGAATGGTAATGTGGATTGGAAAAGATGAAAAAGGAGAAAGGAAAAGGGGATCGAATTTATATAGATTGGTTGGTGCAAAAAGAATAAGAAAGCCTAAGAAAAAAAAAGCCGAAAATGCCAAGCATCGAAGATGAGAAGAGGCGTGAACAAAAATGAAGAAACGAAGAGCTAAGTCAAAACAAGGCAGCACCAAACCATGACATTAAGGAAGAAGAAGTCGATCCCCAATGTAAGAAGAAGGTGAAGCGAAAACACAAGAAGCATGTGTGGGTTTGAGAAGGCAAAATGCCTTGAGATGAAAAGGGTAGCTTAGGATGTGGACACAACGGGTTAGAAGGCTTTAGGTTAGAGACACTCTAGGCATTTGGGTAGATGAGAATTCTCCGTTGTATGCATAGGTTGCCTTTTACCTTTAGCATTTTGCTAAGGTTCGTTCATTCCATGAGAGATCCTTGCACTTGATTACCCATGCATGATAATGAGATCACATTCATCTCATAACCAAACCCTTAGCCAAACGAATTCGATTTGACCTTGCATAAACATGATTCATTGTTACACCACTAATGAATGTTAAGGGGTTGGAGAATATGATTGCTTGTGTAGATTGGGGCTTGGATTTGGAACATGATGAAATAGGAATGGCTAACTCCTTTGGAGTAGACTCACTTGTGTATTTTAGAACTACATTACTTGGACGTTGAACATGATTTATTTTTGTGTTACTTGTGGATTTGAGTTCCCACCATCGAACCTCTCTCGCTACTTTTTCTTATTTGTTTGCTTGAGGGCAAGCAAAGGAGTAAGTTTGGGGGAGTTGATATCCTCTCATTTTAGCCTTCAGAGCATACATTTCACTTTGCATTTTGAGTCACATTCGAGCACATCTAGGTCTTTCATGCATGTTTTGGTCTTGTTTAGAGAATAGGATGTTTTGCATTATGTCTTAGAGTGTCTTGCATGTTATGGAGTATATTCTAGGTACTTTGGAGCGGTTCGGAGATGTTCGGGAAGTTCCGAGGCTCAAGCATGATCGGCTACAGATTCGGAGAAAGACTTAAGCACGGAACCGAAGTATATTCGTAGACTGAACCGGCCAGCATCCAGGCGGTCCAGGAACAGGAATCCTAACTCATGAAATCTCAACCGACCGGAAGTTGCGCGGTTCAATCCAGAAATCATTCCCGGGGGAACCCGACCTTCCAAGATCCGCACGGTCCATTTCAGCCGGTCCTGAAACTGGGATTTCAACCGGCCAAAGAGGAAATCTTGACCAACCAGAAGCTAGGTGGTCCAAGCCAGCAAAAGTACTTCATCGACTGAACCTACAGGAATCCTAACGGCCCCATCTCAACCGACCAGAAGCCAGGCGGTTTGCAAGCCAGCAAGCGTCCCTCGTCGCCTGAACCGCCTGAGATCCACCAGGTCCATTTCAGCCGGTCCAGGAACAGGGAAGTTAACCGGCCCATCTCAACCGACCAGAAGCCGGACGGTATGCAGCTTTCGTTAAAGAAGATCCAACTCGGCCGGGTCAGAACCCGGTTTATTCCTGGTCGACCCGGTCGAGCACTATTTACTATAAAACCCACTTTACCTAATTTTTGGTATTTTTTGCTTTTCTTAAGTCTAAAACCCTTACCTTTGAGAGAGCTTGAGATTTGTAAGAGGATCTATTGGTTTTATGCAATTTACTACTTGTTTCTATCAATCTCTTCCATCTATCTTCTTTCTATCTTTATTATTCAACATTCATCCATGGATTCAACCTCTATCTCCATCGATTTTGGGTTGATTCTAATGGGGCTTGAGTAGTCTTTTAGGGTTTAGAGATGGGGTAGATTAGGATGATCCAAGGCTTTATTCATGGTGTTTAGGGTTAGATCTTCTTATATCCCTTCTTGTTTAGTGTTCTTAAGGCTAGATCTAGCTTGAAAAAGTAGGTCTAGATCATAAGGCATTTCATGCACACCAAGTGTTTGATGAAATGCATTGATGAACTAAACAAGAGACTTATACTCCTAGCCTATGATAATAGTTGTCTAGGGTATATATTTGGTTGATCTTGTTTATTTAAACTTAATGCTTGCTAATCAATGATCCACAAATGAGAGTTTGTTAATGGATTAGGTGATTAGCATAGTGATTAATTGCTTGAAAGAGAATTAGTCAAGTTAAGGGTCTTATGCCTAGGGATTAGCTTGTATGAGTAAATGAACATCATGAATTGAACTTGGGTTATCTTATATCCATAATCCCATCTTTGAATCCGCTTTTGCTTATTGATTTACAACTTGTTTAGTTGCTTTAATTGTTTTAATTTGGATACTTAATCACAAAGCCCATTTTAATTAGCTTAACTTACATTGGTTCCTTCCATTCTTAATGCTTAGAGTCATCTCCTAATACAGATTGATAACCTCTTATACTACTTGTATTTAGAGTTATTGATACCTCTTCGAGACCGAAAAGTCTTAGTATCACTTTCCGCAAAGGAGATGGATGGAACTCGTGGCTGACTACGACTTAGATATTGCCTACCATCCGGAAAAGGCGAATCTGGTCGCGGATGCCTTGAGTAGGAGAAGATCCGGAATGGCCGCGGAGAAAGATGCGGAAATGATGGTGAACATTATCGGGACACTGCACCTTAAGTGCTTTGTCTACAGACGTGGAGCGATTGGGCTTAGGAGCGGCAAACCAAACTGACTTGCTTACCCAAATTCGGATTGCTCAAGGAAGTGACAAGAATTTGAACTAGGCAGTTCAGAATGATAAGACCGAGTACCAAACCTCGAATAATGGTACAACAGTGGTAAATGGGGGGGTCTGTGTGTCGGAAGTCAAGGAACTAAAGGAGGAAATCCTAAAGGAGGCGCATCAGTCCAAATTCTCGATTCATCACGGGCTTAACAAAATGTATTGTGACCTCAAACGGTACTATCATTGTGTCGGGAGGAAGAGAGATGTGACAGAATGGGTGGCAAGATGTCCAACTTGCCAACTGATCAAGGCAGAGCATCAGGTCCCGAGTGGGTTGTTACAAAGCTTAACTATTCTAGAATGGAAATGAGATCATGTAACAATGGACTTTGTCACCGGATTGCCTCGGTCAAATTTAAGTCAGGGAAAGATGTGGCAAGGGTGGTGGTCGATCGGTTAACCAAATCGGCCCATTTCATCGACATCAAGAAGACCGATGGGGTGGCACATATTGTGGCAAAATACCTCGAGGAGATTGTCCGGTTAGATAGAGTGCCAGCAAGCATAGTCTTGGATAGGGACTCGCGGTTCACATCCCACGGCTGGAAGGCTTTCCAAAAAGCCTTAGGAACAAGGGTAAACATGACCACGGCGTACAATCCACAGACTGATGCGCAGTCAGAACGGACAATACAAACACTCGAGGATATGTATTGGGGCGCTTCATGGGAACAGTATATACCCTTAGCCGAATTTGCCTACAACAACATCTTTCAAGCTAGCATCGGGATGTTGCCATATGAAGCTGTTTATGGACGGTCATGTCGGACACCGTTGTGCTGGACCCAAGTGGGGGAGCGTAACATGATTGGTCCGGACATAGTGGAAGAAACCACATAAAGGATTAAGTTTCTAAGGGTGAAGATGAAAGAAGCACAAGACAGACAAAAAATCTATGCAAACAAGCGTCGGAAGGACATAGACTTCGCGGTGAATGATCTAGTATATCTAAAGATGATCACGTTCAAAGGAAGGGCTAGAATTTCCAATAAAGGAAAGTTAGACCCGAGGTATGTGAGGCCGTTTAAAGTTGTGGAACGTGTTGGAGCAGTCGCATACAAATTAGATTTGCCTCCGGAAATGGATACGTTTCACAACGTTTTCCATGTATCCCAACTACGAAAATGCCTCACGGATCAAGACAAGGTCTTAGATGGAGTACCTTCAGATCTAAGGAAAAACTTGACGGTGGAGACAATACCGGTCGAAGTCATTTATAGGATGGGAAAAGCAACAAGGAAGAGAATAATTCTGATGATCAAAGTTGCTTGGGAAAGTAATGGTTCGCGAGAAGTAACTTGGGAAACAGAGAATCGGTTGAAGGCTGATTTTCCCAAGTGGTACGAAGAATGGAACAAGGATCTAGCACTTGGTCCAGATTCAAGGACGAATCCCTTTCAAGTGGGGGAGACTTGTAACGTCTCTGTTTCACAATAGGATCGTCGAGACGGATCATGGCTGAGAGACGAGCAGAATAGCCGGGGAAAGTTAAGGAAAATTGAGCCATTGTCCAAAATCATCGGCTAAGTCAGATGGTCTAAATATTTAGTCGGACAAAAGGTGAAGAGACCAAAAATATGCGTGGAATAAGCTCAGAACGTTTCAGCTGAGCTAAAATGAGCTAGATGGTGGAGCTAAGTCAACTGGATCATCTAAAGGGAAGCTCAGTCCAGCTGTGGCAAGTGTTCAACAGTTGGGTCAAGCTGGCTAAGTTATAAGCTAGCTGGTCCGGTGGCTAGGGTGAGTGCATTACCGGCGGCATAAGTATTAAGATCTAGACTATCGGTTTACCGAGAAAGTCTCAATATCGATCTAAATGCACGCTTGGTCTATTTTAATCGCTCTCCTTGGTTTAATATTCATAATCTGCTTACAGGCCATGGTTAGATAATCTTGGCCGGATATTCGTAATAACTTTACACGGGCTTGGTAGTTAGCAGGATGGAAATAGCCGCGGGTTAAGAGGAGTGGCTTGGGGATCAGAATGAATCCGCCAAGACTCGGCCAAACTTGAAACAGTTGAGTTCTGATTCGGCTAAACTGACCTTGCCGTGGGGGAAACATGGTACGTGGGGAATATTATATGACTTAGACAATAATCATGCATTTATAATAAAAAAAACCGCATTCACTAAGTAATTATCGAGTTACTTATGCCTCTTTGGCTTTCATGTAAAGATGGGGATCGTGGTAACGAGTTGGCTTAGGCTGATACTAGGACTTTTCGGTCTCAAAGAGGTATCATTAGCTCTAAATACAAGGAGTGTAAGAGGTTATCAATCCGTACTAGGAGATGATTCTAAACATTGAGAATGCAAGGAACCTATGTAAGTTAAGCTAATTAAAAGGGGTTTTGTGATTAAGTATCCAAATTAAAACTAATAAAGCAACTTATACAAGATGTAAATCAATAAGCAAAAGCGGATTCAAAGATGGGATTATGGATATAAGATGACCCAAGTTCAATTCATGATGTTCATTTACTCAAGCAAGGTAATCCCTAAGCATAAGACCCTTAACTTGACTAATCCCTCTTCCAAGCAATTAATCACTATGCTAATCACCTAATCCATTAACAAACTCTCATTTGTGGATCATTGATTAGCAAGCATTAAGTTTAAATAAGCAAGATCAACCAAATATATACCCTAGACAACTATTATCATAGGCTAGGAGTATAAGTCTCTTGTTTAGTTCATCAAGGCATTTCATCAAACACTTGGTGTGCATGAAATGCCTTATGATTGATATGCTCAATTTAATACCCTAACAGTACTAAAGCAGTAGTTGTAATATGGTTAGGGGTCGAACACAAGGACTCACAGAAATCACCCAATAAATTGTATAGTATCAAGCTAAGCTAAGCAATTCAGGTTTAACAGAAAACAGAAAGTAGTAAACGAGTTGTATTCAATAGGAAAAAGATAGGTTCAGGGATATTTCTCAGCAAATCAATGAATGCAAAATAAACTAACTAATCAGGGTTCAGGTTAAGCACGGTTCTCGAATTCAAATCACTAGGACATCATTAACCAACTGTCGTTGCGAAAACTATCTAAATCTAAACTTCAGAATCCCAAATTTCTTTGCAAATCCCTAAGAATAAATCAGCCTTAATTTCAAGTTTGATATGTTCACAAATCAATTAAACCAAATTTCTTTGCGAATAATCAATTTACTCACCCTAAGTTCTATCAGGTAATTAATCGCACTGTCGTGCCTAATCAATTATCCTAAGATCTAAGTTCTAGGTGATCAATCTAGAATTAGCTTTGAGAACAACCTAAGGTGAAGAACTAATTCAGATTATGAACCCTAAATAACTAATCAACCTAGCATTCAAAGAAATCCCTTATGAGAATCCCCAAACCTAACAGGTGATCTACTCTGACATGGAAATTGAATCAATAAACATGTTTGAATACATACTCAATAAAATAAGAAAGAGTAACAAGATGTTTGAGATCTGAATCTCGGACGAAGGGAAATTCAGACTTTGCTCTCTTCTCACCAAGTTCTCTCTTAAACCAAAAACAAATAAAGCATAGCCTAAACAATGGCTGTAAAACTCCTATTTATAACCTAAATCACGACTTGGGGTATTATTGTAATTATTAAAGACTTTTGGGCACTTTTGCAATTCTTCAAGTCTTGGAAAACTCGCGGGTCGTGTCTTGCTGCGATGAGTATCGATCGATACCAGGGGGTATCGATCGATGCTTGTCGTGAAATCAGGTAATCTCAGCAACACGACTTCAGCTCTTACTCCAAACTGGTCCAGAAAGCTCCAATAATTCCAATAATGCTCCAAACGTGCTAAGACCTGTAAAAGACTCTAAAAGACTCCAAAATACTATAAAGACTCTATAAAAAGGACTTATATCATGGCTTAAA
>PKML01019529.1:586624-610818 GCA_002933935.1 Eutrema yunnanense | reverse complement strand
CAATCAAAAACTTCAACCTCAAGGATGAAATTTTGTGGCATCTCATGTCTCTTACTGATCTTCCCCCTCCTCTGACAAGCATCACACTGTGAAATGAAGGTGTGAGCATCTTTAAACATGGTAGGCCACCAGAAGCCTGCTTGTAGATCTTGGATACCGTCTTGAAAGTAGCAAAGTGACCAGCATACTCAGACCCATGGCAATGAAAAAGAATAGCTGGCATCTCAGACTCTGCAACGCATCTTCTGTAGATACCATCTGAGCAATGCTTGTATAGGTAAGGCTCATCCCAGAAGAATCTCCTGATATCGCGCATAAACTTCTTCCTTGCATATTTTGTGGGATACTTTGGCTCAGTCTCTATAGCAAGGTAGTTGGCGATGTCTGCGTACCATGGACGTGCAGCACTAGAGTCAGCAACTAGATAGACATCATAGCAGTTCAAGTGCTCGTCGGACAAAACAGGTTCAGGTCGCGACGGGTATCGATCGATACTAGGTGAGTATCGATCGATACCTAGGTGAGTATCGATCGATACCGAAAGTCTGCATTCGTGAAAATTGCAGATTTTCAGGATAAAGGTCTTGAAAAATCGTTTCAATGAGGTAAACACCTTCCTCTGGCAAACAATCGTCAATAGGGACGACCTCATCGACCTTTAGTCGCGATAAGTGGTCATCAACGCCATTCTCAACTCCTTTCTTGTCCTTGATCTCGATGTCGAAACCTTGGAGCAAAAGAACCCATCGGCATAGACGAGGCTTGATGTCCTTGTTCTTCATCAAGTATTTGAGGGCAGCATGGTCTGTGTGGACAATGACCTTGCTCCCAATCAAGTAGGACCGAAATTTCTCAAAAGAGAAAACCACTGCCAGCAACTCCTTCTCAGTGGTGCTGTAATTTCGCTGAGCATCATCCAACGTCCTGCTGGCATAATAGATAGCATGGAGTTTCTTGTCTTTCCTCTGACCCAACACAGCTCCAACAGCAAAGTCACTGGCGTCACACATAACCTCAAAAGGCAAGCTCCAATAAGGTGGTTGGACTACAAGAGCACTCACCAATGCCTTCTTGATTTCCTCGAAGGCTACAAGGCAAGCAGATGTGAAATCAAACTTGACTTCCTTACATAACAGGGCTGTGAGTGGACGTGCGAGCTTAGAGAAATCTTTGATGAACCTCCTTTAAAACCCAGCATGACCAAGGAAGCTTCGAATCTCAGGAACAGAACGTGGAGGTTGCAAGCTTGTCATGACTTGAATCTTAGCCTTGTCGACTTCGATTCCTGCCTTAGAAACCTTGTGCCCAAGAACAATGCCATCTTGTACCATGAAGTGGCATTTCTCCCAATTAAGAACCAAGTGCTTCTCCTCGCATCGCTGAAGCACCTTGCACAAGTTATCCAGACAGTTCTTGAATGACGATCCATACACAGAAAAATCATCCATGAAGACCTCCATAAACTCCTCTGTCATATCTGTGAAAATCGACATCATGCAACGCTGAAAGGTCGCTGGAGCATTACATAACCCAAATGGCATTCTTCTGTAGGCGAATGTGCCATAGGGACATGTAAAGGTCGTATTTCCCTGGTCATCTGGATGTATAGGAATCTGGAAAAAGCTTGAGTACCCATCGAGAAAACAGTAGTATGGGTGACTCGCTAACCTCTCCAGCATCTGGTCAATGAATGGTAATGGGAAGTGATCCTTCCGTGTAGCCGCATTGAGCTTCCTGTAGTCAATGCACATCCTGTGACCAGTGATTGTCCTTGTAGGGATCAGCTCGTCCTTCTCGTTCTTCACCACAGTTATGCCTCCTTTCTTAGGCACAACGTGAACTGGACTAACCCAAGAACTATCTGAGATGGCATAGATAATCATTGCTTCCAACAGTTTCATCACTTCCTTTCTGACCACTTCCTTCAGGTTCGGATTCAGCCTCCTCTGACACTCAATCGAAGACTTTGACTCGTCCTCTAGATGAATCCGATGCATGCACAAGTCTGGTGCTATACCTGAAATATCAGCAAGAGAATAGCCAAGAGCTTTGCGATACTTGCGCAGCTTGCTCAGCAGTAAAGCAACCTCTGTGGTATTCAAAGAAGCATTAACGATTACTGGGTATGTGGAATTAGGACCAAGAAAACTATACCTCAGATTCGCTTGAAGTGGCTTTAGTTCCACCTTAGGAGCTTTCTCTATACTCCAGTCTCCAAGCCCAACAGCTTGCTTAGAACCATCGACCAACTTTCCTTTTGCCTGTGGGGTATCGATCGATACCAAGGGGGTATCGATCGATACTAGTGATGCTGAATCAAGCATCTTCGAGTATCCAGCAGTTTTGTCACATGAACGGACCTCCGAAGTGGCTGAACAGACCAATGCTCTCTCCAGTGGATCCTCAGGATGCATCTCCAGGAAGTACTCTTCAGCTATATCACTGAAAGTGTCCACATAGAATGTCTGCCCATCGATGGTTGGCCTTTTCATCAACTTTTCCATGTTAAAGGACATCTCCAAGTCTCTTGGAAGAGAAGAAGAAATATATTTTTTTTAATATAGAAATATTCTTTTTGGTTTTGAAAAGTTTTTTTATTGCAAAAAAGAAGTTTTCTGGTTTTCAAAAAAATTTTGGAATCAAACCGATTTTGGTTTAATTTCATGTCGGGAACATGTTCGGGATTGCATGGTTAAGGATTGGAAAATGTTCGGGAAAGGTCGGGATGAGTTTTGGGTCGGAATGGCCTAGCTGCGGGTCGAGCCTCCGCGACCGTGGCCAAACCCTTGATATGCTTAGTTTTTATCGTTTTCTAACACATGTTTTGGTGTTTCTTTTGAGTATTTTACCGAGTCAAAGTCCATTTTTAGGGTCTTTTAGTCTTTTATTCAGCTATCTCAGGTAAAAAGACATTTACGGAAGAAAGTGGAGTTACGTGGGCAAAAACGCATGGAACGATACAAAAAGAGCAGAATCGATCGATGCAAGGAGTGCATTGATCGATGGAGCATGCCCCGAAGAGCCAGAATCAATCGATGCATAATTGGCATCGATTTATGTAACACCCTCCGAAAAACCATAATCCATCGATGCAAGGAGTGCATCGATAATTGGAGCATGCACAAAATAACCAAAATCGATCGATGCTACATGTGCATCGATTGATGCAAGCCTGCGAGAAGGAAATGAAAATTTCTGACTTTCTTGTTTTGGCCCGGAAACTGCTTATTCTAACCTAATTCGCGCATAACCATATTTATAAATTATTTTCAGCCACTTTTTAGGCCATCTCACTTTTGACGGCTCTTTGTTCTACTTATATTTTGGCTTTTTCATCTTGTAAGCTAGGAGAAGAATCTCTGCAACTATTGAGAAGATTTCTAAACCCTTTTATCTTTTTCATTAATATTATGAGTTTCTCTCTATCTTCTTTTTTGTTCTCCATTATCATGTCCGAGTAGTCTCATAGTTAGGTTTAGGGTTTCAAGGGGATCCATGAAACATTGAATTAGACATAGATAGGGATTTATCTTCTGTGGTTTTCGCTTGTTGTTACGTTTATTGCGTAGGCTTAAGTTAACCGCTTAGTCTATGAACTAGGGCTTAATCTATCACACGACAATGTCGTAGGTTGCTAGAAAGAACTTAAGCGAGCGAATTGTCCTTAGCCATCGAAAGTTGATGTTAAGGCGATTCGTGAACATATTGAACCTACTCATTAAAGCTAATCTAGAATTCTATGCCAACGAAAGTTAGGATTTTAGATTGCTAGGTTTAGTAATCAATGCCACGATAGTGGATTGGTTAGACTTTTATGTTTGAGTTTGAAACTTGTATTTAGTTGTTCCCTGAATAGTTGTCTGATTCGTGATCTCTGGATTCCCGAGAATACACCCTTGACCTAGCGCTTTTCATTTATTGAATTTACATCGTTTTAATTGCTTTCGTTACTATTCCAAAACCAACCATATTCTTGTCTTAGCTGAGTTTCATAATTGTGAGAATTGTAGTGTAACCTTGGTCTTTGTGGATTTGATCCTAAAGTACTGCATTATCAACCGTTATGATTACGAGAGTGTGAACTTTAGTTATCAATTTGGCGCCGTTGTCGGGGACCAATAGCGTTACCTTCAATTTTGAATTTGAAATTTAGTCTAAGATTTACTCACACATTTTACCTTGATCACTTGTGCGTTTCAGGAGACTGACGGAAAAGCTGAATAGAATTACCAAAACTAGGGGCTCTGAAAACCTTTGCGAGCTCAGACAAAAGAGCTAGCAAGGTTAGAACGAACTAATCGAAGGGCGAGGACAATTCTTGTCATTATGGACGATCAGAACGACGACCAACAAAACACCGCTGCTGCCGAACTGCAGAGGCTACAACAACAAGTGCAGCAGTTGCTGAGCTACAGCAACAACAACAACAGCAGCAGCAACAACAACCTGGTATTGGGGACTTGGACACGCCTCATGCATTCTACCAGAACAGAGCCGATATCCGTCCACCGACCATTACAAGGCAAGATTATGAGATCAAACCTCAGATGATCGCCTTGGTGAAGCAGCACATGTTCCATGGCTTACCTGCAGAGCATCCTATGGACCATATCAAAAATTTTGAAGAAATTTGCAGCACTACCAAATCGAACGGAGTACCGCCTGATTATATCAAGTGAAAACTCTTCAATTTCTCAAGGTTTAAGTCACTTCCACCTTGGTCCTTGACTACATGGGAAGAATGCAGAGCTATTTTTCACTTCTACACCAAGTCTAAGACGGCTTCGGTGCGAAATAAAATCACCACCTTCCAACAGCACGCATGAGAATCGTTTTGCGAGGTATGGGAGAGGTTCAGAGAATACCGCAGAGAGTGCCCTCACCATGGGTACTCGGATGAGCAGATACTAAGCATCTTCTACGATGGAGTTGATTGGGATTACAAGAACGCTCTTAATGCTGCGAGCAATGGAGATTTCATGACTAAGACTAAGGAGGGGGCGTACCAGCTGATAGAGAACTTGGCTTAAAGTTTCAGAAATCAATGCCCTGGGTAAGACATAACCAAACGTGTCAATCGCGCGGATTCGCAGAAGATTGACGAGCTGACTGCGAAAGTGAACTTACTACTGAATGGAAATCAGAGAAGCGTACAGTCTTGCGAGGAGGTAGGAGATGAGATTTTCTGTCAAGGGTTGGCTGAAGACGAAACCAATGAGCAACAGGAGGTAAACTACGTTCGTGGACAAGGGTACGTGCAGAACAGAGGGTTCAACCAGAATTACAGGAACCATCCAAACTTTTCTAACAGAAGCACCAATGTCGAGAACCCCCAGGATCAAGTCTACCCCCAGCAAGTTCAATACCCCCAAGGAAAGACGTTTGTGCAAAAACGCAAGCGCCTCAGGTTTTTCTCAGGGCTTTCAAGGTCGGAACAATTTCCAAGGTGGGTTTCAGCAGAAACAACCATTCAACACCTTCCATACAGCATCACCAGCCCCATTCCAAGTTCAATCGAGCTCTGCGAATGGCTCTCAAGATGAGCTTAAACTTCTCATGCAACAACTTCTGTTCAACCAGCAACAATCTGCTAAGGAGATCAATGTCAAGGTTGATAACATGTACAACGATCTCAACAGCAAGTACGAAGCTGTATGCACTCATGTGAAGAAGCTGGACACTCAAGTTACTCAAAATGCCGAAGCAATCAAGCGACACCCATGAAATCTTCCGGGAAAAGTATAGACAAATCTCATAGAGCATTGTAATGAAATCACTGCTCAAGGAGAAATCAAGACTA
Source organism: Eutrema yunnanense (assembly GCA_002933935.1). Taxonomy (NCBI): domain Eukaryota; kingdom Viridiplantae; phylum Streptophyta; class Magnoliopsida; order Brassicales; family Brassicaceae; genus Eutrema; species Eutrema yunnanense. Next base: position 605,018 of record PKML01019529.1, on the reverse strand, counting down.
TGCATGAGTTGAAGAATGAGGTTGAAACACATGATGTTGCAGCAGAGAAGAAATACGCTTCCATCACCCCACCACCATATGTTCCTAAGGTGCAATACCCTATGCCACCGAGACACCTCATGAAGCCTATTAGTGCAGAGAAGCTGAGTGGTTTTGATAAGTTGGTGAGGAGGATTCCCCATGAGATCTCGTTTGAAGTAGCCTTGGACGACCGACCTTTGTTAGATTTTTTCCAGAATTGCAGAGAGACTCTAGAAGAGATTAAAGCACTCTTCATTAAGGCAAGGAGCACACCACCACCAATGAAGCAGTTGTCTAAGATTGAAGACCCTGGAAAGTTCGCTGTTCCATGTTCTATCTTCGGAGACGAATTTAAAGAATCTCTTATAGATTCTGGGTCTAGCGTGAGTCTGATGTCGAAGGTTATTGTAGAGAGGTTGGGAATTGCAGATATGAAGCCCCCTCAGACGACTCTTGCGTTCGCCAACTCCTCTACCACAACCCCATATGGTATCATCCCTGATTTGCTTGTTAATGTAGGAAATTTCTTGGTTCCTACTGATTTCCATGTTGTCGAGATGAGTGAAGGTTGAGACATGCCTTTGATTCTGGGAAGACCATTCATGGCTACAGTGGGGGCAGTTGTAGACATGCCCGATAAGAGAATATCACTCTCTATGATCGACAAAAGGGTCTTCTACAAAGCCATCCCCACTAGAGGAGCTCCCAAACACGTCTCTTGCATCACTTTTGTCATAGGAGAGACGCTGGTGGTTGATCCTTGGAAAGAGCCTTATAAAGAGGACATAGTCAAAGTAGTCTTAGATGATCCTCCTATCATCAGCAAGAGCGACATCATAAAGACTAAGGCACAAGGGAAGATAAAAAGAAAAAGAGTCAAAGGAGATGCTGATATAACTTTGATCCCTCAGAAGTGTGCAAGGGAACATCGAAGCCATTCTCAAAGGTTATAGCACTTCTCACTTCAGAGCTGAAGGAGAAAGGAAAAGATGCTATAAAGGGGATGATGAGCAAAATTCTGAAGCTGGAGATGTTTGATGGTGGGACTTGTTTCGGGGCAAGCTCTCACGCTCTTCCTAACTGATACCCGAGCCAAAGTCAAGCTATACGACTATAAACAAGCGCTTGGTGGGAGGCAACCCACCGGTACGTTTTCTTTCATTTTATATTTTTCTTGAGTCTGTTTTGCCTTCTTCTGGGTTTATTTTCACACCGAGATGGTGTGAAGTAAGTCTGGGGGAGGGTCTCTATCGTTACTAATGCTATTTCTTTATTTTGTTTTTCCTTTTGAGTCATTTTGATGTTTTCCTTGAGTTATTTTGTTTTATTGAGCCAAAAATTGTTAGAGATTATGATCACGACCTTTTTTGAATTCTTAACTAATTTTGCATCTAAGTGACCATTGTCGCAGGGCTGGTTTTAGATCAGACTAAGGAAAAATCATAAGGCTGACCAGTCAAACAGAGGCACACATGTTTCCGAGAAAATTCAAAAGCTTGAGCTAGTTTCTGAGCTCTTCCTTTTACCTCATCATCGTGATTGGCGCCTTCAGAGCTTGACTCCTCACTCGTATCTGACAAAATAGCATGTGTAAAAATATGGTACTCCTCTCCCTTATTTGAGATAAAAAAGTAGAAAATATGAAATTACTTTCTTTTGGGTAAAGGGCTTGGAAAATTTCCATTGATCCCATTATTTTACCTCGAAGAAGATGATCACACTAAGGTCGAAAGCGAGGTTAGGAAAATTTCCAGAGATACCACTATTCGCCTACACCGTAGAATAAAAGGGTGGCACTAAAATGAATCGGGGATTCGGTGGTAAAAACCATCAATAGTCGCGTTCCATCCGTCATTAACCCTACGAAAGAAAATGAGAAAAGAATAAGTCTGGGAGAGGGAAAAAGTACCAAAGGTTGTGTTGTTATCTTGTCACGATATCGAAAGGGAAAGATTCTAGAAGGTTCTTGGCAACATGATATTTGATGAGACCCAGCGATGATAGCTTTTGATTGATCCACGAAATAATGAGTTGAATCAGGGAGGCTGCGAGGCTTGCAGAGAAGTACATGGTGGTTCGATCTAGAGCTAGTTCGGCAATTGATATGCTCATATTAATACCCTATAAGTACTAAAGCAGTTGTTGTAGTATATGTAGGGGTCGAACAAAAGGACTCACAGAAACACACAATAGATTATATAGGTGAGAATTAAGCTAAGCGATCAATGATATTGAAAACAAAACGTAAATTAAAAAGGTTGTAAATTCGATTGGAGAAAGATAGGTTCAGGGTATTTCTCAGGAAATTAATGAATGCAGATAAACTAACTAGCTAGTCAGGATTCAGATTTAGCGCGGTTCTTAAACTCAAATCACTAAAGTATAGCTAACCAACTCTCGTTACGAAAACTATCCAAGTCTAAATCCTAGAATTCCAAACCTCTTTATGAATCCTAAAATCTAAACCAGCTTTTAGTTCATGTTTGATTTGTTCACAAAACAACTAAACCAAATCTCTTTGCGAATAGTTAATTTGCTCACTCTAGGTTCTATCAGGTAATTAATCGCACTCTCGTGCCTAATCAATTATCCTAAGATCTAAATTCCAGATTCGTCAACCTAGAATTAGCTTTGAACACAACCTAAGGCGAAGAACTAATTCAGATGGTAAATCATAATCAACTAATCAACCTAGCATTCAGAGAAAACCCTTATGAGAAACCTGAACCTAAAGTGGATATACTCAGACATGGAGAATGAAAACAACATGATTGAATAGATCATCAAAGAAATCAATAAGAAACAGGAGTTCAGAGTTGTCTCTCCAAAAACCAAAGTAGAATAATCTTTGTCTCAAGTTATGAAAGCGTAGCCATCAAAGTGGCTGAAAAACATAATTATAATGCTAAAACACGTTCTGGGGTTTATTGTAATAATTAAAGACTTCTGGGCTATTTTGCAATTCCTCAATTCTTCATTTAAGTCGCGACTCGTGTCTGCTGCAGTGAGTATCGACCGATACTAGCCAGTACCGATCGACACTAATGCTTCAAATCGGGTACTCAGCTACACGAACGTCTGCTTTGCTCCAAAATGCTCTAGAAAGCTCCAATACCTCCAATTATGCTCCAAACGTGCTAAAACCTGTAAAAGACTCTAAAACACTACAAAATAGTAGAAAGACTCTATAAAACGGACTTATATCATGGCTTAAACGGGGTAAAAACCATGATATATCAACTCCCATAGACTTAGCCTTTGCTTGCCCTCAAGCAAATAGAAGACTAAACCAGAGAAAGAGGTTTGAAAACATAGAGACTCTCCTGTTCATGAAACATTGTAATGACCTTTTTCCTTAGTGCTCCACATACCACCTAACCAGTTTCAGATCTAACCACCATGTACTTATCCGTAGATATTCGCAGTTTCCTATACTACACACATTACTTCACAGCATCGTTCAATCAAACCCATCATCGCCAGTTTCATCGCTGTGATTAATACCAAGAACCTTCTAGATTCTTTTCTATACAATATCATGACAAGGAACAACCCTTTTTTTACACTTTCTGGTATTATTTTCTCTCCCCCAGACTTATTTCTTATTTTGTTTCTTGCATTTACTTATTAAGGTTCGAACGCGAGTATTGATGGTGTTTGCCACCGAATCCCCGGTTCTTCCCTCAAAAGTAATCAAAGGTGTAGGCGAATAATGGTATCACAGGAAATTTTCCTAACCTCGGTTCCACCTTTGTGTGATCATTTCCTCTGAAGTAGAATACTGGGATCGCTGGAAATTTTCCTAACCCTCTACTCAGAAGAAAATCATTTCATCTTTTAATTCATCTTATTTATTAACTTGTAACAGGGAGAGAAATACCATTATTTTAAACATGTGGGTTCCTTTGTCAGATACGAATGATGAATCAAGCTTTATGGATACTAACCACATTGATGAAGTGCACAAATTTGGCTCAGGCTTTAAAGAACTTTGCTGGAAACATGAGTGTCTTCTAGTAAACTGGTCAGCCTTTGGATTTTTTATTAGTCGATCTAGAACTGATTTTGTAACAATGGTCACTTAGAAGCAATGTCAAATCAATAGATTCAAGAAAAAGATCACAGTCTCCAACAAAGTTTTGACTCAATAAAATAACGAATGACTACCTCCCCCAGACTTGAACAACACTGTCCCCAGTGTTATCTAGCCTAAGGTTGGTGAAAGAAAACAAAAGAACCAAGTGGATTGGGAAAAACAAGAAGTTACCATGCTGGAACATCGAGTATCGATCGACACACGGCCTGGTTTCGAGCGATACCAGGCTTAAGTCGATACGTTGCTTTTCTCATTTGCGTAGGGTGTCGACCGATACCAACTGGCGATTTCGTGTTTGCTACTTTTTTATCTTGACACAGACGCAAAAACGAAAAACAAAAAGAAAAAGACTCAAAAACAAACTCACCAGTGGGTTGCCTCCCACCAAGCGCTCATTTTAAGTCAGTAGCTTGACTTTGGCCCATGTGATCGGTCAGGAAAAAATTGAGAACTTACTCCCATGCAAGTTCCACAGCTAGATACTTGCAGACTCAGAGTTCTGCTCAACATGCTCTCCACAAACTCCTTTCCTTTCTCTTGCAGCTCTGAAGTAAGAAGAACTCGAGCCTTAGAGAATGGTTTCGAAGTTCCTTTGCAATTCACCTTGTACTCAATCGAATCCCCATCATACTCCTGAGGTATTAAAGTCATAGAAGCATCACCTTTCACTCCTTTGCTCTTCACCTTCTTCTTTACCTTAGCTGTTTTAACGTCTTTCATGGTGATGCAGAAGAACTATCTAGAACGTCGATGGTATTAGGTCCGTCAGGAGGCTCTTCCAAAAGATCAACTACCAACGTCTCTCTTGGAACAACGGTGATGCAAGAGATATGTGTGGGAGTTCCTCTAGGGATGGCTTTGTAGTACACCTACTTATCAATGTATGAGAACGAGATGTGCTTGCTGGGTGTGTCCATAATGGCACCAACCGTAGCCATGAACGGTCTTCCAAGAATCAACTGCGTACGAGATTGTGCGCTCATCTCCACAACCTGAAAATCAGTAGGAACCAGGCAATCTCCTACATTAACCAGCAAATAAGGGATTGTTCCATATGGAAGTGAGGTGAAACTGTTTGCGAATGTGATAGATGACATGGGAGATCGAATATCAGCTCCCAATCTTTCTGAAATTGCCCTTGACATGACATTGACGCTAGCCCCTGAGTCAACGAGAGACTCTTTGAATTCAACTCCAGCGATGGAGCATGGAACAGAGAATATTCATGGGTCTTCCCTCTTGGTCAACTGCCTCAGCGGTAGTGACGTGCTTCTTGCCTTGGTAAAGAGTACTTCGATCTCCTACAGAGTTTCTCTGCAATCTTTGAAGTGACTTAGTAGAGGCCAGCCTTCTAGAGCTTCTTGAAAAGTGAATGAGTGGGGTATCCTTCGTACCATCTTCTCAAAGCCACGCATCTGCTTTGGAGTGATGGGGGCTCGGAGGTGTTGAGGAATATGATTCATCTTCTTGGGCTTGCAAAGTCTGTCAAGACTCATACGCGGCTCCTTCGCAGTATCTGGGTGGGTATCGATCGATACAGGGAGGGTGTCGGTCGATGTATGGAGGGCATCGATCAATGCTTGCTCCTTCGAGACGTCCTTGACATATTCTTGGACGGGTGTCGATCGATACAAGAGGGTATCGGTCGACACAGAGGTGATTTCCGAAATCTCTTCGTCATTCACAGTAAGATCGGTGAAATTGTAATCTTCTTGGTTCTTCTTCACTCTTGAATTCACCTTTGCTCTACTCTTCGATGTGATTACACTAACAGACGTCCTCGGATTCTCTGTCTTCCCTGGAAGAAAGCCTTCTTGCCTATTCACAGCTTCAGCAGTCTAGGCAACCTGAGTCTCAAGCTTCTTATGTTGGATGCTAAGAGTCTCAATCTTGTCATTCAGATTCACGTACAAGGAATCCAGCTTCCCATTGAAATCCCCAATCAACACATGTTGTCCTTGAAGAATCTGCTCAAACATGGCTTCTATCTTGCTTTCAGAAATTATGGGTGGTGTGGGTTGGCATTGATACCTTTGATCTTGAAATCCATCTCCACCAACGTAGTTAACATGTTCCACTGCATCTTTTTCAGCAAAACGAACAGCCTTCTGCTGCCTGCCCATCAACAAATTATGCACTGAATCCAGCTTGGCCTAAATCCCAGCAATCTGTGATCCATCAGCTACACCAGCGAGACTCTTCCGCTCAAAGTCTGCATTCTTGATGCTATTGCTAGACGCCAAGTTCTCAATAAGCACATAGGCGTCATCAGGATACCTGGTTTTGAAATTCCCATTGCTCGCAGCATCCAAGGTCATCTGATACCTCTAATAAATCCCTCTGAAGAAGTAACCCAGCAGCTGAATATCAGAGTACCCATGATGTGGACAATCTCTCTGATACGACTTAAATCGAATCCATGCAGCCTTAAATCCCTCAGTTGCTTCCTGAGAAAATTGAGAGATCTTGTTCCTGAGCTCCTCGGATCTCGCATCATCAAAAAAACTGTTCAAGAACGCGTTCTTTGTCTCCTCCCAAGTGGTCAACAAACCAGGAGGCAACTGCTTCAGCCAGTAAGTAGCATGTCCACCAAGAGAGTATGGGAAGAGCTTGCAGAAAAGGTAATCATAGGACACTCCATTGCTCTTGATGCTAGTGACCAAATCCTCAAACCTCTCAATATGGTCCATGGGATGTTCACTGGAAAGACCATGAAAAGGATGCAGACCCACAAGAGTGGAGTAAGCAGGTTTCAGCTCAAAGTCATTCCTCTGAAAAGCAAGAGGGCGAATCGCTGATCGATTGGCGTAAAACTGATCAGGCCTGTTGTACTCACCAATGGTCCTACCGCGATTAATCCCAGCGTTCCCTATATTCACAGCTACTCCAGGGACAATGATATTTCAAGCTTCATCAAGTCTCTGCCCTCTCTCATTGCACAATTGACCCTCTTGGTCTCTCAAAGCTCTAGCAGCATCCTGAATCAAAATCATTGGATTGTTCATCTCTGCTGGTTTCTTTGCTTTCATGTTTGCACGTTCCAAATTTGCTAGCTGCTCGTTTGACAGGTCAACTAGCGGAGTGTTCTTGTTCCTTCTGGTTTCACGAAGAGGCATGCATCTGAAACACAAATGTCAAGAACGTAAGTAACCGAAATTCACGACGGGTATCGACCGATACCACTATGGTGTCGATCGATACTCAATGATTTAGACGAAATTCTAAGCTAAAATCTAATGGCAAAATTGAGTCCCCGGCAACGGCGCACATTTGATATGCTCAAATTAATACCCTATAAGTACTAAAGCAGTTGTTGTAGTATATGTAGGGGTCGAACACAAGGACTCACAGAAACACACAATAGATTATATATGTGAGAATTAAGCTAAGCGATCAATGATATTGAAAACAAAACGTAAATTAAAACGGTTGTAAATTCGATTGGAGAAAGATAGGTTTAGGGCATTTCTGTTTGGTTGAGGACAAGCCAAGGGCTAAGTTTGAGGGAATTGATATGCTTAGTTTTTATCGTTTTCTAACACATGTTTTGGTGTTTCTTTTGAGTATTTTATCGAGTCAAAGTCCGTTTTTAGGGTCTTTTAGTCTTTTATTCAGCTATCTCAGGTAAAAAGGCGTTTACGGAAGAAAGTGGAGTTACGTGGGCAAAAACGCATGGAACGATACAAAAAGAACCAAAAAGAAAAACGCATGCAAGGATTGCATCGATCGATGCATAATTGGTATCGATCGATGCAACACCCTCTAAAGAACCAAAATCGATCGATGCAAGGAGTGCATCGATCGATGGAGCATGCATAGAAGAACCAAAATTTGGTCGATGCAAGCCTGCGAGAAGGAAATGGAAATTTTTGACTTTCTTGTTTTCGCCCAGAACCCTATTTATACATAATTTTCAGCCACTTTTCAGGCTATCTCTCTTTTGACGGCTCTTTGTTCAATTATCTCTGCAACTATTGAGAAGATTTCTAAACCATTTTATCTCTTTCATTATTGTTATGAGTTTCTCTCTATATTCTTGCTTGTTTTCCATTGTCATGTCCGAGTAGTCTCATAGTTAGGTTTAGCGTTTCAAGGGGATCCATGAAACAATGAATTATACATATATAGGGATTTATCTTTTGTGGTTTTCGCTTGTCGTTGCATCTATTGCCTAGGCTTAAGTTAACAGCTTAGTCTATGAACTAGGACATAATCTATCACACGACAATGTCGTAGGTTGCTAAAAAGAACTTAAGCGAGCGAATTGTCCTTAGCCTACGAAAGTTGATGTTAAGGCGATTCGTGAACATATTGAACCTACTCATTAATGCTGGTCTAGAATTCTACGCCAACGAAAGTTAGGATTTTAGATTGCTAGGTTTAGTAATCATTGCCACAACAGTGGATTGGTTAGACTTTTATGTTTGAGTTTGAAACTTGTATTTAGTTGTTCTTTGAATAGTTGTATGATTCGTGTTCTCTGGATTCCCGAGAATAAACCCTTGACCTAGCGCTTTTCTTTTATTGAATTTACATCGTTTTAATTGCTTTTGTTACTATTCCAAAACAAACCATATTATTGTCTTAGCTTAGTTTCATAATTGTGAGAATTATAATGTAACCTTGGTCTCTGTGGATTTGATCTTAAAGTATTGCATTGTGAACCGTCATAATTGTGAGAATTGTAGGTTAGTTAAGCTCAAAGGAGCTTCCTTAAAATCAATCAAAAGAGCTTTCTTTTCTTTTTTGTAATGAGAGTTAAGAGTTTCACTTACAACCTGTTTTCCTTTGTGCTTTAGAAGCAGTTCAAATTCGTAGCTGAGCTCCTCTCTGCTTTCATTCACACCTCTAGGCCTTCTTGGCTTGTCTCTCCTTGGTTCACTCCTTTGTTGTGTACCGTTCTGTACTGATTTTGGGGCGTGTCTTCTCCTCATGATAGCTTTCATTTTTGTCCACGTCTCTACTGATTTTTCTCCACAGCGTTTCCTTGAGATCACGAACTGATCCCACCAGCTACGTGCGTAGTCGTAGAATGAGCTTGCTACCATATGCATTTTGTTGCTCTCCGAGTAGTGCTTGTATCTAATTTCTTGACCTAGGGTAGACGAGTAAATCCGTCGTAAGATTTAGAAAATATACTTACAGAGGAATTGTGGGTGTAAACAACATTTGAGAGTATCATTCACATCTTGCGCGGGCGGAGACGAAAGCTACCGTCCGAGTAATGAAGTGAGTATGTGTGTAGGATTACGGGAGTAGACTACATGCATCATACGTGTTCTAAGTTCAAGAACCCAAAGTCGACAAAAGTCGCTTTAGAAATCCTATAAATTTTCTTGTAAAAATCGGTCATAAACCCTTGAAAATTCCCGATTGTCCAACGCTTCGTTTAATTAATTCACAACCTCGATAAAATAATTAGTTAGCTATTGCCCTTCTTAGTTTAGTTTAGATTCCATAGATACGACTGTAATAAACCCCAAAATATATTTTACGTCTAGAAATAAGTTAGAACTCGTTAGAAATCGACAACGTCTATCCCTGTAGATTCGATCCCTAAGTACTACTTCGTGTCCTGTGCATTTTCGGCCTAGATATAAAGGGTAAAACCCCACGACGGGGTTAATTCTCGTTGTGCCATGAAGAAGAGGCCGAACCAACCTGCGAACATGTAGTCTCAGTATGCATCGACGACGCCCACCCAGAATGATCCATTGAAGTTGGAGCCAAATTAAACAAGCACTACAAGAAAATGGCACGTTAATAGCAGACCATTGTAGCACTAATTCACCAACTGCTACCAAAAGTGCAAAAATCGGATCTCAACTCTATCGTAGCATTAAATTCGTGCTGGGACAGAATTTCATTATGCGGGAAACCAAAAATCATTACTATAGGTGAAATAATTTTGGAGGCAAAAAAATTAGCTAATTTTTGTTTATGCGCCAAACTAAATTTTTTTTTTGGCAAATATCTCGACACATACGTTCCTCATTCTATTTTATTTTTTGGCAAATCTCGCCCTCTCCAATCTCCTTCTCTGCCACGAATCCGAGTATTCTCTAAACTAGGAAGACGACGGCGATGAGACCAATCCTAGGAGATCTGAACAGCCTCACTGTTTCGTCGCTGCTACAACGATCGGAGACGATGATGAAGATTATCTGAGTAACAGTCTTCTTCTTTCTCTAATCGCTTCTTCCATTGATTTGATTTTATCAGACGAGGACGAGATTCGGATTCCAACATCAAACATCATACATTGCAATTTCATACTTCGATCTGTTTCTGGAGAGGAGATTCATCGGTGTAAGTTTGTCTGATTTGATTTTCCAATTTTTAAAATCCTCTCTTTCAGATTCCCCAATTTGACTGAAGAAATTACTTTTCTTTTCTTGTTAGTTGCAGAGATATGAATCATGGGCGATTCGATTGTTATGAGTAGCAGGTTTATCATTAGCTGCGAAAATGGAGGAACGAATTGTTCCTGGATTATCACAATACCCACAAGATCAAGATTTCATTACTTGGAAGTTGTCATATTTGTGAAGAGCGTGAACAGAGCTAAGGAGTTGAACAAGTTGCTTGTTGAATGCAATTTTCCCCTGATATGCATTCACTCTGGCATGTCTCAGGAAGAGAGGTTTGTATATTTTTCAAAACATTATCCTGCTGAACCTACCTGACTTGGTCTTAAATCCTCTGCACATGAACCAATTCTTAAGAATGCTTCTGATCAAATATGAACAGGTTGACTCACTACAAAAGTTTCAAGGAAGGGCACAAGAGAATTCTCGTGGCAACATACTTGGTAAGAAGAGGCATTGACATTGAGCGTGTAAACATTGTTATCAACTACGACATGCCATATTCTGCTGATACATATCTTCACAGGGTAAGAAGTATTCTTCATATTCATAAAGAAAATCCAGAAAATCTTATATATAGATTATTATCGATTCTCATGATCGTGAACTTTTGCACCATGTGTATTTGGTATAGGTTGGAAGAGCTGGTAGGTTTGGAACAAAGGGTCTTGCAATCACATTTGTCGCGTCAACTTCAGATTCAGACGTTCTTAATCAGGTTTGGAGTTTTGATCTTCTTCTTTTTAAAGACTGTCCATCATATTCAAAGCGGCAATTTAGTAAAGTGGCAATTTCAAATGTGGACAAGTACAAGAGAGGTTTGAGGTTGATATTAAGGAACTTCCTGAACATCTTGATACTTTTATTGTCTCCTTTTTCTAATGTTTCATAATGACCATCGTTAGTGTCCATCTAACTCAGTTGTATCACTTTTATTGTCTTTCTTCTAATTCTATTGTTAGGTTTCAGGGCCATCTATTAGCAAAAGAATTTATAGCCAGAGGTTTGCAGACCACTCTGATCACTGACTCTGCAGTCAAAATGGCTGCTCTTGCAGCACAAAAGCATGCGTCAACATGGCTGCTCTTGCAGCACAAAAGCATGCGTCCCATTTGTGGTCCTAGCCGGAAGTCACAAGGTTGGTTTCTGAGTTGTGTTTTTTTTGGGTCTCAAACCATTGATTGCTCTTAAGTATTGTGTTATGAAAAGTGAAGGGACAAAGAGGAAGTGGAACCATAGAGGCATATTTCATTAGCCCTTACGCCTCAGCTAATGAACCGAACCTGTTGCAAGTTCTGCTTATGGAAACCTTTATGCAGGTCAAGGGATGATTGAAGAAGAGCAACTAAAAGTTGAATATAAATGTGTTTCGTTTGAAATAATGATTGTAATATTGCATATATCGATACCAAAAATTAAGTTTACAAAATAAATAAATATAATAATTGTTATGGATTAACGAGTGTTTGTTTTATTTCTCAATTAAAAAAATATAACAAAATATTGTCTAATACTAAAAACATAAAAAAAAATAGAAAATATTATAACAAAATACAAAAAAAAAAGTTAGTGAATTTGATTTAGAGTTTAGGGTATAGGATATAGGGTTTGAAATATTTTTTAGTTTTATTGTTTCATATTAAGAACGTAATTATTGTTTCATATTAAGAACGTAAAATAAAAAAAGGAAAGGTTAGAGAATATTTGATTTAGGGTTTAGGGCATTGGCGTTTAGGGTTTAGGTTATGTGAAATATATTTTGTCTATCTTTTAGAATTTCCGTTCGTCAAGTTCAACTCGTCTGTTTCAGCTCGTTAAAAATAGTTCGGATTTCTCAGTTTTCGTTCATCAAATTTTAAAATTATACATAAAAAAAGAATTAAGTCTTGAATATTTGATTTAGGGTTTAGGCGTTTAAGATTTAGGTTATTGTTTTGTTTTTTTTGTTTATGATTTAATTTGTATCATTAAGGTTTAGAGTTTATGATTTAGGGTTTGGAGTTTAGGTTTAGGGTATAGGGTTTGAGGTTTGGGGTTTGGGGTTTAGGTTTAAGGTTTAGGGTTTAGGATATAGGGTTTGGGGTTCGGTTTAGGGTTTAGGTTTAGGGTATGATTAATTGTATATGGTTTAGGGTTTGCTTAGTCAATAGGGTTTTTAGAGTTTGAAATAATGTAATTGTAATTTCCCAATTAATGGAATATACAATAAATTATTGACTCATACGTACGTACAACATAATCTATAAATAAAATTGTTTGAAAAATAAAAGAATAAGTCTTGAATATTGTATGTATATATAACTGTATGTTTTGTTTGTATAGTTTATGATTTAATTTCTATGATTTAAGATTTTAAAGTTTAAGGTTTATAGTTTTTGATTTAGGGTTTGGAGTTTAGGTTGAAGGTTTAGGGTTTAGAGGTTTGAGTTTTGAAATATAATTTCTATTAATATGGTTTTAGTTGATCATAAACTCTAAATTTTAAATTGTAAATTCTTAAACATTTAAACATCAAAATTATATACACAAATATTCCAACAGTTATAACAAATTTCATAAAATCATATGCTCTATCGTAAACAAAATATACTCATTTACAAAAGACTTAAAAAAAAAAACAAATCTAATCATTTTATTAATCCAAAACCCCAAGTCCAAAATCCTAAAACTTAACTCCCAAACTCTAAATTATAAATTCTAAACCTTAAATTTTACCCTCAAACATCAATATTAAATAAAAAAACTATAATACTAAATTACCACAAATAAATTTACCAAAAAATAAAAGTAACAAAATTTCTCATTGGTTATTTCATAAGGAGGAGGATTGCACTTTGTTTTAACGTGTACCGTTGATGAGACTGAATCCAATGGACAGAAATATTCTCCTCTTCTCCTTCTCTTTCGTCTCTTCGTCTCGTTCATCTCTTTCCTCCTCTATCGACTATCGCCGCCGTCGACCTTCTCTTTTCCCCCTTCGTCGTCCTCTTATCTTCTCCTCTTCGTCTCTTTCCTCCTCTATCGACTTAGGGATTTTGATTTTATCGACAAAAAGGTAATCAAAATCCCTATTTGTTTTTTCGTAAGATTTAACAGATTTACCGATCCTGGAAGGCGGAATCAGATCTGGGTTTGCTGTCTCTATAGTTGAATCATGCTCGGAGGAGCTCGATTTGAAGAATTTCGACGTAGAATCCACCCTGAATCGGGTAAGTTTTGAAAAATTGATCACTCCTCTCTATCCCTCTCTCCTCTCTCGCGTTTCTCATTGTTTCAATTGGTTCTACTCCGGTATAGCTTGTTAAGGTGTAACGATGTCATTTATTGATTATATCCAGGGAATTAAAGATATAATGGCAGTTGACAATGACGAAGATGATAATGGCAACGCTAATGACAGTGAGAACGAAGACCATGGTGATGGAGTTCAAATGACTCCAAAGACAGTGACGATGTCATTCTGAACGTCAGAGGTCAGGCCGCTAACCACATATCTTTTTTTGTAGACTATAGAATTCTGTTTCAAAAAATGTTATACATTGGTCAAGTTTGTGTTGTGCAGTTAAATCATCTTATAGTCTTTTTAACATTACAGATACACTGAACAAATGGAAGAGATTTTTGATGAGGCATATGACCGGTATATGGTGAAGAAAGAAGGAAGCGCAAAGCAAAGGAAGAGAGCTAGGCATGCACACGTTTATTGTCTTATAGTGCAGACAACCACAAGTGGATGTCCATGGAAGCATGCTTTGACTGGCTTACAGATGTAAAACCGGGCAATGATCGTGTTGGACCATTAGTACTACTCGGACTTGGGGGTGATTCTATGAAGCAGAAATTGTCTCCTTCTCTGCCTATCCGGGTCTGTTGTTGCCAGACTAGCTATATTTGTCTTCTTCATCCTACTTTATCAAAGTGGTTTCATCTTATGGTCTTTATCTTGTTAGAATCCTAATTACATGTATTTTTCTTATCTTAGGAGTATCCACCTGGTGTTATGGTTGTGCCAATGCGTAGCAGGACATTGAAACCTTTCAAGACAACAAATTTGGTTGTATTTGCTCAAGACATCAGCTTAGCTCAGAAACCAGCTTCGAAGAGGACCATCCAGGCAAAAAGAAATTCTCTCGACCTGTCCTAGAGAATACTAGTGTTTTGCTTTTGTCTATGTTTGATGGTTACATGGTCGGTTTAAGATTTCATGATTCGTATGTTATGACTGTTGTTTTGGAATTTTAATGGAAAATCTAGTTATATTGTATGACATAATTGTCTTTAATTAGTGTTAATTATAGTAATTAGTTAATATCATCTCAATATATAGCAATACAAATAGCACGATACAAATATTTCGTTGCATTTTATATTTGTCATCATAATTTAGGTTACATCACGAGAAAAATGCCATGAAACAATAATCAATGGTATTTTTAATCTCCTACTATAGATTATCTTACAGCACGACAAAAACGAAATTAAAAAATATTCAATGGCGTTTTAAAATTGGCACTATAAAAAAAATTACAGCATTAAAAATATGATACAAAAAATCGAATAATAGCACGAATATGACGCTAAGAAATTAATTTCTATAGCATTCGATTTACGCTATCATAGGTCAGACTAACGTAGCATTTAAAAAAATGCTACGATAGGGGGGGGGGTCTATTGTAGCTGCGGCGAACCTAGCGTTTTAAAATACGCTACCAAAGGCTACGGTAGCATTTTTTTCGCGCTACCAACGTGCCTTTTTCTTGTAGTGAAGACGATCCATAACGAAGTAATCTCTTTCTTGAAAGGAAATATCGCAACCTTCGCCTGGGCAGCAGAGGATATGTCGGGAATCAGCATCGATGTCCCTTGGCAAGAGCTAAACGTAGATCCAACGTTAAAACCGGTAAAGCAGAAAACACAAAAGCTAGGACCCGACCGAGCTAAAGCTGTGAACGACGAAGTGGAGCATCTGTTGAACGTTGGCTCAATATCCAAAGCAAAGTACCGCGATTGGCTCGCCAATCCCATCGTGGTGAAGAAGAAGAATGGCAAATGGCGAGTATACGTAGATTTTACCGATCTCAACAAGGCATGTCCAAAAGATAGCTTCCCACTACCATACATCGACCGCCTGGTAGAGGCAACAGCGGGCAACAAACTCTTGCATTCATGGATGCTTTCTCCGGTTACAATCAGATCTTCATGAATCCCGACGACATGGAAAAAACTGTGTGCATAATTGACCAAGGGATTTACTGTTACAAGGTAATGCCTTTCAGACTCAAGAATGCTGGAGCAACGTACCAATGCCTCGTCAATAAAATGTTCGCCGATCAGCTCGGAAAAATGATGGAGGTCTATATAGATGACATGTTGGTAAGGTCGCTCGACGAGGAGAATGTGGCAAATTTGCAAGAGTGTTTCAAGCAGCTCAACATGCATAACATGAAACTGAACCCGACGAAATGCAGGTTTGCCATACCATCTGGAGAATTTCTCGGTTATCTCGTAACCAACCGAGGCATAGAGGCAAAACCAAAGCATATATATGCTTTGATAGAGATGACATCGCCAAAGTCGAAACGCGAAGTCCAATGATTAACATGTTGGTTTGCAGCATTAAAACGTTTCATCTAGCGATCCACCGATAAATGCTTGCCATTCTATGACACTCTCCGAGGCAACAAGAAGTTTGAATGGACCGATCAATGTGAGAAAACCTTCCAATAGTTGAAGAAATATCTGGCGAGCCCTCCGATAATTACCAAACCAGTCGCATGAGAGCCACTTTTCTTGTACATCGCCGTCTCCACCACCGCAGTTAATGGGGTACTCGTCAGAGAGGATGGTGGCGAACACAAGCATATCTTCTGCGTCAGATAGAAACACAATACCCGCAAATGGAGAAACTGGCACTCGCAGTACTCATGTCAGCCTGAAAACTGAAACCTTACTTTCAGTCACATTATATTGTGGTGCTGGCCAATTTCTCCATGTGTAATATCCTGCATAGTCCGAGCCAATCAGGACGACTAGCAAAATGGGAAGTAGAGCTGAGCAAGTATGACATCGAATACCGAAACAAGACATGCGCAAAATCACAAGTATTGGCGGATTTTATAGTCGAGCAGTGGAAGAACCGACACCAAGATCCATTTGGACTCTTCAAGCCGATGGATCCTCCTCAAAGCAAGGATCCGTAGTAAGAATTTGTCTAACGTTACCAACTGGAGAGATTTTGAGAGATTTTGGAACAGTCATTCTGACTGGAATTTTTGACATCCAATAATGAAGCAGAGTATGAAGCACAGATCGCCGGACTAAAGCTAGCGCTCTGGATCAAGATCCAGAACATTCATGCATTATGCGACTCACAGCTGGTGGTAAACTAATTCAAAGGAGAATACGAAGCAAGAGATGAAAGAATGGAGGACTACTTGAAAGTCGTCCAGGAGCGCTCAAACAATTCACAGAGTTCAAGCTTACCTGAATCCCTCAAGGTAAGAACACTCAAGCAGATGCATTGGCATCTCTAGCATCAACCTTAGATCTAGCTTTGAAGAGAGTCATTCTGGTTGAATTCATTGAACATCCAAGCATCAATAAAACATGAGCGGTCAACTTACACTACAAGAAAAAACAGTTTTTGTGACTACCATTTGCGACTACTTTTTTAGTCACAAAAAAAGGGACAGTATTGTGACTAATTTGCGACTAATAAGCGACTACCCATAAAGCAGATGCACAATAGTCCCAAATTACCGACTAAAAAAATTAGTCAGAAAAGAGTCGCTTATTTGCGACTGTTTAAGGACTTGAAAAAGTAGTCCCAAATTTGTGACTGGTTTGCTTCGGTTTAGCAACTCCACTCGATTTTTTTTAAATAAACACCAAATAATATACAAAAAATTCTAAACCCTAAACCATCAAATATTATACAAAACATCAAATAATATACAAAAAAAAAATTCAATGCTTACAATTTTTTTAAATATTATAATTTTATAAACCTAAATTATAAACCCTAAACCTCTAACCCTTAAATATAAACTCTAAATCTTAAATTGTAAAATATAAAACTTAAATCATAAACCTATAACCCTTAATCATAAACCTCTAACCATTAATCATAAAATCTAAATCTTAAATCATAAACTCTAAATCTTAAATCATAAACCTCTAACCCTTAATCATAAACTCTAAATCTAAAACCCAGTTTTTGTGACTAATTTGAGACTAATTTTTAATAGTAGTCACAAAATAGTCCCAAATTTGGGACTAATTTGCAACTCCACTTGATTTTTTTTTAGAAATCAATAAACTCAAACCACAAACCCTTAACCCTAAACCCTAAAACTCTAACCCTTAATCATAAACTTGATCTAAATCTTAAATTCTAAACTAGATCTTACAAACAAACATCAAATAATATACAAAAAAAATTCAACACTTACATTTTTTTAAATATAAACATTTTATAATTCCTAAATTCTAAACCCTAAACCTCTAACCCTTAATCATAAACTCTAAATATTAAATTTTAAATTTTAAATCTTAAATCATAAACCTCTAAACCTTAATCATAAACTATAAATCTTAAATCATAAACCTCTAACCCTTAATTATAAACTCTAAATCTAAAACACAGTTTTTGTGACTAATTTGAGACTAATTTGCGACTAAATTTCAATAGTAGTCACAAAATAGTCCCAAATTTGGGACTAATTTGCAACTCCACTCGATTTTTATTTAGAAAACAAAAAATTCTAAACCCAAACCACAAACCCTTAACCCTAAACCCTAAACCTCTAACCCTTAGTCATAAACTTGATTTAAATCTTAAATTGTAAACTAGATCTTACAAATAAACATCAAATAATATACCAAAAAAAATCAACACTTACAATTTTTT
>PKML01019529.1:464176-586570 GCA_002933935.1 Eutrema yunnanense | reverse complement strand
ATCCGCCGGCCGAGGAGCAGATCCGCCGGAGGCTTCGGCGAGTGAAGATGAAGATGAAGGAGAGCAGATCCGCCGGCGGAGGAGCAGATGCGAATCGGAGGAGCAGGTTCGTGGCCTAAGCCAGGCGGAGGAGCAGATCGGGATGCCGGCGGAGGAGCGGATCGACGGCGGAGCAGATCGAAGCCGGAGCATATCGACGTCGGGATGCCGACGGAGGAGTAGAGTAGATCGGAGATCTCTTTCTGTTTTTTTTTTGTATTTAGATATTTGTTTTTTTTGTTTATTTTAATTTTCTGTAATTTGTTTTTTTTTTGTTTTTTTTAATTTTAATAAAAAATATTTTTTTCTTTGAATTTGTTTTTTGTTTTTTTTTTCATTTTTTTTACAAGTAGTCACAAAATTAGTCTTTAAATTAGGACTGATATTATAATCACATATTAGTCGCAAAATAGCAACTGTTTTGCTACCACTCTATTTAGCGACCAAATATTTGCGACTACTTTTTTTAGTCACAAAATAGTCGCAAATGACTCATTTGCGACTATTTTGTGACTATTTTGGTAGTCGCAAAAACTGTGTTTTCTTGTAGTGTTAATCGACCCGCCGAACAACCCACCCGACGGAAACAATGAAATCGAAATGGAAGAAGATGGGCAACAAAGAGAGTATGGCTGCGACAAAGAATGGATGAGACCTATTCGCACTTACATTATAGACGGATAAGTGCCCCCCGACAAGTGGGCTCCCGAAAACTCAATGCTTAATCAGCCCGATACATCTTGATCAAAGGGGACATTTTCAAATGGAGGTTTTTCGGGCCATGAATGACTTGCGTCGAAGGAGCGCAACCAAGGAAGATCATGGAAGAAGTCCATAGCAGTTCATGTTAAAACCATTCCAGAGGGAGAGCCCAAGTATTCAAGATCAAACTTCACGGGTACTATAGGCCAACCATAATAAAAGACTGCGAGAAATTCTCGATGAAGTGCGAAAAGTGTCAACGGCATGCCCTGACAATCCATCAACCAACTGAGTTATTGTCATCATTCTCCTCGCCATATCCATTCATGCGATGGTCAATGGACATTGTCGGTCCGCTTCACCAATCTAAACATAATAGATTCTTGTTAGTTTTGACAAATTACTTTTCCATATGGATCGAAGCAGATTCTTATGCCAGTATCAAAGACGCCCAAGTAGAGCACTTCGTCTGGAAGATCATCATATGCCGACACATAGTCTCATATGAAATTGTCACTAACAATGGCTCTAAATTTATCTCAATAAGATTTGAGGCGTTCTGCGAGAAATGGAAAATACGACTAAGCAAATCAACACCACGCCACCCACAAGGAAATGGAAACGCAAAAGTAGCTAGCAAGACGAGTACATAAGACGAGTTTACAACGCAAACCCTAAAATCGAAGTAAAATCTAAACCCATTTAGCATTTGCTTTACAACACACCTGTCTCAGACATCTCAACGTGAAATACGAAACGTGTAGTCTCATAACACGCCGTTTAGTATGAGATATTTGAATACAATCCAACATATAATACATTAAAAATTGAACAAAAATATACGAGAAAGATCTATTCTACACATAGAGTCAGATAAAGCCATCCAAGCATATGTTCAAAGTACAACCAAAAACGAAACAAAGCCCAAAGGCAGTTCACATGGATTCAGCACACAAAAAAAAAGAGAAACTACCCCGTGTAATTGATTTCCCCATCCTCGATAGTAAGATCACCAAAACCAGGGACGCGCTCGTTGGGTCCAGCAGGATCGACGACCCCAAGGCCAGCCTATGTATCCTCGAACGACTCGGTACCGAGGAGAGAGCCCACAGAGTCTGTCGAAATAGGGGAGAGCTTCAGGTCATTACTTAGGCACGTGGCGAGCCTTTCGAATTCTTCATCCGCACATATTAGCTCGTCCCTCCAACCATTCAGTTTTGCCTCCTCGGCTTCGAGACTAGGCGCGTTATCCATGCGAAGAGTCCCGATGAACTCTAGGTTGCAGTTAACCTCTGCCAATTAAAGCTCCTTGTCTTTGGCTGCTTTCAACTCCTCGATCCTCGTCTCTACTTTAGAAAAACGCCCTTGAAACTTTTATGTAAGCTCCCGCCTCGCCTCCTTCATTCTGACATTAGCCTCGTGAAGAGCGTCTTTCGCTGCGATCTGCCTTTTTAGAGAAGCCACCTCGGAAGCCAATCTAGTTTTAGCATCTGTCAATTGAAGACATGCATCGACAGTATTGGAAGACTCTTCTCTCAGAATCCTCATCTCTTCGGCATAACCTTCTTCTCTTTGGCAATGGTTTTCCTCTCACCCTCAAAGTCGGTGACCTTGGTCGACGCAACGACCAACTTCATTTCCGCCGCAGCGATCTTCCTTTTGAAAGTCACAACATCCTTGCCTGCATCGCCGACTCGACGAAGTTCCCTCCGGGCATCCGAATACTAAGCGGCCACCCTCTCGTTGATGGAAGCCATGAACTGCAAAGGAAATAGAAATGAGATGCGTGCAAATGCTAGAAACTTTTATGTTTGCTTTGATTTCTTACCTCGGTGCCATGCTGAGACATGATGGCGTACATTTTGCTCTTCGCAAGTATATCTATCGTAAGAAGAACAATGCCGAGACCATTGATCTTCGAAAAGAGGGTGGCAGAAGCAGACGGGTCATTAACCACTAAGTCAGAGAGTTCGGCTTCGACCAAGGGAGGAGCTGCACGTTTCTTTTTAGAAACATTTTTTTCACTGACAACTGCTTTATCACCTTGTCCCTCTCGACAGAATTTTACGCCTCGTCACCTCGGCATGCTTCGTTATATCAGACCTTTGATTCCTCGGGACTAGAGGAAGAGTCAACTCGGCCTCTTTATCTCCATCGATCGGAACAAGAGGGTCGACAAGTCTGTTTTTAACATCTTTGTCAACAACCGGTTCGATGAAAGTCGTGTCGGGAATCACCTCTTCGATCGCGGTTATAACAATGGGATCGAGAGTTACCTCGATAGCGGATGGATTGGAGGCTTCGGCAACTCGCCTCTCCGCTTCTTGCTTCTCTCTCTCTCTTTTCTTGCCCGAATTGATATCCTCTTGATCATGGTCGCTACGAGATCCTCATAAGATGATGAATCTAAAAAAACAGAAACTCCAGCACGTAGAGCTCGGGCTTTCTCAAACTTTCCTAGCAGACAACTCCTCGACCGCCGTGAAGAAACCATCTGAAATCGGTGGAAAGAAATCACGATCAACAAAGACAAGGGGACCAAGTTAACAATCAATACCACCAAAATAACCAAGCCAAAAACCACGGATCAGCAACCGAGAGGTCTCCAGTTCGTCTTGATCAAGTGAAGGCAGCCGCTACCGACTGAAGCTTCAGAAATACATACAAAGAAGATATGATCCTCCCAGCTGATGTACTTGCTCGGGAATCCTGTGATAATTGTTGAGTATGAAAATCACACAAGGGATAAAACATTAAACTTAATCCGAAATCTCGTTTATTGATATCAAACTCGGTAAATAATACGGGAAGATTTTAAATCGATAAAATAACTAAGGAAACTAAGGAAACAAAGGTCGATGTGCTCGAGCTCTCTATTTCCTCTGCTTCGCGTGTAGAAAGTTGTGAATGAATGAGATGTGATCGCACTCCTCCTATTTATACGAATTGATGTCGGTTGCGAACATGAATATTTAATTTCCATAATTCCTTCAGAAATCGGAAAGTTTCCTGATTTCTCTCTGAGATGAGGAAATATTCCATAGATCTCGGAGGTCGGTGATTAGTTTCAGACGAGTCAGACCTTCTTTGGGCCCGGCAGTCTTGGACATCGGTTCGCGTTGAGCTATTGGTCGGGTTTCTCCTTTGTCTAAACCGATCTAAACCGGGGAGGGCTCAACTCACCACTAACAATAAGCCCCCCCTTAATTCGTCGAATGAGTTTCTTGAGTTCGGCGGAATTCATGAATTGGTTTAGATTGGTTATGAGCCGAGCTTGGTAAATCTGACGGTGGAATCTTCGTATTTCCGAACTCTAAACTGAAGCTTTTTGAGTTCGGTTTTGCTGGTGCGAACTCGGTATATTGCCTTGGCTATTTTGACAAATTGGTTTCTTCGGCTTCGGTAGGTTTCATACCTGTGTTGCTTTTAATGATTTTGCGGAAATCGAAGAGCCCTGATATGCTCAAATTAATACCCTAAAAGTACTAAGCAATAGTTGCAGTAAAGTAGGGGTCGAACACAAGGACTCACAGAGACACACAATAGATTGTATATGTGAGAATCAAGCTAAGTGATCAATGGTATTGAAAACATGACGTAAATTAAAACGGTTGTAAATTCAATTGGAGAAAGATAGGTTCAGGGTATTTCTCAGTAAATCAATGAATGCAGATAAACTAACTAGTCAGAATTCAGATTTAGCGCGGTTCTTGAACTCAAATCACTAAGATAGAATTAACCAACTTTCGTTGCGAAAACTAACTAAATCTAAATCCTAGGAATTCCAAATTCCTTTGCGAATCCTAAAGTCTAAATCAGCTTTTAGATCAAGTTTGATTTGTTCACAAAACAACTAAACCAAATTCCTTTGCGAATAGTTATTTTGCTCACCCTAGGTTCTATCAGGTAATTAATCGCACTTCCGCGCCTAATCAATTATCCTAAGATCTAAGTTCTATGTGATCAATCTAGAATTAGCTTTGCAAACAACCTATGGTGAAGAACTAATTCAGATGGTGAATCCTAATAACTAATCAATCTAGCATTCAGATATAACCCTTATGAGAATCCTAAACCAAACAAGAGATCTACTCAGACATGGAAATTGAAACAATAAACATGTTTGAATAAATCATCAACTAAAATAGAAAGAGTAACAAGAGGGTTTGAAATCTTCTCTCGGACGAACAGAGTTTCAGACTTGTCTCCCTTCAAAAAGCTCTCTCACAAAACCAGAAAAAATTAAAGCGTAGCCATCAAAGTGGCTGTAAAATCTTATTAAATAACCTAAATCACGTTTTGGGGCTTCTTGTAAATAATAAAGTCTTCTGGGCAATTTTGCAATTCTTCAACTCTTCATTAAAGTCGCGGGTTGTGTTTGCCTCGATGAGTATCGACCGATACTAGGCAGTATCGATCAAAACTGATACTTCAAATCGGGTACTCAGCTACACGAACGCCTGCTTTGCTCTAAAATGCTCCAGAAAGCTCCAATATCTCCAATTATGCTCCAAACGTGCTAAAACCTGTAAAAGACTCTAAACCACTACAAAATAGTAGAAAGACTCTATAAAACAAACTTATATCATGGCATAAACGGGGTAAACACTATGATATATCAACTCCCAGACTTAGCCTTTGCTTTCCCTCAAGCAAATAGAAGACTAAACCAGAGAAAGAGGTTTGAAAACATAGAGACTCACCTGTTCATGAAACGCTGCAATGACCCTTTTCCCAAGCATCCAAATGTCACCTAACCAGCTTTTGATCTAACCACCATGTATTTCTCCGTAGACATTAGCAGCTTCCAAGAATACACACATTATCTCACAGCATCGTTCAATCAAGCCATCCTCGCCAGTTTCATCGCTGTGATTAATACCAAGAACCTTCTAGATTCTTTCCCATACAATATCATGACAAGGAACCACCATTTTTCACACTTTCTGGTATTATTTCTCTCCCCCATACTTATTTCTTATTATGTTGTTTCTTTTGTTTTTAGCTTTGCATATACACATCAAGGTATGAGACGCGAGTATTGATGGTGTTAGCCATCGAATCCCCGGTTCTTCCCTCTCAACGTATCAAAGGCGTAGGCGAATAATGCCACTGATGTGCTAGACCTTGCATGCATCTCCACAACCTAAAAATTGGTAGGAACCATCAAATCAGGGATTGTACTGTATGGAACTCATGTGGAAGAGTTTGCAAATATGAGAGGCATCTGAGTAGATCTTATGTCATCGATTTTCAGCTTCTCTGCAAGTGCCTTCGACATAACATTAACGCTAGACCATGAATCAACCAGAGATTCTTCGAATTTAACTCCGGAGATAGAGCATGGAACTGAAAATTTCCCTAGATCTTCCCTCTTAGTCAGCTTCTTCAGTGGAGGTGGTGTACTTCTGACCTTGATGAAGAGTGCCTTGATCTCGTCCTCAGTTTCTCTGCAATCTCGGAAGTGATTGTAAAGAGGGCGATACTCAAGAGCTTCTTCAAAAGTCAGTGTGTGTGGAATTCTTCGTACCATCTTCTCAAAGCCACGCAACTGCTTTGGAGAAATGGGGTCTCTGAGGTGTCTGGGTAATCGAGGGTATGATACATTAGGCTTGTAAACACGTTCCTTAATCATCTCTGGTTCCTGCACGATCTCTGGTTCAGCCTCCGAGGGGTGTTTATCGATACAAGATTGGTGTCGATCGACACAAGGCTAATATGTCGGTTCTTTGGACCGATATCGATCGATATCGGCAATGGTATAGGTCGATACTGACAAATCAGGTTCGGAATCACCTTCGACAGAGGTTTCGAAGTTTTCGGCACTTCGTAAGGTGATTGCATTGACGTACTCTTTATGTGCCTGAGTCGTCTTTCCCTTGACAGTTGCTGCAGTCTGAGCTTCTTGCGTTTCCAACATCTTCTGATGAGTATCGAGAGCGTCGATCCTTCCACTCAGATCTTTGTACACAACATCTATCTTTCCATTGAGATTTACTGTGAGATGCTGCTGTCCTTGAATCAGTTGTTCAAACATAGACTCGGTCTTGCTATCTGGGAGTTTAGCAGGTACATGTTGATAAGATGAGTTTCCATAGTTCCTGGTGTACCCACTATTCTGAGATGACTTCTGGCCGAACTGATTCGAACCTCCTTGCTAAGAGTTGTTGTTTGAAGTTTCGGTTGTTGAAGTGGTTCCTCTGACCCTGAAAACCAGAACCACCAATGTAGTTAACATCCTCTGCTTCAACCTCGTTGAATACCTAGACATTTTCAGAAAAGTGAACAGCCTTTGGTGTCTTGTCCATCAGAAGACTGTGCATAGAATCCAACTTAGCTTGAAAATCAACAATCTGTGAACCATCCATGTTACCAGCTAGCTTCTTCCGCTCATAATCAGCATTCTTGGTGCTATTGCTAGACTCCAAGTTCTCAATTAGTACATAGGCTTCATCAGGATACCTTGTGTTGAAGTTTCCATTGCTCGAAGCATCCAAGGTCATCTGATACCTCCAATCAAGTCCTCTGAAAAAGAAACCCATCAGCTGAACATCAGAGTATCCGTGATGTGGACAATCTCTCTGATATGATTTGAATCTCGTACAAGCAGCCTTGAACGCCTCAGTAGGTCCTTGAGAAAACTGGGAGACTTTCTTCCTCAGATCCTCGGATCTTGCATCATCATAAAAGTTGGTCAGCAAAGCAGTCTTAGTCTCTTCCCAAGTGGTCAGTGATCCAGGAGGTAACTGCTTAAACCAGTAAGTCGCTTCTCCATCAAGAGAGTATGGGAAAAGCTTGCAGAAAAGGTAATCTTAGGACACTCCATTGCTTTTGATGCTAGTGACCAAATCCTCAAACCTCTCAATATGATCCATGGGATGTTCGCTGGAAAGACCATGAAAAGGGTGCTGTCCCATAAGAGTGTAGTATGCAGGCTTCAACTCAAAGTCATTCCTCGGAAAAGCAAGAGGACGAATCGCAGATCGATTTACGTAAAACTGATAAGGCCTGTTGCAATCACCAATCATTCTACCACGATTAACCACAGCGTTCCCAGCATTCACTGCGTTCGCGTTCCCAGCGACATTCCCAGCGACAACAGGAGCAAGTGGAATGATGTTCCCCTCTCCATCCAGACGTTGTCCTCTCTCATTGCACAACCGACCCTCTTGGTCTCTGTAAGCGCCAGCTTCATCTTGAACCAACTCCACTTGATTGTTGTTAATCTTTGCTGGTTTTTTTGCTCTTATGTTTGTGCGTTCCAAAAGTGCTAGCTGCTCAAGTGACATATCAACTAGCTGAGTGGTCTTGCTCTTTCTGGTTTGACGATTAGGCATACACCTGAAAACAAGAGTCAAAAACGTTAGTAACTCGGTAACACGATGAGTATCAATCGACACTAGGTGGTGTCGATCGATATCAACGAAAAGAGAACGACGAGTATCGACAAATACTAGATAGTATCGACCGATACCGACGAGCATAATCGAAATTCTCAGACTAAATTCTAATGGTGAATTGAGTCCCCGGAAACGGCGCCAAATTTGATATGCTCAAATTAATACCTTAAAAGTACTAAGCAGTAGTTGCAGTAAAGTAGGGGTCGAAAACAAGGACTCACAGAGACACAATAAATTGTATAGGTGAGAATCAAGCTAAGCGATCAATGGTATTGAAAACAGGACGTAAATTAAAACCGTTGTAAATTCAATTGGAGAAAGATAGGTTCAGGGTATTTCTCAGGAAATCAATGAATGCAGATAAACTAACTAGTCAGGATTCAGATTTATTGCGGTTCTTGAACTCAAATCACTAAGATATAATTAACCAACATTCGTTGCGAAAACTATCTAAATCTAAATCCTAAGAATTCCAAATTCCTTTGCGAATCCTAAAGTCTAAATCAGCTTTTAGATCAAGTTTGATATGTTCACAAAACAACTAAACCAAATTCCTTTGCGAATAGTTATTTTGTTCACCCTAGGTTCTATCAGGTAATTAATCGCACTTCCACGCCTAATCAATTATCCTAAGATCTAAGTTCTAGGTGATCAATCTAGAACTAGCTTTGCAAACAACCTATGGTGAAAAACTAATTCAGATGGTGAATCCTAATAACTAATCAATCTAGCATTCAGAGATAACCCTTATGAGAACCCTAAACCTAACAAGAGATCTACTCAGACATGGAAATTGAAACAATAAACATGTTTGAATAAATCATCAAATAAAATAGAAAGAGTAACAAGAGGGTTTGAAATCTTCTCTCGGACGAACAGAGTTTCAGACTTGTCTCCCTTCAAAAAGCTCTCTCACAAAACCAGAAAAATTAAAGCGTAGCCATCAAAGTGGCTGTAAAATCCTATTAAATAACCTAAATCACGTTTTGGGGCTTCTTGTAAATAATAAAGTCTTCTGGACAATTTTGCAATTCTTCAACTCTTCATTAAAGTCGCGGGTCGTGTCTGCCTCGATGAGTATCGACCGATACTAGGCAGTATCGATCGACACTGATACTTCAAATCGGGAACTCAGCTACACGAACCTCTGCTTTGCTCTAAAATGCTCCAGAAAGCTTCAATATCTCCAATTATGATCCAAACGTGCTAAAACCTGTAAAAGACTCTAAACCACTACAAAATTGTAGAAAGACTCTATAAAACAGACTTATATCATGGCTTAAACGGGGTAAAAACCATGATATATCTAGCCGCCTCGAAATTCGAATACATGCAACAGCTTTGATGGCGTGTCGTTTTGGCGCGGGAATCGAGGAGTCGTCATGATTGCTTTTTCCTTTATAAATATCTCTCGATTTTCATAGAAAGGGCTTCACTTCTACTTTTTACAAGGTACGCCTACTTTCTCTCTCTAGCGCTCTCCCTTTTCTCTAGATTTTCATTTCGTCTTTAAAGTTTCCCGGTCAACTTTTGCCGCGACTTCGCCGAAGGTCCTTGAGTTTTCCGATCAATCTTCAAGCTGTCCTTCTGTGTTTTACTGTTTGGTTTATCTTTTTGATGGAGATGAGTTCAAGTTCCTCTTCGTCTTCTGTGAACAACCGAGCTCCCACTCTTAGAGAAAACCATGCCGATCTAGAGTTGTTTATCAGGTCGTCAGATCCTAATGATTCATCTGACGACGGGCTCCGTGGCGTTCGGCAAGAGTTAATTCGTCGTAACTCTCGTGCGAATCCTGCAGTTCTCGGGCTGCTACTCAAGTTACGTTCGCCGCGGTGGAAAATCTGCGTGAGACGGAAGCTCAAGTTCGGTTTGATGACATACACAACGTCGGTGAGATCGCTATGGGTCGGATTGAGACCACCCTTGTTGCTTCACTGGCTGAGATCGCAGAAGAGGTAGTCCGTCACTATGAAAACGCTACTCCGAACTCGACTCGTAGGGTTGTCACACCGGCATGTGTGGGGCCGACCCGATCTCAAAGAAAGACTATCATAGCTACTTTGGAGCGATGCGGGGCCTCTGATGATATCGTATTCTGAATTCCTAATGCTAGTCAAAGACCATGGGATGCGCCTGAAGGTTTTATTTGCGTGTATGAGGACTACTTCAGAAGTTATGGTCTCAAGTTCCCTCTTCCCGAGCTGTTATACAACTACTGCAAGCGCTGTCGTATTGCCATCTCTCAACTTCAACCCGCCACGATTATTAACCTTGTCGGTCTTCTGACTCTCGGGGAAGAATGTAACATACCGATTAATGCGAAGGTCTTCGAGAGGCTGTTCCGGGTGAATATTTCAAAGCAGAAACCGTGGTTCTTATCGGCGAACGCAAAGCCGGAATACGATCTCGTCACAAGAAACAAACCAAGCAAGGTCAACCACTGGGGATCTCGTTACTTTTATGTTCGGATTGACGAGCTCTTTGTGTCACGGCCTGACGGGACTTACCGGAGTCAATGGAGAATTCCAATTGGTAGACATCGTTTATTCTTTATTACGCTCTTGGGTTTCCTTCCTGACAGTTTTTTGTCTCTTTATTTCAGTTCGTCATATGCCGAGCTTTCTCACAACGATCTCGCGCTTTACTTTCGAGCACGTGAAGCAGTTGAGTTTGGCCGGGAACATCGTTGGCCAGAAGCGTATCAGGAAAATATCAACTTGAAAGCGAAGCAAGCGCTTAGAGGTTGGCTTCGGTATTTTTATCTCTTTATATATCCGCTTTTTATGTTTAGTGATATAGAGCTTGTTTTGTGCAGCCACCCCAAACAACCGAAGGAGGAGGATGAAGATCGACGATATTCCCGACCTTGATTATGGTCTTGACGAGCAACAAGATCTTGCTGGTGTTTCTCCGGTTGAGATCGTTGACGGGGGACGGGGTTCAGGGGATCAAAGCCCTGTTGTGGAAGAGGATCATGCTCTGTGTGATGGGGTAGACCCCCAAGTTGAACCGGAGGCCGAGAGACAGAAGAAACGAAAGAGGAAGGACACTTCCCATCGTTCATCTAAACGTGGCCACCGGGATCTGGTCGATGATGCGAATACGACGGTTGTCCACAGAGATGATGGACAAGACCAGGGCGCCGATCTTCAGGTATCGGTGCGCACAGAGACCGCTGACGGTAGCCGCTCAGGTCAGTCGGTTGCTTCGCAAAGGCAACGACCCTCTGGCCCTTCTGTTCATTCTGTCAAGTTCGACTATGACAAGGATAAGCCCGTTGTAAATGACGAGGTGGCGTGTGCCGAACTCTACCGCCAGCTGACCTTCGGCTCTCAGACTTTGCCTCCGACTGAAGAGCTCTTTAAATCCGAGGCGTATAGGAAGTTGGCTCACACCACGGCTGATGTAAGTTGAGCTTATCTCTTATGCTTTTCCGCATTCTCATCCCTTTAAACTTATGTCTTCATTCTTTTCCAGATGGTAGCGCAGACCAACGACCTTGTTGCTGCGTACGACCGTGAACTGAGTTCGGCGCGTCGTGAGGCTCTTGATGTCAGCATTGCTGCTAAAGAGTTGCAGGCCGAGCTTGTTTCTGAAGGAACTAGGTCGGACACCGCGGACCTAGCCATGGCTGGGCTTAAGGAAGAAATTACCGCGCTAAAGGCGGCTAATGCTAAGCTGACGACGTCTAACGCCGAGTTGAAGGCGTCTAACACCGAGCTCGCCATGGATAGGGACTCTGTTTTTCGCACTCTGAAAAGAGAGACGGGATGTTTGAGGGCAACTCGTACGCAGGAGATGATGAAGCGCAAGGAGGTGACCGAAAAGTTTCAGGTTCGTCTCCAGAAGGTGAAAGATCATCTCGCTGTTACTGAGAAGATGAAGAGGCCATTCCTTATGGTTAACCACCTTCACGGAGTTCTCAACCGGTAAAGATGGTCTTTCTTTAGCGCCGAGTCGCATCGAGAAATTGAAGAAACTCAAGGCTGAGAAGTCAGCTGAGTGCGATGCGATCACTTCATGCGTCTTGACGGAAGAGGACCTTTCGGTGTCGCCCTTTATCGAGACTGTTCATCCTGAAGTTTCTTTACCGGTTGGAGCGGAGGTTCCGGCCGGTCTTGATATGTTCGGCTCGAACCATTCGGCGATTTCGGGAGAACATGCGAGTGTCATGAGGGAGCAAGCTTCTTGATTGCCATGTCGGCATTTTATTTCTTCCTTTTTCTTTTTTTTGTTTCGGTGTTTTTCCCGAGGGGCTTTCTGTAATATTCCCTTTCGAACCTTTTATTATTTATGGCATTTTATCATTGATATCGGTAATTGCTTCGTATGATTGATTTATCTTACCTATTTTTATTTCACATTAGGCTATTTGTGAGTTCGTAATTTTATACGAAACTTTCGATTTCACCGTACAAGAATTGGGGCCGTACTTGGTACGGTCTTAGCCAGTTGTAGAGGGTGAGATCGACTTGTCGACCATTTCGAGGTCGGCAATCATTACGAGATCGGCTTAATAAGTTGCGATTGTTGAGAAATCGGCTTATTAATATGCGCTTGTTGAGAAATCGGCTTATTAATTCTGCGATTGTTGAGAAATCGGCTTAATTTTGCGAGAGGAAACGTTAGGCTTTACAATGGAGCTTAGCATAAGAGTGCGTAGGGAGCTCATCTTAAGATACTACAGGTCTTCTCAGATCAAATCGGAGTGTGCGAGACAGACTCGGCTTACTTAGCTCGGATGATCTGAGAGCGGATTCGGTGCGGGACAGGTCCCGACTTAACATGGAAAGTGTGTTATCCATAGCACCCTGAGGATGCGTGCGAGACAAAGCTCGGCTTATTTCAGTTTTACCGATCATCTGGCAAGGACGTCGATGTGCGAATCTGTGATGGTTCTAATGAGAGTTTGTGTTTCGTTAAATGAGTTCGGTTAGCATGGATACGATCCATTCGAGTTCGGATTTAATGGATAAGATCCATTCGAGTCGGTTTCAAAAATTATTTTTATTGAAGTCACAGCTGAACCCGTTGGGGCTGCCTAGGTACCTTCACAAGAAGGATCAAGGCATCTGTAGTT
This sequence comes from Eutrema yunnanense, assembly GCA_002933935.1. NCBI lineage: Eukaryota > Viridiplantae > Streptophyta > Magnoliopsida > Brassicales > Brassicaceae > Eutrema > Eutrema yunnanense. The sequence goes on along the minus strand of PKML01019529.1, from coordinate 573,349 downwards.
CAAATTACAACGGAGTAAATTTTTTTTTTATTTTTTTTTTTAACGCCGAGCTGTTAATAATAGTAACGTTTGAGGTTCATCGAGTTCTACGATCTCGGGATTGGATTTCCATCCATCTTCATGAGTTCGTATACACCAAGCTTGACGACCTGCATTATCTGTTAGGGACCCTCCCAATTAGTGCCGAGCTTTCCGACATTCTTTTCCTCGGTGCCTTGGAAATCTTTTCGTAAGACAAGGTCGCCGTCTTCAAAGTGCCGACCTCGAACGTTTTTCTTTGAGTACTGAGCCATTATATGCTGATAATTTTGAATTCTGAGTAATGCATGTTCGCGCTGTTCCTCGAGTGTGTCTAGGTTGTCAAACATCATTTCTTCGTTGAGGCCGAGGTTTGATACCAGCATTGTTCGTCGTATTGTCGGGACAACGAGTTCGGCTGGGCATAGAGCCTCCATGCCGTAGGATAAGAAAAAGGGTGATTGTCCGGTGGATCTTCGGGGTGTAGTTCGGTGCGACCAGAGGACTCCATCGAGTTTGTCAGCCCAACGTCCTTTCTTCGTATCCAATCGTTTCTTGAGTCCATCGATGATGGTTTTATTATTTGCCTCGACCTAACCGTTGCCTTGTGGGTATCTAGGTGTGGAAAAACTTAGTTGGATCTTCCACTTAGCGCTGAAATCGCCAAATAATGTCGAAATGATATGTGGCCCGTTGTCCGTTACAATTTCGTATGGTATTCCATGTCGGCATATGATGAACTTCAAGACAAATTTTTGGACATCGAGGGAGTGTATTTCGGCGTATTACTCTGCTTCAACCCATTTGGTGAAGTAATCAATTATGACGAGGATAAATTTCTTCTGTGTCGTAGAGCGTCGAAATGAGCCGATGATGTCCATTGACCATCGCATGAAGGGGTAAGGTGCGGTTGAAGTTGTTAGGAGTTCGGTAGGTAAGTTGATCATCAGACCGTGTCGCTGGCATTTGTCGCATTTAGCCACAAATTTTTCACAGTCTGTTAACATGGTCGGCCAATAGTAGCCGGCTTTCTTTAAATTTAGGGCTAGAGATCGATCCTTCGTGTACTTTTCTCATGACCTCAACGGTGTCATCGTTTGGAACACAAATTAACAGGATTCATGTGGCACTCCATCGGTATAAATCCCCCTTGATAACAATGTAAGAGGCAGCTCGCATTTTAAGTCGCCGAGCTTCCCATATGTTTGGCGGGATTATTCCATCATGAATGTACATTTTGAGCTCGATCGTCCAATCCTTTGGCTCTTCTCCGTCTTCTGCTTCGATGTCTATCGATACGTGTAATCCCTCAGATTTTTCGTAGTTCGGGATCATCTACGGTGTTCGACTCAGGTTCGGTGTTGAGTTCGGTACTCTGTGTTGCCTTTTTCCTTGTCCTTCGTGGTTCGGGAATGGTGGCTGGTTTTTCTTCATAGTTACGTTTGCGTGTCGCTATGTTGCATGTTTCTGATGTTTCAATACTTGGTTTTATGATGCTCTCGACCGGGATGGTTGGTTTGAGATGGGGATCCGAGCTGGACGCAAGTGCAGCTAGTGAGTCGGCTGGTGCGTTATCGCCTCTCGGTATTTTCGTAAGGTTGAAAGTTTCAAACTTAGAGGCGAGTTTCTTGATGAGTTTGAGGTATGCGTCCATCCGTTCGTTTTTAGCGTCGTACTCTCCGCTGTACTGGCTTGCAACGAGCTGAGAATCGCAGTATGCATGTATATGGATTACTCCGATGACTTTGGCTAAGCGTAGACCATCGAGTAATGCTTCTCGTTGTTTGAAGCGTTGAATTCTAGACGGAATGATTGTTCCAAAAGTTCCCCGGTTGGGAACTGAAGGCGTATGCCTACTCCCGACCCTCGATGAGATGACGATCCTTCTACGTGTAGGATACATTTATCAATGGCGGGGACATCGGTATTTATCAATTCTTGTGGCAGTTCGATGAGGAAGTCGGCCAGGACTTGTGACTTGGCACTCATCCGATTTTTGTATTCGATATCGTATTCGCTCAGTTCGATTGCCCATTTGGCGAGTCTACCGGATTGACTGGGGCTATGAAAGATGGTTCGCAAGGGTTGGTCGGTAAGAACGGCAATTGAGTGCGATTGGAAGTATGGACGAAGCTTTCTGGCTGCAATAATGAGGGCAAGGGCGAGTTTCTCGAGCGTGGGGTATCTCGTTTCGGCTCCGTCCAAAGACTTGCTGATAGGGAAGATCAGTTTTTGTTCACCTCAGTCTTCTCGAACGAGGATGGCGCTAAATGCAGAGTTTGAGACTGCGATGTATAAGTAAAGGGTTTCGCCGTCCTCGGGTTTTGCCAAGATTGGAGAAGTTGAGAGATATTCCTTAAGTCGTTTGAATGCTTCCTCGCAGTTCTCGTCCCATTCGAGGTTTTTGTTTCCCCGGAGAATTTGGTAGAAGGGTAGACATTTATCAGTTGACCGAGCTATAAAACGATTAAGGGCTGCAATGCGGCCGGTTAACCGCTGAACTTCACGTTTTGTTTTTGGGGAGGGAAGGTCTATGATTGCCGAGATCTGTTTGGGGTTAGATTTGATTCCTCTCTGTGTTACGATATAGCCGAGGAATTCTCCGGAGGTGACTCAAAACGTGCATTTGGTAGGATTGATTTTCATACCATACTCGTTCAGTATATCAAAGCATGTGTTCAGATGACCGATGTGATTTTTGGCGATGAGTGATTTAACGAGCATGTCGTCGATGTATACTTCCATGGTTTTGCCGAGCTGGCTTGCGAACATTCGATTCACAAGGCGTTGGTAAGTTGCGTCGGCATTTTTTAATCCGAATGGCTTGACTTTGTAGCAATAAATGAAGGATGTCTTATCGCGATCGCTCTGATGCATGAGTATTTGGTTATATCCTGAAAAGGCATCCATGAAGGAGAGGAGTTCGTTCCCGGCGGTAGCTTCGACTAATCTATCGATATGGGGTAGCGGGAAGCTATCTTTTGGGCAAGCTTTGTTAAGATCTGTGAAGTCGACACAAATTCTCCATTTACCGTTCTTCTTTTTTACGACGACTGGGTGGGCTAACCAGTCCGGATACCGAACTTCTGTTATTGATCCTGCGCTGAGTAGTCGTTCGCACTCATCGTTGACGTCTTGAGCCTTCTCTGGGCCGAGCTTGCGTCGTTTTTGCTTAATTGGTTTGAAGGTCGGATCTATATTAAGTTCATGACACGCTACTTTTGGGTTGATTTCGGGCATGTCTTTGATAGACCAAGTGAAAGTTGAGACATTTCTTTTGAGAAAGCGGACGAGGTCGTTTTTGATTTCTTCGTCCAGTTCGGCCCCTATCCCTACGCATTTGTCAGGATTGAGCTTGTCAATGGTGATTTGGATGATGTTCTCTTGTCTTGGTATGTCGGGGTTGAGTTTTTTGTTAAGTGGATTTTTCACTGTCGTGTTGATAACACATGTTCGGGATGCTGTCCGGAGTTTGCATTCGTTGATATAACAAGTTCGGGACATCAGCTGATCGCCTTTCAGTGTAAATACTCCGGATGGTGTTGGGAACTTCAGACGTAGATGGGTATCTTGACTGTTCCCGCTGTCATTGTCTGCTCTCCTGTAAATCCATTAAGCGGTTCGATATTTGTTTTGATCTCGGAGTCCGGGAAATCCATGTTTTTTAGTGTTTGTCTAAATATCACGTTAACCGAGCTGCCTGTGTCCACCAGGATTCTTCCGACTGCGACGTCTCCGATGAGTAAGTTAACAACTAGAGGGTCATTGTGCGGCATATGGAGTCCCTCTGTATAGGCTTCAGAGAAGGTTACAGGCATTCCGCCTGTTGTGACTCTATTCTGACGTCGTGCGGCGATTACTTCTCGGATGTGTTCTCTGATTGCTCGGACTGAATAATTGCAGAATTTTAGTGCCCCCATTATCATGTTCACCCGCTTCCGAACTTGAGGAATGTTACGATTTTCGTTATCGTCTTCACGGTCTCGTTTTGGTTGTTCGGTAGTGTTGGTATTTGTTTGATCTGGGTTCTTGATGGGGTTCGGTCGACGAGCTCCTTGGTTATCGTTTCGGCGAAACTTGTTGCTGGGACGGAATGCTCCCACGACGGGGATTTCGCCTGTCCTGAATTTTAACAACAGGAAATCCTTAAGGTGCATGCATTCTTCCGTGCTATGACCCTCTCTGTTGTGAAACTGACAGAAGGGTCTATCGTTGCTGGTCGGTTCGCTCGGATTTTCAATGGGATTATCGGGTCGGATCCAAGTGTTACATGTTTGTTGTGGCTGGATGCTACTGACTTGCTGAGCTACATGTCGTCTGTCGTAGTAATTTCGGCCCTCGCGATTGTCTTCTCTTGGTTTGTCTCTTGGGGAGATTGGTGATATGCTCAAATTAATACCCTATTTAGATACTAAAGTAGTCGTCGTAGTATAACTAGGGTTCGAACACAAGGACTCACAGAAACACACAATAGATTATATAGGTGAGAATCACGCTAAGCAATCAATGGTATTGAAAACATGACTTAAATTAAACGGTTGTAAATTCAGTTGGAGAAAGGCTAGGTTCAGGGTATTTCTCAGGGAATCACTGAATGCAGATAAACTAATTAAGAGGATTCAGATTTAGCGCGGTTCTTGAACTCAAATCACTATGATATAATTAACCAACTCTCGTTGTGAGAATTATCTAAGTCTAAATCCTAGGAATTCCAAATCTCTTTGCGAATCCTAAAGTCTAAACCAGCTTTTATTTTCAAGTTTGATTTGTTCACAAAACAACTAAACCAAATCTCTTTGCGAATATGATATGCTCAATTTAATACCCTAAAAAGTACTAAAGCAGTTGCTGCAGTAAATCAAGGGGTCGAACACAAGAACTCAAGAATCACACAATAAATTCTATAGATCAGAAACAACCTATGGTGAAGAACTAATTCAGATATGAATCCTAATAATAAATCAACCTAGCATTAAGAGAAAACCCTATTGAGAACCCTGAACCTAACAAGGGATCTACTCATACATGAAGAATGAATCAACATAACTGAATAAATCATCAATAAAATAAAGGGAGAAAGGCTAATTCATACCTCAACTAAGGCCACTGGTACCGATTATTACCTGAACTATGGACTTGTGCCCACACATACACAAACTGTTAAATATTGGAATATTCATACACAAACTTAGTTTTTTTTGGCCAATTCATGCATTGACCCGTATTCTGTCAGTCAACCCCGTTAATTTGTTAACAGAGATGACTCAGCTGCCACGGTGGCATCTCCGTGGTCAAAACGACGTCGTTTTAAATAAAAAAAAAATTTGTTAACCCAGGGATTCGAACATGGGTTGATCGATTGCAAAACGAACAGAAACACCAATATGCCAGAGTGATTTATTGGAATATATCACTAACGAAATGCTTAAGTGGAGATACAAATGTTTTAAAAAAAATGCTCGTACCCAGAAACAGATCTAGTGAATAGATCGAGAGCTTTATGAAACTGAAGATTGTGAAGACCACCGGCGTCGTATCCGTCGGTGGCTAGGGTTTTGATTTGGGTAACGATGTTACCTTCGCAGAACCGGACGACGATTACTGGAACCACGGTCCCAAAGCATCGAACCCATCACGCCGATTCCAGTTCGAACCCATCACGCCGATTCCAGCTTCCATGAACATGGAGACCACGAAAGGTCGTTTGGTTTTGGGAGAAGATTTTGTGAGGAGTGAAGAGGATTTCGATGGGAGGAAGATTAGGGTGAATAGTGAAGAGGATAATGTTGCTTTGTGGAGAATTGCGAAGAAGATGACAAGAGAAGATGAGATTGTGATAATTACAAAGAAGCACAGGCTGTTTCTGGGAATGGCTACGTATGTGATTATCGCCGGAAAGAACATCGTTGAAGTTACAATTCAAGTTTTTCTCCTTTCTTTTCTTCACTCGATGTCAATTTTTCTCCTTTGTAAATTTACCAATTGAGTTTTGGGAAAAATATCTGTGGAGATCATTTCAAATAAACTCTTCAATTTCGATTCATCATCATTCGAATTCAACAATTGAGAACAGATAATCAGTAACACGATTCAGTAACAATGATGCAATAAAAGTCTCTCCTTGACTAATTCTCAAACCTACTCGGGCTCGAGATTGGACGGGGTGAAGAAGAAGAAGAAGAATAGGTTGGGTCGGTTTACGGATCTCCAGGTTTAAAAAAAAAACATTTGTATCTCCACTTAAGCATTTCGTTAGTGATATATTCCAATAAATCACTCTGGCATATTGGTATTTCGGTTCACTTTGCAATCGATCAACCCGGGTTCGAATCTCTGGGTTAACAAATTTTTTTTTTCAAACGACGTCGTTTTAACCATGGGGATGCCACCGTGGCAGCTGAGTCATCTCCGTTAACAAATCAATGGGGTTGACTGACAGAATCCGGGTCAATGCATGAATTGGCCAAAAAAAACTAAGTTTGTGTATGAATATTCCAATATTTAACAGTTTGGGTATGTATGGGCACATGTCCATAGTTCAGGTAATAATCGGTACCAGTGGCCTTAGTTGAGGTATGAATTAGCCTTTCACCCATAAAATAAACAAGAGTAGAATAAAACAGGGGTTTGAAATCTTCTCTCAGACGAACAGAGTTCTGACTTGTCTCCCCTTTCAAAAGCTCTAAACTCAAAGTAATGAAAAGCACACAGCCAAAGTGGTTGTAAAACCTAATTAAATAGTCTAAACACGAATTGGGGTCTTCTTGTAAATATCAAAGTCTTCTGGGGCAATTCTGCAATTCTTTAAACTTCATTACAGTCGCGACTTGTAATCTGCTCTGATGGGTGTCGATCTATACCAGGGGGTATCGATCGATGCTTGATGCTTTGATCGAGCACTTAGTCACCAGACTTCAGTTTTCCTCCATAATGCTCCATAAAACTCCAGTATTGCTCCAAATGTGCTAAAACCTGTAAAAGACTCTAAAATACTCTATAATAGAATAAAGACTCGATAAAACGGACTTATATCATGGCTTAAACGAGGTAAAAACCATGATATATCAACTCCCCCAGACTTAGCCTTTGCTTGCCCTCAAGCAAATAGAAGACTAAACCAGAGAAAGAGGTTTGAAAACGTAGAGACTCACCTGTTCTTGAAACGTTGCGATGACCAATTTCCCAAGCGCCCAAATGTCACCTAACCAGCTTTTGATCTAGCCACCATGTACTTCTCCGTAGACATTCGCAGCTTCCCAGACTACACACATTATTTCGCAGCATCGTTCAATCAAGCCATCCTCGCTAGTTTCATCGCTGTGATTAGCATCAAGAACCTTCTAGATTCTTTCCCATACAATATCATGACAAGGAACCACCCTTTTTCACACTTTCTGGTATTATTTCTCTCCCCCAGACTTATTTCTTATTGTATTCTCTCTTTTATTTTTAGCTTTGCATATACAAATAAAGGTATGAGACACGAGTATTAATGGTGTTAGCCACCGAATCCCCGGTTCTTCCCTCTCAAAGTATCAAAGGCGTAGGCGAATAATGGCATCATTGGAAAATCCTAGCCTCGCTTCCAATCCTTTGTGTGATCATCTCCTCTGAAGTAGAATAATGGGATCGTTGGAAATTTTCCTAACCCTCTACTTAGAAGAAAATCATGTCATCTTTTAATGCATCTTATTAATTAACTTGTAACAGGAGAGAAATACCATTCTTTAAACACATGGGTTCCTTTGTCAGATACGAATGAGGAATCAAGCTCTATGAGTACTAACCACATTGATGAAGTGCAAAAATTTGGCTCATGCTTTAAGGAACTTTGTTGGAAACATGAGTGTCTTCTAGTTAACTAGTCAGCCTTTGGAGTTTTCATTAGTCGATCTAGAGCTGATTCTGTAACAATGGTCACTCAGAAGCAAGGTCAAATCAGTAGATTCAAGAAAAAGATCACAGTCATCTCAGACAAAGTTTTGACTCAATAAAACGACGAATGACTCAAAAACGGACTGACTCTAAGAAAAACAAAAACAAAGTCAGCGACTACCTCCCCCAGACTTAAACAACACTGTCCCCAGTGTTATCTAGCCTAGAGTTGGTGAAAGAAAACAAATGAACCAAGTGGAGTCATGAGAAACAAGAAGCTACCGGATCGACACTGAGGCGATTTCGTTGTGCTCCTTGTTTATCCTGAAACAGACCCAAAAACGAAAAATAAAAAGAAAAAGACTTAAAAGCAAACTCACCAGTGGGTTGCCTCCCACCAAGCGCTCGTTTAATGTCATTAGCTTGACTGTACCGCCGTTCAGGCAGTGGGTGCATCATCCAGAGGCATTATGTGTCCGTCTGGAATCTCGGCTTTCGCCCAATAGTGTTTTACCCTTTGTCCGTTGACAGTGAACTCCTCTCCTGAAGGACTTGTCAGGACAATCGCACCATGTGGTCTAACTTCCTTGACTGTGAAAGGACCTGACCAACGAGAACGCAATTTACCAAGAAACAATTGCAAATGAGAGTTATACAGAAGTACATGATCATTTGGTTCAAAATACATGGAGATGATCGTCTTGTCATGGTATGCCTTAGTTCTCTCCTTGTACAGCGTCGAGTTCTCATAGGCAAGATGCCTAATCTCATCGAGCTTATTCAGCTTGATCAATCGCTTCTCAGCAGCAGTTTTGATGTCGAAATTCATCCTCTTTGTGGCCCATGCTGCCTTGTGCTCGATTTCCACTGGAAGATGGCAGGACTTTCCATATAGCAAGTGAAATGGTGTAGTCCCAAGTGGTGTCTTGTAAGCCGTCCGGTAAGCCCAAAGTGCGTCATCCAGTTTTACAGACCAATCCTTCCTTGTAACGTTCACTGTCTTCTCCAGGATTTCCTTGATCTGCCTGTTGGAAACCTCAACTTGTCCACTTGTCTGAGGGTGATACGGAGAAGCAACACGATGGTTCACACCATACTTCTTCAGCAACTTTTCGAAAATTTTTTTGATAATGTGAGAGCCACCATCACTTATCACGATTCGAGGCACTCCAAATCGAGGGAAAATAATGGTCTTAAACAGCTTAAGAACCACCGAAGAATCATTGGTTCTGCTAGCAATGGCTTCGACCCACTTAAACACATAATCCACAGCAACCAAGATATATTTGTGTCCATACGACGAAGGAAAAGGGCCCATAAAATCAATGCCCCAACAATCAAAAATCTCAACCTCAAGGATGAAATTATGTGGCATCTCATGTCTCTTACTGATCTTTCCTCTCCTATGACAGGCATCGCATTGCGAAACGAAAGTATGAGTATCCTTGAACATAGTAGGCCACCAGAAACCTGCTTGAAGAATTTTGGACATTGTTCCATGGCAATGAAACAACACCTTAGGTACCTCGGACTGAGCAATGCATCTCCTGTAAATACCATCAGAACAGTGCTTGTACAAGTAAGGTTCATCCCAAAACTATCACCTTATGTCCCGCAAGAACTTCTTCTTGTGATAGCTCTTGAGGTGCTTTGGTTCGGCATTTGCAGCGAGGTAGTTGGCGATATCAACATACCATGGTTGATCAAAATCGGCTGCGGCCACAAGATACTCCTCTGAAACTCCAAGGTGTTCAACAGTTAACACTGGTTCGGGATACGCTTGGTATCGACCGATACCATAGAAGTGTCGATCGATACCAAGGCCTACAATTCGTGGGAATTGCTGAGTCTCTGCGAAACCCATACGAAATTCGGTTTTGATGAAGTAAACGGTTTCCTCTTGTAGTTGATCATCAATGGGGACTTCTGCATCGATCTGAATCCCCGACAGATGGTCAGCGACCCCGTTCTCTATGCCCTTCTTGTCCTTAATCTCGATGTCGAAACCCTATAGCAAAAGAACCCATCGACAAAGACGAGGCTTAAGGTCCTTGTTCTGCATCAGATACTTGAGAGCAGCATGATCAGTATGGACAATCACTTTGCTCCTAATCAAGTAGGATCGAAACTTCTCAAAAGAGAATACGACTGCAAGTAAATCCTTCTCCGTAGTGCTGTAGTTTCTCTGAGCATCATCCAAAGTCCTGCTGGCATAATAAATGACGTGCAGCTTCTTATCCTTCCTCTGACCCAGAACAGATCCAACAGCAAAGTCACTAGCGTCACACATGATCTCAAAAGGTAGAGTCCAATCAGGAGGTTGCACAATAGGAACACTCACCAAAGCCATTTAATCTCCTTAAAGGCTGCAAGACAGTCAGATGTGAAATCGAATTTGATCTCCTTGCATAATAAAGCAGTGAGTGAAAGTCTTTGTGTGACTAGTGTTACACAGAAGTGCTGGGTGATCATTGTTCAGATGCTTCGGGCGAAACCAATTCCCAGGGTGTGACGGGCGGTGCTATCTTGGAAAAATCCTTGATAAACCTCCTGTAAAACCCATCATGACCAAGGAAGCTTCGAATATCCCTCACAGAATTTGGTTGTTGGAGGCTCGTCATGACCTGAATTTTTGCCTTGTCAACTTCGATCCCAACCTCAGAAACCTTGTGCCCAAGCACGATGACATCCTGAACCATAAAGTGACACTTTTCCCAATTTAGGACCAAGTGTTTCTCTTCACACCTCTGTAACACCTTGCACAAGTTAGCCAAACAGTCTTTGAATGATGATCCATACACCGGAAAATCATCCATGAACACCTCCATGAAATCTTCAATCATGTCTGTGAAGATAGACATCATGCATCTCTGAAAAGTGGCTGGAGCGTTACACAGTTCAAATGGCATTCTCCTATATGCGAATGTGCCATATGAACATGTAAAGGTCGTCTTCCCTTGGTCATCTGGATGTATTGGAATCTGGAAGAAACCTGAATATCCATCGAGAAAACAAGAGTAGGGATGACTAGCCAACCTTTCCAACATCTGGTCAATGAATGGCAATGTAAAATGATCCTTCCGTGTAGCTGCATTCAGCTTCCTATAATCAATGCACATTCGATGCCCAGTGATAGTTCTGGTAGGAATCATCTCATCCTTCTCGTTTTTCACCACGGTTATCCCTCCTTTCTTAGGAACAACGTGCACTGGACTGACCCAAGAGCTATCCGAAATAACATAGATAACACCAGCTTTCAAAAGCTTCATCACCTCCTTTTTGACCACTTCCATCATATTCGGATTCAGCCTCCTCTGATGCTCAATTGAGGTCTTTGACTCGTCCTCAAGGTGAATCCTATGCATGCACAGGTCCGGTGATATACCTGAAATGTCATCAAGAGAATATCCAAGAGCTTTGCGATACTTGTGCAGCTTGTTCAGTAGTAAGGCATTCTCTGCGTTGTTCAAAGAAGCATTGACAATTACTGGGTATGTAGAATTAGGACCAAGAAAACTATACCTCAGATTAAGTGGGAGTGGCTTTAGTTCCACCTTGGGAGCGTTCTTTGCACTCCAATCTCCAAGCCCAGCAGCTTGCTTAGAACATTCGGCCAACTCTCCTTCGAGTCGACCGATACTAGGGGGTATCGATCGATACTGGTGATGCTGAGTCAAGCATCTTCGAATAACCGGCTGTGTCATCACACAAATACACTTCTGAAGTGGCTGAACAGACCAATGCTCTCTCTAGTGGGTCCTCAGGATGCATCTCCAGGAAGTACTCTTCAGCTATGTCACTGAAGGTGTCAACAAAGAAAGTATGCCCATCTATGGTTGGTCTCTTCATCATCTTATCCATGTGGAAGGTCATGACCAAATCACCAATGTTGAGAGCGATCTTCCCATTCTTGCAATCAATCAAAGCACCAGCTGTTGCAAGGAAAGGTCTACCTAGGATAAGAGGATCCTTAGGCTCAACATCATACTTCATGACGATGAAATCAGTGGGGATCAAGCAATTTCCAATCTTGATCGGAACATCTTCGAGTAACCCCTCTGGAAGTCTAACTGAACGATCAGCAAGTATTAGAGATATCTTCGTGGTTGTGAAATCTGTCATCCCCATCCTTTTGGCAACTGAATATGGCATGAGGTTGACACTTGAGCCAAGGTCACAAAGAGAACGCTCAAACCTGTCTGTGAATATCGTGCAATCCAACACAAAACTCATTGGATCTGGCAACTTCTTTGGGATTATGTTGGTCAAGATTGCACTGCACTCATGAGTAATCATCAAGCATCCTTCTTCAAGATTCACGTTGCTAGACACCATCCTCTTAACATATCTCCTAAAGGACGGAGAAGTTTTGATGGCATCGATGAAAGGGAGTTCAACGATAAATTTATCCATAATGGCCTTGCATCTAGAGTCTTCCACCTCCTTCTTAGTCTTCCCAGCAGCTCTGGGATAAGGTATCCTTGGTGTGTAAACTCTCTCCGTAACCACAGTAGGCACTGCCTTCGAGATCTCAGGAGTCGGTTCGACTGTGGGATTAGTATCGATCGACACTGAAGGGGTATCGATCGATACATGCGGTTTTGACTTATCCTGTGAAAGTATCCTGATAGGTGTCGATCGATGCTGGTTGGCGTCGATCGAAACTGGGGCGATTTCGGTATCCTCATCGTTAAGAGCAAGGAGAACGTCTGCAATAGGATCAATTTTTACTCCTAGGGTGACTTCTTTTCCACTCTTTAAGGTGATTGCATTGATGTGAGCCTTTGGGTTCTCTACTTTCCCTGGAAGAAAGCCTTCTTGCCTTTTCACAGCCTCTGAAGTCTGAGCTATCTTGAGTTCCAGCTTCTTCTGCTGAATATTGATAGCGTCGATCCTTCCGCTCAGATCATTGTATAGGACGTCAATCTTACCATTGAAATCCACAGTGAGTTGCTGCTGTCCTTGAAGAAGTTGTTCGAACATGGACTCGATCTTGCTATCTGGAAGCTTAGCAGGTGCATGTTGATAAGATGAATTTTCATATTTCCTGGTGTACCCACTGTTCTGAGATGGTTTCTGGCCAAACTGATTCGAACCTCCTTGCTGTGAGTTGTTGTTGAAGTTGCGGTTGTTGTTGAATTGATTTCTCTGACCCTGAAAACCAGAACAACCAATGTAGTTAACATCCTCTACTTCATCTTCGTTGAATACCTCGACATCGTCAGCAAAGTGAACATCCTTTGGTGTCTTGCCCATCAGAAGACTATGCATATAATCCAACTTAGCTTGAAAGTCAGCGATCTGCGAACCATCCACGTTACCAGCCAGCCTTATCCACTTAAAATCAGCATTCTTGGTGCTATTGCTAGACGCCAAGTTCTCAATTAGGACATAGGCTTTATCAGGATATTTGGTGTTGATGTTTCCATTGCTTAAAGCATCCAAAGTCATTTGGTACCTCCAATCAAGTCCTCTAAAGAAGAAACCCATCAACTGAACATCAGAGTATCTGTGATGTGGACAATCTCTCTGATACGATATGAATCTCGTCCAAGCAGCCTTGAACGCCTCAGTAGGTCCTTGAGAAAACTTGGAGATCTTGTTCCTCAGATCCTCAGATCGTGCATCATCATAGAAATTGTTCATAAAAGCAGTCTTAGTTTGATCCCAGGTAGTCAGCGATCCAGGAGTCAACTGCTTAAGCTAGTAAGTTGCTTCCCCACCAAGTGAGTATGGGAAAAGCTTGCAGAAGAGGTAGTCGTAGGACACTCCATTGCATTTGATGCTAGTGACCAAGTCCTCGAACCTCTCAATGTGATCCATGGGATGTTCGCTGAAAAGACCATGAAAAAGATGCTGACTCACAAGAGTGTAGTATGCGGGCTTCAGCTCAAAGTCATTCTTCTGATAGGCAGGAGGACGAATCGCAGAGCGATTTACGTAGAACTGGTCAGGTCTATTGCACTCACTAATCGTCCTACCACGATTAACCACAACATTCTCAGCGACATTCCCAGCGGCAACAGGAGCAGGTGGAATGATGTTCCCCTCTCCATCCAGACATTGCCCTCTTTCGTTGCACAAACGACCCTCTGGGTCTCTGTAAGCATCAGCTTCATCTTGAACCAACTCTACTTGATTGTTGTCCATAGCTTCTTTGTCCTTATGTTTGTGCGTTCCACAAGTGCTAGTTGCTCCAATGACAGTTGAACTAGCTGAGTGCTCTTGTTCTTTCTGGTTTCACGATTAGGCATGCACCTGGAAACAATAGTCAGAAACGTTAGTAACTTGTAACACGATGAGTATCGATCGATACCAAGTGGTGTCGATCGATATCAACAAAAGAAGACGGCGAGTATCGACCGATACTAGAGAGTATCGACCGATACCGTCGAGCTTAGTTGAATCTCTCAGACTAAAATCTAATGGCGAATTGAGTCCCCGGTAACGGCACCAAATTTGATATGCTCAAATTAATACCCTATTTAGATACTAAAGCAGTTGTCGTAGTATAGCTAGGGGTCGAACACAAGGACTCACAGAAACACACAATAGATTATATAGGTGAGAATCACGCTAAGCAATCAATGGTATTGAAAACAGGACTTAAATAAAACTGTTGTAAATTCAGTTGGAGAAAGGCTAGGTTCAGGGTATTTCTCAGGGAATCACTGAATGCAGATCAACTAATTAACAGGATTCGGATTTAGCGCGGTTCTTGAACTCAAATCACTATGGTATAATTAACCAACTCTCGTTGCGAGAATTATCTAAGTCTAAATCCTAGGAATTCCAAATCTCATTGCGAATCCTAAAGTCTAAACCAGCTTTTATTTTCAAGTTTGATTTGTTCACAAAACAACTAAACCAAATCTCTTTGCGAATAGTGTTTTGCTCACCTTAGGTTCTCTCAGATAATTAATCACACTCTCGCGCCTAATCAATTATCCTAAGATCTAAGTTCTAGGTGATCAATCTAGAATTAGCTTTGCAAACAACCTATGGTGAAGAACTAATTCAGATATGAATCCTAATAATAAATCAACCTAGCATTAAGAGAAAACCCTATTGAGAACCCTGAACCTAACAAGGGATCTACTCAGACATGAAGAATGAAACAATCAACATAACTGAATAAATCATCAATAAAATAAACAAGAGTAGAATAAAACAGGGGTTCGAAATCTTCTCTCTAACGAACAGAGTTCTGACTTGTCTCCCCTTTCAAAAGCTCTAAACTCAAAGTAATGAAAAGCACACAGCCAAAGTGGCTGT
Organism: Eutrema yunnanense; assembly: GCA_002933935.1. NCBI lineage: Eukaryota > Viridiplantae > Streptophyta > Magnoliopsida > Brassicales > Brassicaceae > Eutrema > Eutrema yunnanense. The sequence continues at coordinate 558,181 of PKML01019529.1, read as the reverse complement.
AAAACCTAATTAAATAGTCTAAACACGAATTGGGGTCTTCTTGTAAATATCAAAGTCTTCTGGGGCAGTTCTGCAATTCTTCAAACTTCATTAAAGTCGCGACTTGTAAACTTCAGTTTTGCTCCATAATGCTCCATAAAACTCCAATATTGCTCCAAATGTGCTAAAACCTGTAAAAGACTCTAAAAGACTCTATAATAGAATAAAGACTCGATAAAACGGACTTATATCATGGCTTAAACGAGGTAAAAACCATGATATATCAATTGGCTTGAAGATGGCGTGTTATTTATCTTTGGCGGTTTCTTCTTCTTCTTCGAGGATGTAGATATGTGATTTGTGCATGATATCCTTGAGAGTATTGGGCCAATTGCGCTTGATTACTTTGTGGAAATCCGACTTGTACCATGTTGCTATGTACAAGGCTTCGATTGCGTCTTTGTCGTCGATATTGCAATGAGACACTACTGCTTTGAACCGGTTCATGAAATCTCGTAGTGGCTCGTCACTTTTTTGCTCAAGTGCCCACAGATCGGCGTTCCGGGTTTTTTGCTTGATGAACATTGTGAAGCGCTTGAGAAATTTGGGTCAAGAGTTCGGTATAACTATCGACCGAGTGAGCGTCTAACTGGGAGAACCAGTCGAGTGCGGTTCCGCAGAGATTTTCTACGAAGAGTTGGCATGTGGCGGCATCTTTTTCTTCTTCGGTTTGAAATCGGAAATGGTTCATCATTATGCCGAACGTGTTCATGAAGTGGCGCGGATCGGTATGTCCGTCGTACGCTGTGATTTTGATTTTGTCCAAGCGCCGAACTAACGTGTTGATGATCCAATGAGTGAATGGTATTTTTGTGTCTCCTGGATTACGCGATCGATCTCGGGTGCCGAGCTTGTAGCTTGATGGAATTTTGATCTCATGTCATGATGTTGATTCTTGAAGTTATCGAACTCCTAATCTAAAGACATCTGATTTGTTATGCGCGTTCCGTGACTACCGGTAGTTCGTATGATAGGGGGTTGGTTCGTCATGCTTCGAGGTTGGTTTAATCCGGTGAAGAGATTGCGTTGAAGAGGAGGGGTCGATTCTTCAAATCGGGGAGGCCTTGGTGTTTGTCTGATTTCTCCGATTTGGTTGCAGAGCTCAGTTTGGTTTACCAATAAGGAATTGAACCTTTCGTCGTTTTTCTTAATTAGTTCGGTAAGCTGTGCTGCCATTGCTTGCATGAGCGCGTATTGATCGGGCTGAGCGGTTGTGGTGACTTCGGCATTGATCGCAGCTGGAGGTGGTAAATTGTCGTTGAGGTCATTACAGATGTCGCTGTTGAGATTATCACGGTTGTCGTTATTGAGATCGTCATGGTTGTTGTTATTGAGATCGTCACGGTTGTCGTTTTGTTCAAGGTTACGGTTATCCAACTGATCGTCATGTGGTTCAGCCATTACCGAGCTATTCTCCGAGTTCCGAATAAGTTAGGTTCCGCCTTTTTTTTTTATCCCCACAGACGGCGCCAATTGTTAATTATGAAAATCACACAAGGGATAAACCAGTAAACTTAATCCGGAATCTCATTTATTGATATCGAACTCGGCAAATAATACGGGATAATTTTAAGATCGGTAAAATAACTAAAGAAACTAAGGAAACAAAGGTTGATATGCTCAAGCTCTCTATTTCCTCTGCTTCGCTTGTAGAAAGTTGTGAATGAATGAGATGTGATCGCCCTCCTCCTATATATACGAATTGATGTCGGTTGCGATCAAGAAGATTTCCTTTCCCTAATTCCTTCAGAAATCGGAAAGTTTCCTGATTTCTCTTCGAGATCAGGAAATATTTCGTAGATCTCGGAGGTCGGTTATTAGTTTCAGACGAGTCGGACTTTCCGTGGGCCCGGAAGTCGGTATCGCGACGCATTAGGCCTATACCGGGCTTGGACATCGGTTCGCGGTGAGCTATGGGCCGAGTTTCTCCTCAGGAATAGGAAACCAGAGAAAACACATATAAAAGACACCTTCGTAAGCGATAAAATGACCAGAAAAAGGACTATCGGCTCGGTCCGACGGTCCAGGGATAACGAACTCGACATCCTTGGATATATCGAAACAGTGCCGCAAGTCTGTTAAAGATTCGTCGATAGAAAGCGTGGAGCCGGGAGGGTCGGCTCGTTTCCTCTTAGAATTTCTTGCTCTTCGTTACCTCGACGGTCCCGCAAGCTGGCTCACCAACGGACGCTCTAACTCCTATCTTGCCTCGACGGGATCCCAAAACAAATCCTCGTCTTCTACTTTCAACTCATCCGCAATCACCTCGGTTTCGGTAATGAAAGGGATCAAGCCCCCGAAGGGGACCGCCTCGGCCAATTTAAGTGCTTCGACCTCGTGAGTCCCGATTAAAAGAAGATCAATCTTGAGATATCGGCTAGCCTTGGCTATTCCTAGAGAATTCATCTCATCATAACCATTCGTTTCGTCAGAACTGCCCTGGCAGATCGACTCACTCACATCGGCATATCTACTTGCCTTGGAGTCTTCTTGAGAATAATTAATGTTGGGACCGAGCCGGGAAGGAGAGTTAGCCGAGTGAAGATCCGACATCGCACCTCGATCAAGAGTCAAAATGATTCAACGAAGGCAGGTCGGCAAATTTGGAGATGGATCGGCAAATTCAAAGACTCATTGTGGATCTCGTCAGATAACTTAATAACGCGACGACAAGTTGGAAAACCTTAACCGTTACTTAAATAAAAACAAGAGAGAATGAAGAGAGAGAAGAGAGAGAAGAGAGCTACCTTTTTGAAAATTTGAAAGAGTGAAAACAAAGGAAACAGCTCGCTACTTATAAGCAATGGGCACGTGAATGCTCGTGACCTTGGGAAAACAATGGCGCGCGACTTCGGGAATCAGCAGAAGAATCTTGGAATCCCTGAGGTAATTAAAGCGAAACGCGTAAACAAAGAAGGACACATTTATTGAGTCGCCGAGCCGAACCAAGAACTTCAAATCATACCGACGTCAACGAACGGTTTGAAAAACCTCGTGCATAGTCCTCCACCTCGGCAGAGCGATTCAACATCATAAGGGTACCTCGGCGTCTCGGTACTTAAACACCTCGGCGCGACATTGATGAATCTCCCACTTCGGCATCGCGACAATTAAATACCTCGGTGCAGCGATAATTCATCTATCATCTCAGCACAAAATAGAACCATGTTTGTAGCCTCGGCACGAGAAGACAAATTCAACAAGACTTCGGTCTTATCGGTGACTCAACCACCTCAGCAGCAAAAGCAAGTAGACTACCTGGCGTTACCTCGGTTCGGCAGTTAATCTCGAGGTCAAGATATTTTGCCTCGTCACAATCACTTATGAAACAGACGAGCTGGGGGCAAACTGTTGGGGTCGGATTTCACCTTTTTGAGATTAACAAACCTGAAGACGACCAAGTATGGATGAATGCACCAGACCCGAGCCGAACCGAGGAGAGAAGTTACTTGGGTAGACCTGAGCCAAGGAAAGAAGAAAGATCGAGCCGAGGAGCAGTTCGTCCTCGTCATCTCGGCAAGATCACCTCGATCAGCTTCACCTCGAATAGAACGGGACCGAGCCGAGATTAGATCAGTGATGCTTCTTGACGAAACTCTGATCTCCGACCGGAAGACGATGCCAAGCCCATAAATCCAAAACGAGGCGAGCTCAATGCTTTGTGGGCCGAGATCGAGCTCTGTGCTTTGTGGGCCGACATCAAACATTCGAAACAGGCTGAGATCCAGTCCTTCGTAGTGGGCCGAGATCCAGTACTTCCGTTATGGGCCGAGCTAAGGGCCCAGTTCATCGATTACCCTAGAAGAAGACCTAAGGCGGTGGCCGCACGAAGGCAAAAGGAAATATTCCAAATACGTTCCGAGATCCTCGCTTATGAGACATGTATAAATAGTTAGCATAGTCATTCATAAAAGGGGACACTTTTTACCCTAGCAAAAACCCTAAGCAAAAATCATTGTACTCAAAAGCTTTACACAACAACAATAAAAACCATCTTTGGATCTCTTCTCGTGTTTTTGTTCATAGAAACTTATGTTCCCTTTAAATCTTTGATAAGAATTTGATTATGATAGTTTCGACTCCCACAGTCTTCTACAGAGGATAACAACAGAAGGAGATCGAAAAGAATTTGTCTTCGGACATGATCTTTCTTCAACTAAGTTCACTTAGGTAGTTTTCTTCTTTATCCAAGTCAAGTTATAGAATTTAAACTAGCGCTTATGGGAGGTAACCCACTTAGGTAGTTTTCTTCTTTTTTTTTTCTTTTTTTTTCGAACACATTGATTTTTGGTTTTGGTTTTCTTTAGTTTCAGGTTTTCATACTCAATACAAAAACACAAAAACTTATCAACGAAAAAAGACAAAATAAATTAGGCGCTTATGGGAGGTAACCCACTTAGGTAGTTTTCTTCTTTTTCCATGCTTGTGGAAAAACACCTTTCCACCGAAACCACGACCCATATGAGTGTGGTGAACCCATCCGCAACTCACCTCATTCCACCACCATGTTTCATCATCCCAAAACCAACTGCACCTCGTCAATGGACATCCTACTTGAAGAAAACCCGCCCTAAGGTGTTCGACTAGGCCAATCAGCAAGAACTTCAAGTTCTAATCCGACCATACAAACACCCATCGTCACCACCACCACCCCATCCAACCACTTCCAGGTTAGTTTTATCATCCTTTTTCCATCATATTTTCCATCTTGTCTCTATTTATTTTACTATGGGGATAGTGTGATTTAAGTCGGGGGAGGATTTCATCCCTTATTAACCACATTTTCTTTCTGGAGTCTTTTCATTCTCATGTTTTCCTTGCAATTTTTCCAATATTTCTTTTCAAGTAAAACGCAGTTTTTCGGTTATAATGACATAAATCTATGATGAAACTTGACTAGTGTGATTTTACGCTATTCCTATTAATAGCTCTTTCGTGATTTAGTTCTATATTATGCGGTAGCTAGAGTACTTGTGACACAAAGATCCCTAGAGGAATTTGAAATGTTTAGATTCTAGAGGATAGAATATACTAGCTCTACTTAACTTGACTCACTTTTTTCATTAAATGCGTTAGATCAGGGAAATGAATCATATATTCAAGGCTTCTTATTTTTCTTACCACTCTTTGCTGATCCTGAATGGGCAGCTCGATTTTAGTTGGTTGCCCACCTTACCGTACCTCTTTCGAACCTCTTGCATTATCTCTTGTTGTCTTATGTGCATATATGTGCAAAAACACCATATAGGGAGTAACGGCACAGCTTTCAGTCACTCAAGACGGAAGACTAGACGAGTTTGGTAAAACTGATACGAACGATGAAAAGAGCTTAACTTTGCCTTTGAAATCTCAATTCAATGGTGATATTCCCATATTTTGCATATCTTAGCATGCATTCTTGTTATTGTTTTGTGTCTCATGCATGTGTCTTGCATAGTTTTAATGGCATTTTGGTCTAATTTAGAGTAATAGGTGTTTTCACAAGGTTTTAGTGAGTCTAGCATGCATATGGAGTGTTTTAGGTTATTTGGAGACAATTGATGATATTTGGAGAAATGGGCCCAAGTAGAATGCAAAGTTCATCCGAGATGCCGGAAATATGTGGCTGAACTAAGGCATTACGATTTGAGTCAGCTTCAACGGTCTTCATGGACGTTGTAGAGGAGTGTGTTAGCTGTTCAAAGGAGTTGGAATCAAGTCATTCGGATGTCAGGTTCGTGAGATATGGCCATTTTACCGAGAAGATGACCGTCTGGCCGCCGAAAAGAAAAAGGGAGTTTCCGGAAGATAACACCGACCCATCCTGGGTCGGTGCTGTGGGTCGGTGTAGACACAGAAGGAAATGCCAAAGCAGAAGAATTAGCACCGATCATTTGCACCAATCCAGGGTCGATCGGTGCAAATGATTCCAGGACCAGTTTTATCCAGACCCAACGTACATGAAAGACCTGGCTGTAAGAAGGTTCTCCAATCCGAATAAGCCTCGGTGGTCTTCAAAACAGTTGTACCCCAGTGAGTTTGCTGTACACAGGAGGTGCTTTCAAGTCATTCTGATATGTGGTTTGAAAGATATATCAGATTTATCAGAGACATATCTGTCTGATGCCCAAACGAGTTTTGCTCCAATTACGACTCTTGAACGATCAATCCACAAGAAGGGTTTACCTTCGGTTTAAGATTCAACGTTTTTCATATAAGTCGTAGAAAAACGAGTTAGATGTCGAATAGAGGTTGTTTGAGACCATTCGGACATGTATTCCAAGAGATATCGCGATTTTACCAACCAGTGCTTTTCTCACATCGACCCACTTTCAACCGGGTTAATATCCGGTTTGTCCCGGGTTGACCCGGTTCTCCCAAGAACTTATAAATACCCAAAAACCATATTTTTAATGCGAAAGCTTTCTTCTTTCTAGAGTTGTGTTTTATTCCAAACTCTTCTTAGGATGATTATGGATGGATATTCATCACAAATGCCACTGTAGAGAAAATTTCTTCAACTCTATCTTTTATTTATGCAATTTCTTTATCTTTATGTCTTTTTCTCTTTTGTTCTTCATGTTCTTTAGATTTTAGACCCTTTTGTTGAATTTTTGGATTATGCTTGATTTGAATGGTTTGATGATTGATTTTTGATGCTTATGTTCTTAATCTTTGATTTCCTTCCTTATTTAGTAGTATTAATGCTAGATTTTGCTTGAGAAACTTAAATCTAGATCAAAGGGAAAATCATGCACACCAAGTGTTTGATGAAATTCCCAAAGAACAAAATAAGGGATTTACATGTCTTAGCTCATGAGAATGGATGTCTAAGGTGTATTTTGGTTAATAGAACTTGTGTTTAATGCTTGTTAGTCATTTAATCACAAATGATAATTTGATTTTTTTTTTTTTTTTTTTTTGAAAGAATGTAAAATTTATTCCATCCAAACTGTTTTTACAAAGAATGTGTGCTGTGAGCTGAAATTTCAAAGTTACATTAGAATAGGTCTTCGACTTATGTGTGGGAAGCAACTATTGTCGAGTTGGAAACCAGAGAATCATGCCGTCGTCGTAGGCGTTGTCGCCCGTTCTACGAATCGAAGTGATACGATTTCGGACATTCTTATCAATTAGCTTGTGTAATTGCGCTATGGGCAGGGCGGGGTCTCCATGCTTTCGCCCGTTTCTCTCGCGCCAGATGTGGTAAATGGCTGCTTGGAATGTGTACTTGACTAGAAACAGAGTGGTTTTGGCATAAGTACCATTATTAAGAAGATCAACAATGATAATTTGATATTGATTAAGTGATTAACAAAGAGGTTAGTGTCATGAGAGTGAATTAATCTTATTCAAGTGTTCTAGACCTAAGGATTAGCATTGATTGTGTGCATTTGCATCATTAGTTAATTGTCTTGATGGTTAGATGATGATGATTTAGGTTGATTCTTGTTAGATCCTTCACATAGGTTAGCCCTTGATGCTAGATTTGGATTGGGAGATCAAATCTAGAACTATAAGGCATTTCACGCCCGAGAGGTGTTCGATGAAATGCTTGAACCAAGCATTTTGTCAGCTTTGCATATCCTAGCCAACGGAAGTTGATGTTTAGGGTGTTTAGTGAACTAATTTGAATTGTTTCTTAATGCTTGTTCATTATTTAATCACAAATGGAAAGTTGTTCTTGATTAGATAATTAACAAAGTTATTAGTGCCATGGAAATGGATAAGTCATATTTGTGAATCTCATGTTCTAGGATAATGTTTAATGCAATCTATGTCATCATTATTTGATTGTTAATCATTCATTTGCTTGTTTAATTCATGATCCAACATTTCTATCTTTGTTTTCTTTCTTGCATTTTACTTTCTTAATTCAAAAACACAAAAACCCAAAACATTTGCTTTTGATTAGGAAGTTTTATGTATTTTTAGTGCTTCAATTTTAACCTCTTTGGTTTGATCCTCTTGTACTACAATGATACGAGTAAACTTGAGTAATTGACTAAGACTCCAAAAAGTCTATCATCAAATGGTAAAACTCTGTGCCCCCTAAGACTCTATCCCAAAAGGTGTGATAACTGAAAGGGGAAAGAAACGTGAGAATTTTGTAGACTGAGTTATGATTGATGTAGTTCGATGGTTATGATTTAGTAGGATAGTCTCATAGATTTTAAGTTCCCGTAATTTTTCATTCACCTTTTCTGAGCTTTGATATATGTTTTGTTTGAGGAAAAACAAAGTCTAAGTATATGGGAGAGTTGATATAACTGTGTTTTTACCCATTTTACCTTCGGTTTTTAGCACTTTAACCAATGTTTCATTCGGTTTTCAAGCATTTTCTTATGATGTTCGCATATTTGTAGTGTCAAGACTATTTTTCAGGTTATCAAGGTAAATGCATTGCAAATTGGAGCAAAAGACTCGTTTTTGGACATATGCAGAACGTCAGGAGTTCGACTTTCGATGAAGATCTTCTTAACATCTGATCAAGCCCTGTTTTGGATACAAGATAGAGAGATTAGCCAAATTTCAATTGAAATTTATTTGACGATGATCCAACGGTTCAAATTTCAAGTTACACGACGATAACTCAAGCCCTCTCAAGTTGTCAAGCGCAGAAGCAGAAGCAGGAAAAACACTCATGGCCGTGACCTAAAGGGTCGTGAGTGTGGCTAGAGTGTGGCTAGAGTGTCTTTCACCACAGGAAGGAACTCGTCCCTGCGGCCAGAGAGTCTTTTACTATAGGGAGGAGACTCGTCCATGCGGCCAGCCCAATAACGTCTTGGTTCAGACCGTTTTCAAAGACCACTTCAAATTCACTTAAGTTTTGAACAAGGAAAAACCCTAGGCGACTTTTGAATACTTCAAGACCTATAAATATGTTTTTTAAGTCTCTTATTTTCATAACCCCTTATTAGTGCCTCATTAGATACAACTTTATAGCTCTTTTGTTCTTTGTTCTTTGTTCTTAGATTTAGGGAGATAGGGGTTTCTCTTTGAACCCTTATGTTTCTTTATGATTTATTGATTATGCAAATCATAAACTCATTTTTTCTTTGCATGATTATGTCCGAGTAGTTTATTAGTTGGGTTTAAGGGGATTCTAATCAAAGAGGATATCATGATTGATAAGGATTACAGTATTGATCAACATACCTCCAATTCTAGAAGTTGCTTTTAGGTTTATTTTTATTGCATAGAGCTAGTGTAGCTAACTAGCAACTGATATTAGGATTGATAAAACCACTGACATGCTGAATTTATTGACCAAGCCTAGCTTAGGAGAGCAATTACACTATAAGATATGAAAGCTTACTTATAGGGCTTTGTGAACGTTTGATGAACTTCAATTTATTGCGTGATCTGATGCGTGGCTACCAACAAACGTTGAGTAGTTAAGTTGTTATAGAACTTGTGTTTAGCTCTATGAGAATAGGTTAACCACAATTTTGTGTTCGAGTTTAGGAAACTTTGAGCTAGAATCAACTAGAAAGCTTTGTTAACTTGTTTGAATCAATAATAACATTTGCGATATCCCTGAAGATCTAGCGTTTAGTTATTATAGTTTACAACTGATATGCTCAAATTAATACCCTAAAAGTACTAAAGCAGTAGTTGTAGTAAGTGTAGGGGTCGAACACAAGAACTCATAGAGACACACAATATATTGAATAGTATCGAATCAAGTTAAGCAGTTCAGATGAAACAGAAAGCAATAAACAGTAAACGAGTTGTATAATTGATGGGAGAAAGACAGGTTCAGGGTATTTCTCAGGAAATCAATGAATGCAGATAAACTAACTAACATGATTCAGATTACGCACGGTTTTTGAACTCAAATCACTAAAGTATAATTAACCAACTGTCGTTGCGAGAATTATCTAAATCTAAACTTCAGAATCCCAAATCTCTTTGCAAATTCCTAAGAATAAATCAGCCTTTATATCGAGTTTGATATGTTCACAAATCGACTAAACCAAATCTCTTTGCGAATAATCAATTTGCTCACCCTAGGTTCTATCAGGTTTCTCAATTGCACTGTCGTGCCTAATCGATTAACCTAAGATCTAAGTTCTAGGTGATCAATCTAGAATTAACTTTGAGAACAACCTAAAGAGAATAACTAATTCAGATTATGAACCCTAAACAATAAATCAACCTAGCATTCAAAAAAATCCCTTATGAGAACCCTAAACCTAAAGTGGATCTACTCAGACATGGAAATTGAAGCAATAAACATGACTGAATAAATACTCAAATAGATAACAAGAGGGTTCGAAATCTTCTCTCGGACGAACATAGTTTCATAATTGTCTCCCTTCAAAAAGCTCTCTCACAAAATCAAAGTAAAATAAAGCATAGCCATCAAAGTGGCTGTAAAATCCTAATAAATAACATGGATTTCATCTTACTCTCTGTGGACTTTGGAGAGATGGGCTGGTACGAAAAGTTTCCATAATTGCGAGTGAATTCGCTGCTCTGGAGTGGTTTATGGGTAAATTGTTTTGCTCCAAAACCAGATTGGTTACCCTCAAACTTGTACCCACCTTGCTGAGTGTTGTTGTTGAAGTTTTGGTTGTTGTTGTACCCAAATTGCTGACCCTGAAATCCGGAACCACCAACGTAGTTAACATCCTCCACTTCATCTCCACCAATATTATCGACTCCATCAGCAAAGTGTACAGTCTTCTTCGACTTCCCGATCAGAAGATCTAGCTTGGCCTGAACTTCAGCAATCTGCGATCCATCCATGTTCACATTCTGTCTCTTTCGCTCAAGGTCTGCATTTTTGGTGCTATTGCTAGACGCAAAATTCTCAATAAGCACATAAGCATCATCTGGATACCTGGTATTGAAATTCCCATTGCTCGAAGCATTCAAAGCCTTCTGATACCTCCAATCAATCCCTCTGAAGAAGATACCCAGCAGCTGAACATCAGAGTATCTGTGATGTGGACAATCTCTCTAATACGATCTAAATCTCATCCAAGCAGCCTTGAACGCTTCAGTCGGGCCTTGAGAAAACTGGGAGATCTTGTTCCTCAGATCCTCAGATCGTGCATCATCATAGAAATTATTCAGGAAAGCAGTCTTAGTCTCCTCCCAGGTAGTCAATGATACAGGAGGCAACTGCTTCAGCAAGTAAGTCGCATCTCCACCTAGAGAGTAGGGGAAAAGCTTGCAGAAGAGGTAATCGTAGGACATTCCATTACTTTTGATGCTAGTGACCAAGTCCTCGAACTTCTCAATATGATCCATGGGATGTTCAATAGAAAGACCATGAAAAGGGTGCTGATCCACAAGAGTGTAGTATGCAGGTTTCAGCTCAAAGTCATTCCTATGATATGGTGGAGGGTGAATCGTTGATCGATTAGCATAAAACTAATCAGACATGTTGTACTCTCCAATTTTTCTACCACGATCAGCCACAACATTCCCTGCATACGCAGCAACAACCTCCTCGATAGCAGCAGGAGGTGGGATGATGTTCCCCTCTCCATCCAATCGTTGCCCTCTCTCATTGCACAATTGACCCTCTCGGTCTCTGTAAGCACCAGCTGCATCTTGAACCCAGTGACAGTTCAACTAGCTGGGTGCTCTTGTTCCTCATGTTTCGCGAGTGGGCATACACCTGAAACACACTAGGCAAGGCACATAAGTAACAAAAACACGATGAGTATCGACCGACACTGGGTGGTGTCGATCGATATCAACAAAAAGAAAACGACGAGTATCGACCGATACTAGCTAGTATCGATCGATACCGAGGAACTTAGTCGAAATTCTCAGACTAAAATCTAATGGCGAATTGAGTCCCCGGCAACGGCGCCAAATTTGATATGCTCAAATTAATACCCGAAAAGTACTAAAGCAGTAGTTGTAGTAAGTGTAGGGGTCGAACACAAGAACTCACAGAGACACACAATATATTGAATAGTATCGAATCAAGCTAAGCAGTTCATATGAAACATAAAGCAATAAACAGTAAACGAGTTGTAAAATTGATGGGAGAAAGACAGGTTCAGGGTATTTCTCAGAAAATCAATGAATGCAGATAAACTAACTAACATGATTCAGATTACGCACGGTTCTTGAACTTAAATCACTAAAGTATAATTAACCAACTGTCGTTGCGAGAATTATCTAAATCTAAACTTCAGAATCCCAAATCTCTTTGCAAATTCCTAAGAGTAAATCAGCCTTTATATCGAGTTTGATATGTTCACAAAGCGACTAAACCAAATCTCTTTGCGAATAATCAATTTGCTCACCCTAGGTTCTATCAGGTTTCTCAATTGCACTGTCGTGCCTAATCGATTAACCAAAGATCTAAGTTCTAGGTGATCAATCTAGAATTAGCTTTGAGAACAACTTAAAGCAAAGAACTAATTCAGATTATGAACCCTAAACAATAAATCAACCTAGCATTCAAAGAAATCCCTTATGAGAACCCTAAACCTAAAGTGGATCTACTCAGACATGGAAATTGAAGCAATAAACATGACTGAATAAATACTCAAATAGATAATAAGAAAGAGTAACAAGAGGGTTCGAAATCTTCTCTCGGACGAACAGAGTTTCAGACTTGTCTCCCTTCAAAAATCTCTCTCACAAAATCAAAGTAAAATAAAGCATAGCCATCAAAGTGGCTGTAAAATCCTAATAAATAACCTAAGTCACGTTTTGGGGCTTCTTGTAAATATATAATAAAGTCTTCTGGGCAATTTTTCAATTCTTCAACTCTTCGAAAACTCGCAACTCGTGTTTCTGCAGTGAGTATCGAGCGATACTAGTCAGTATCAATCGATACCGATGCTTCAAATCGGGTACTCAGCTACACGAACTTCTACTTTGCTCCAAAATGCTCCAGAAAGCTCAAATATCTCCAATTATGCTACAAACGTGCTAAAACCTGTAAAAGAATCTAAAACACTACGAAATAGTAGAAAGACTCTATAAAACGGACTTATATCATGGCCTAAAAGGGGTAAAAACCATGATATATCAACAACCACTTTTATTTTCTCTTGCTTACTTACTCAGAAATCTTTAAAACCATCCTCAAAAACACTTTGTCTTATCTCGCTACTAATCTTTTTTGAGTTTTGCAGACATGCGTAGATTCTTTGTGAATCGACACCATAGAAATTTGTGAACTTGCAGACATATGATTTTATTAATTTAAAACATGAACGTCTCAACAAAAGAGGCGGCATCCTCTTCTCACACGATGCCCCGAGCACGGGACAGGAATCCGACCTAGAGATTTGGCCGATTTTTGCCTCTACGACTACAACTTTCCTTTTTCGATCTTAATGAACCCCTAGTCGACCCTAAGCCTATAAATACTTTTTTAGCCTCTTATTAGAGATAAGTCACCACAATAAACACAGCCATGCCTCTTTTAACATCATACACAATTTTCATAAGTTTGTTTTATAGTTTTTCGATTCAAGTGCTTCCCGAGAGAATACATCGCCTTTGTATCACAATATAGAGAAGATTTCTAAACCCTCTTGATTTTATTTGAAGTTTATGATTATGAATTGCTTTATATCTCTATGTGTTTCATCTCTGGCCATGTGTGAGTAATCCTCTTGCTAGGTTGTCAGTGATCAAAGAATTCATGAATTGTTAAGCCTTTATCAATTAAATTGGAAATATCTATTGGTTTCTTCATCTTTACTTACATGTAATTGATATTTGCATAATTTACATGTCTTTAGCATGCATATTAGTTAACATTTTAGATCATCCATATGCTATTTCATATCTTTCTTTAGCACTTTAGTGTTTATTAGAGTTTAGGGTCTTGCATTTAGGTCCTAGTGAGTCTTGCATGTTATGGAGTGATTTCTAGGGCCTTGGAGATGTTTTGATGGAGATTGGAGGCCTTGGAACCTAGCACATCCGACCTTGGGAGCAAGAAGAAGAAGGATAGAAGAAGAAGGGGATTTTCAGAAAATGCACCGACCCATTCTGGATATGTGCAATGGGTCGGTGTTGACACAGGAGGAATGCCAATACAAGAAGAGAAGCACACCGACCGGTTTTGGGTCGGTGCGCTGGATCTGTGTCAGCACAGAAGATCTCTCCAACCCAAGAAGAAGATTGCACCGACCCATTATGGCTCGGCGCCATGGGTCGGTGCAAATCAAGCTTAGCTCAACATGAAAGCTCATAAGATTAGCACCGACCCATTCCCGATCGGTGCCATGGGTCGGTGCTAATCCAGCCATTCCCGGTCGTCTTCATCCGGACATTCATGCCGACCGGAGCTCCCATCCGGACGATGTTACCCAGCCTTCACCAACGCCCATCCGGCCATGAAGCAAAGAAGATTAGCACCGATCGTTTGCACCGATCCAGAGTCGATCGGGTCAATACCCGATTTGTTCCGGGTTGACCCGATTCGCCCAGACTCACTATATATTGTCTAAACCTAATTTTCTAGAGACTAAGTCTTTTTTTTTTTAAACAAAAACCTCTCTAAGTGTGTTTGAGAGTAATTTGTAAGAGATTAATCATTTTGATTGATGCAATTTGAGTATTGTTTTCTTTGATTTCATATATCCATCCTCTATTTTCTAATCATCAAATCATTTGATCATGGGTTTTAGCGCTTCTTTTATGGGATTTGTTGAAACAATATTGATTAGTGAGTAGTTCTTAGAGTTTGAGGATGGGTTAGGTTTAGGGTGATTCCAAGATTGATTCATGATGCTTAGGGTTAGATTATCTTGTTTCTCTTCTTGATAGGTGATCTTAATGCTAGATTGGGCTTGAGAGAGCCAATCTCGATCAAGGGGCATTTCACACCCACAAGGTGTTTGATGAAATGCCTTGATGAACCTATCAAGAGATATTCATTCCTAGCCTATGAGAGTAGTTATCTAGGGTGTTTATTTGGTAGATCTTGAATGTTTGCACTTAATGCTTGCTAGTTGGTAATTCACAAATGATAGTTTGATCTTGGATTAGTAATTAGCATGGTGATTAGTGTCTTGAGAGAGGATTAGTCATACTTAATGATCATTGCCTAGGGTTAGCTTCGTTTGAGTATTGGACATCATGAATTGGTATTGGATCATCTAAAATCAATTACCCCATCCTTGAATTTGTTTATATTAATTGCATTACAACTTATTTAGTTTGTTATTTCTTGTTCTTGTTTTAGTTTGCTTAGTTCACTTGTTTAATTACAACTCTTTCTTATTTAGCTTAACTTAAGAAGTACCTTGCATTCTTATTCTCACCCATTTGGATTGATCCTCTTATACTAACGATATTATTTTGAGTAATTGATCTCAAGACTTGCAAAAGTGCTTCATCAATTTGGCGTCGTTGCCAATTGGGTTTTGATTTCAACATTAAGATTTAGGTTCTTTTTGAGATTAAGGCTTATTTTCTTTTTGGTTACTAATATCTTCCACTTTCCATTGCTACATCTCAATCTTATAAGTGTATGCATACGCGTTCGCGAGGCAACCACAACCTAGTTGAAACGAGGGACGACATACATCGTTCGTAGCACGGGGTTAGAGCAAGGGAAGCACATGTGAGACTACAACAAGTTGAGAACGTCATGGATCACTTTGAAGAGGTTCCACTTGAGGATGTTCATGACAATGTGGACAACCTTCCACACCATTGGCGAGGTGGTAATGGAAACCACCAAGCCCAAGGAGGAAACGGCCACAACCCAAACCCACCTACCCAAAACATCCGAGTTCCAAACCATCCTCCTAGATCTCAAGATATGGTTGGTGCGGGTGATGCCGCGAACGCTCACCGGAATCGCCAAGGTATCAAAGTTCCTCCGGTCGAGAATAACAACTTTGAGGTCAAAGCCGCTTTGATTAACATGGTCCAAAACAATAAGTTTCACGGGGTTGGCCATGGAAGATCCTCTCGACCACATCGATCAATTTGATAGGATATGTGGCCTCACGAAGATGAACGGTGTATCGGAGGATATCTTCAAGTTAAGACTCTTGCCCTTCTCTCTCAGTGATAAAGCTCATCAATGGTAGAAGAGTGTTCCTAAAGGTTCGATCACTACTTGGGACGAGTGCAAGAGAACATTTCTAGCCAAGTTTTTCTCACCTTTACGAACCGCGAAGTTGAGAAATAACATCTCTAGTTTCACTCAACGGAACCATGAGACCATTAATGAAGCTTGTGAGAGATTTAGAAGCTACACCACCCAATGTCCACACCACGGATTCTCGGACGCCTCACTTTTGAGTACACTATACCGTGGTGCCTTACCAAATATACGGATGCTCTTGGACATCGCATCTAACAGAAACCTCTTGGCAAAATGAGTGGATGAAGCGATGGACCTCGTGGAGAACAACTAGCGACGTTGATGAGCAAAAGAGGACCAAGGAATTGAAGAGCCTCAATGAGAAGGTCGACAAGCTTCTCCATTCATCTCAAAAGCAAGTTCACTTTGTTGGGGACTATGAAGACAACCAAGGTTATCAAGATGAAGTTGTGGAAGGGGCCACCCATGAGGAGATGAACTTTGTGGGTAATCAAGGGTACCAACGGGGTGGATTCAACAACAACTACCGGAACCACCCTAATTTTTCCTATCGGAACCCAAATGTGGAGAATCCACAAGATCAAGTATACCCTCAACAACAACATGGGAACCAAGGCGGTCAACAAAAGAATTTCACTTCCCAACAACAAGGCCAAGCATCCAACAACGAAGGCTATGTTCCCAATAACACTTTTCAAGGAAACCAAGGCGGGTTTTAAGCCAAACCACCTTTCAATGCTCCACCCGGTTCTCAACAAGGATATGTTCCCCAAGATCAAGCAACTACGTCTAAACCGCAAGAGTTTGACTTGAACACCATGTTTCAACAACTCCTCAAAGGACAAGCGGAGATCAATACAAGGGTAGATTGTTCTTACAACGATCTTAACTCCAAGCTTGAAACATTGAGCTCCAAGGTTAAGCAACTTGAAGGCAAGGGAACCGCTTCCTCTTCAAGGTCACAAGGCTAACTACCGGGAAAGCCTGAGACAAACCTAAAGGAGTATGTAAATGCCATCACACTACGGAGTGTCACGGTCCTACCCACTAGAGAAGCCCCTTCCAATCTCAACGAGGACATTGAGAGCCAAAGTGGGGGGGGGGGGGGGNTGGAACTTGAGATTCAAGACGAAGTGGTAGTTGAAGACACGGTTTTGGAAAGAAAAGAAAATGGTAAACGGGTTGAAGAGATCAAGACCAAGGTTATTGCTCAAGAGAAGCCAAAGAACAGAGAGACATTTTGGAAAGCAAAGACATTTTACCTTTGCTCCCAATGTAATTGCTTATTTATGAAGGTTGACATTTTGTTCCAAATCTTTCTCAAACTCCATTAGTATGTTCATGATCGTTTTGCAAGATTTTGGATGAGCGTGACAAAAGAAAAGTGCATCATCTGAAAAAACGAGATGATTAACGCTTGGGCTGAAATTGCTGCTTTTCATTCCCTTAAGCTTATTTGTTGCATCTGCTTGAGTACTTCAACACATAGGTTAAAAATATAGGGCAACAATGGATCTCCTTGACGTATTCCATGCTCAGGGTTGATCATTCCTCTCGGTACTCCATTCACCAAAGTAGAAAAATAAACTGATTCAATACACTTTATCACCCAAGTTATCCAAACATGATTGAATCTCATTATTTCCATTGTGTCTCTTATAAACTGCCAATTCATTCATTCATCATAAGCTTTAGAGATATTGTTCTTGACAGCCATATACGATTTGACAGTTATTATTTGTTGCAATAATAATGTTGTACAATATGTTCTTATCGGGATAAATGTGTATCGTGAATTATAAATGGAAGAAACTGCTTTAACCTATTGACCAAGATTTTCGAGATGATATTGTAACTTACAATGCACAAGGCAATTGGCTGGAAATCACTAATTGATTTGGGTACTTCGGGTTTAGGAATAAGGCAGAGATTTGTGTAATTCATGCCTTCATTAAGCTCACATGTTCTGAAAAAAGTATCGATCTCTATTACTAGAGTGTCTTCGATGTCTGGCCAAAATTGTTGATAGAAAGCTTCAATTATACCATATGGTCCTGGTGCTCAGTTAAGCCTAATATCAAACACAGACGCCTTAATTTCTTCCTCTCTTATAGCACAGTCAATTCATGTTTCATCTCATATGTTACACACGATTGAAAGCCTTCAAAAACTTTGACATAATCAATTGATGGTTGTCTAGAACTCTAGAACAAGTTCTAAAATTAAGATTCAGCAATGATGCCAATGTCATGATCACCTCTTTTAACATTACCATCTTCATCTTCTATCGCCATGATTCTATTACGAGCCATTCTTTGTTTTGTTGCTGCGTAAAAGAACTTAGTGTTTCGGTCTCCATGTTGTAGCCATTCAGTTATGCTCTTCCGTCTTCAATATTGTTCCTCTTCCAAATAAGCTTCATGCAGTTCTGTTCTGATTTTATTAATCTTTGTTGTTGTCGATCTTCCATGTGAGAGAGCGTCATCTAGTTGAATTTTTAATTGACTTATTCGTATTGAAGCATTAGTCTTATTGTTGTGCTTCCAATCTACCATTGTTCTTTGACATCCCTTAATGCGAGTGTTGAGAGAAACTCCATGATAATCATAACTTCTCCAGCTCTGTAATA
This sequence comes from Eutrema yunnanense, assembly GCA_002933935.1. Classification (NCBI taxonomy): domain Eukaryota; kingdom Viridiplantae; phylum Streptophyta; class Magnoliopsida; order Brassicales; family Brassicaceae; genus Eutrema; species Eutrema yunnanense. Next base: position 539,480 of record PKML01019529.1, on the reverse strand, counting down.
ATGAATCTCGGAACCCATCTTGTTTGAAGTTTCTCTTATCATATCTGAAAAATCATCTTCTTTGTTCAATGAAACAAAGCACTAGTGACCAAAGGTATGTGGTATGATATTTCAAAACGTAGGAATTCAACTTGTGTCGAGGGAAATAGGGCAGGACATTCTTAGTTGGCAATGGTTCTGTCTAAGTAGCATTGCATGTCATGTGAATATTCCAAGAGAATTTATCAGCAATGATATATCATGGTTTTTACCCTTTTTTAGCCATGATATAAGTCCTTTTTATAGAGTCTTTCTAGTATTTTGGAGTCTTTTAGAGTCTTTTCAGGTTTTTAGTACGTTTGGAGCATTATTGGAGATATTGAAGCATTTTGGAGCTTTTTGGAGCAAAAGAGAGATCTAGTAGCTGAGACACAGATTTGATGCAAGAGTATCGATCGATACACTTATGGTATCGATCGATACACTTATGGTATCGGTCGATACCCGTCGAAGAAACAGAAGGATCGCGACTTTTCTGAAAACTTGAGAAACTGCAAATTGCCCCATAAGACTTTATTATTTACAATAATCCCTAGAACGTGTTTTAGGTTATTTATTAGGTTTTTCAGCCACTTTGGCAGAGGACACCGGAATTCACGCATTATTTTACTTTGATTTTTGAGAGAGAGCTTTGTGAGGAAGACAAGTCAGAACTCTGTTCGTCCGAGAGAAGATTTCAAACCCTCTTGTTACTCTTTCTTATTGTTTAATTTAATGATCTATTCAGTTATGTTTATTGTTTCATTCTCCATGTCTGAGTAGATCTCCTGTTAGGTTTAGGGTTCTCATAAGGGATTTCTTTGAATGCTAGGGTTATTAGTTGTTTAGGGTTCATAATATGAATTAGTTCTTCACCATATGTTATTCTCAAAGCTAATTCTAGGTTGACGAATCTGGAACTTAGATCTTTGGTTAATCGATTAGGCACGAGAGTGCAATTGAGAAACCTGACAGAACTTAAGGTGAGCAAAATAACTATTCGCAAAGAGATTTGGTTTAATTGTTTTGTGAACAAATCAAACTTGAACTAAAAGCTGATTTGGACTTTAGGATTTGCAAAGAGATTTGGAATTTTAGGATTTAGACTTAGATAATTCTCGCAACGAGAGTTGGTTAATTATACTTTAGTGATTTGAGTTCAAGAACCGTGCATAATCTGAACCCTGATTAGTTAGTTTATCTGCATTTATTGATTTCCTGAGAAATACCATGAACCTATCTTTCCTCCATCGACTTACAAGTTATTTAATTTACGTATTTGCTTTCAATTTCATTGATCACTTAGCTTAATTTTCATCTATACAATCTATTGTGTGTTTCTTTGAGTCTATGTGGATTCGATCCCTAAGTATTACAATCGACAAAGCTTTAGTACTTTTAGGGTATTAATTTGAGCTTATCAAACAACTGATTTCAAATCTGAAAAAAATCACATGTATTAATCATCATACAAAAATCTTCAAAGGATTGTTCACGTCTGTGAGGACATCCTTTCTTCTCCTAATTACCTCTAATATCGTTAAAGTCACACATGATCAACCAAGGCTCTCTTGTAGTTGTTGATATCCTGTCAAGTCTCTCCTAGAGGTAGTTTCAGTTACTTGGATTTGGAGGACCATACACAAAAGAGCATCAAAAACTTGTACTATTAACTTCAACGAAACAATATACAAGATTTGTTGGTTGAAAAACAACTGAAACTGAAACAAACTTCTTTTAGAGAACCGTTATTGCACCACTCATACATGATGGTGGAACCATTAAATATTGATCATAACCTAAATCAAAACAGAGATTTCTAATAAAGACATTCTTATGCTTTGTTTCTAAGAGGTGTACCGTGTCCGAGAGATACTTCCTTTGTATATGCTTAAGCCGTCGAACTGTAGAGTCTATGCCGAGACCCTGACAGTTCCAAACGGTTGTATTTGTGGTGGCTCGGGTGGGTTAGGTCCTACCACTCCACAAATTTGTTGGGTGCCAACCCGTCTTGCATCACTCCCTTCACCCTTCTTACACATTGTAACTTTGCTTCTCTTGGTTTTATCCAGGTCATCTTCAAGTTTACGTTTGAGGTGTGGATCTTGAGTATCATCATTTTGCCCATAGTAGGCTTGATAGATATCCTTCAAATCACTTGGCTCCTTCTCTGGTTCAGCTTCAACTTCAGTAATGTCACATGTTGCATTCACAAATGGAGGACATGGATTAAAGAGTTGATTCATTTCCAACTCATCAATCAACATATTGCGAAACTCTAGTTCCTCAAAGACACCTTCTCCATGCAACTCATTTCCATTCTGCTCATGCTCATCATCCTCTCCCAAGTCATCTTCCTCAGCCTCAGATTCAGCAATGTCATGGATCTCCACTCCATGATTGGCTTGATTTCCCAAATTATGTTGAACATGACCATCATATCCATCATGATCTCCATAAGAATGATTATCCTCACCACCATTCTGGATCAATGATATATAATGGTTTTTACCCCTTTTAAGCCATGATATAAGTCCTTTTTATAGAGTCTTTCTACTATTTCGTACTGGTTTAGAGTCTTTTACAGGTTTTAGCACGTTTGGAGCATAATTGGAGATATTGGAGCTTTCTGGAGCATTTTAGAGCAAAGCAGAAGTTCGTGTTGCTGAGTACCCGATTTGAAGTCTGAGTGTCGATCGAAACTGCCTAGTATCGGTCGATACTCATCGCAGCAAGACACGACCCGCGACTTTTGAAGAGTTGGAGAATTCCAATTTGGTCCAGAAGACTTTAATATTTACAAGAAGCCCCAAAACGTGATTTAGGTTATTTAAGAGGATTTTACAGCCCCTTTCATGGCTATGCTTTGATTACTCTTGATTCTACTTTGGTTTTTGGAGAGACAACTCTGAACTCCTGTTTTCTATTGTTTTCTTTGATGATCTATTCAATCATGTTGTTTTCATTCTCCATGTCTGAGTAGATCCACTTTAGGTTCAGGGTTCTCATAAGGGTTTTCTCTGAATGCTAGGTTGATTAGTTGATTAGGATTCACCATCTGAATTAGTTCTTCGCCTTAGGTTGTGTTCAAAGCTAATTATAGGTTGACGAATCTAGAACTTAGATCTTAGGATAATTGATTAGGCACGAGAGTGCGATTAATTACCTGATAGAACCTTAGGTGAGCAAAATAACTATTCGCAAAGAAATTTGGTTTAGTTGTTTTGTGAACAAATCAAACTTGATCTAAAAGCTGATTTAGACTTTGGGATTCGCAAAGAGATTTGGAATTCCTAGGATCTAGATTTAGATAGTTTTCGCAACGAGAGTTGGTTAATTATACCCTAGTGATTTGAGTTCAAGAACCGCGCTAAATCTGAATCCTGCTAGTTAGTTTATCTGCATTCATTGACTTCCTGAGAAATACCCTGAGCCTATATTTTCCTCCATCGAATTTACAAATCTTTTACTGTTCATTGCTTTTGTTTCATCTGATTTGCTTAGCTTGATTCGATACTATACAATCTATTGTGTGATTTCTCTGAGTCCTTGTGTTCGACCCCTGATATAATGCAGCTACTGCTTTAGTACTTTTAGGGTATTAATTTGAGCATATCAAATTTGGCGCCGTTGCCGGGGACTCAATTTTGCCATTAGATTTTAGCTGTCGAGTTTCGACTAAGTTCGTCGGTATCGATCGATACTAATTAGTGTCAGTCGATACTCGTCGTTTTCTTTTGTTGATATCGATCGACACCACCCAGTGTCGGTCGATACTCATCACGATTTTTTTGATTACTTACGTTCTTGAATTTTGTGTTTCAGGTGCATGCCTAATCGTGAAACCATAGGGAACAAGAGCACTCCGCTAGTTAATCTATCGTTAGAGAAGCTAGCACGTTTAGAACGCACAAACAGAAAGGCAAAGCAAACCTCAGGGATGAACAACACAGTGGTATTAAGACCTGATGAAGCTGGAGTTCTGAGAGACCAAGAGAATCAAGTGTGCAATGAGAGAGGGCGGCGACTTGATGAAGCTGGAAACGTCATTGTCCCTCCTACTGTTGTTGGTGAGATTGTCGCGCCAGCTGCGCGCGCCAACATTGGGAATGCTGCGGCTGATCGTGGTAGAACAATTGGAGATTACATTAGGACTGATCAGTTCTATGCTAATCGATCAGCGATTCGCCCTCCACCATATCAGAGAAAAGACTTTGAGCTGAAACCTGCATACTACACTCTTGTGGGTCAGCACCCTTTTCATGGTCATTCTCATGAACATCCCATGTATCATATTGAGAAGTTCGAGGACTTGGTCACTAGCATCAAGAGTAATGGAGTGTCCTACGATTACCTCTTCTGCAAGCTTTTCCCCTACTCTCTAGGTGGAGATGCGACTTACTGGCTGAAGCAGTTGCCTCATGGATCACTGACTACCTGGGAGGAGACTAAGACTGCTTTCTTGAATAATTTCTATGATGATGCACGATCTGAGGATCTGAGGAACAAGATCTCCCAGTTTTCTCAAGGCCCGACTGAAGCGTTCAAGGCTGCTTGGACGAGATTTAGATCGTATCAGAGAGATTGTCCACATCACGGGTACTCTAATGTTCAGCTGCTGGGTATGTTCTTCAGAGTGATTGATTGGAAGTATCAGATGGCTCTGGATGCTTCGAGCAATGGAAATTTCAATTCCAGGTATCCAGATGATGCTTATGTGCTTATTAAGAATTTTGCGTCTAGTAATAGCACCAAAAATGCAGACCTTAAGCGAAGGAGACATAATGAGAACATGGATGGAATGCAGATTGGTGAAGTTCAGGCCAAGCTGGATTTTCTGATCGGGAAGTCGAAGAAGACTGTACACTTTGCTGATGGAGTCGATAATATTGGTGGAGATGAAGTGGAGGATGTTAACTACGTTGGTGGTTCTAGATTTCAGGGTCAGCAATTTGGGCAACAACCAAAACTTCAACAACAACACTCAGCAAGGTGGATACAAGTTTGAGGGGAACCAATATGGTTTTGGAGCGAAACAATTTGTCCAGAAACCACTCCAGAGCAGCGATTTCACTCGCAATTACGGGAACTCTTCGTACCAGCCCATCTCTCCAAAATCCACAGAGAGTAAGATGGAATCCATGATGGAACAAATTCTTAAGGGACAACAGAAGTTGCAAGTGGATTTCAATGGAAAGTTTGACTCTCTGTACACTGATCTGAATGGGAAAATTGAAGCTATCAATCTGACTCAGAGGAAGCTGGAAACTCAAGTTGCTCATACTGCAGCAGCTGTGAAGAGGCAGGAAGGTTTCCTTCCAGGGAAAACTGAGAATCCAAGAGCACACGCCAATGCAATCACATTAGGAATTGGTAAAGAAGCCACTGCAGTGGTAGAAAAGGGTTCGGATGCAGGAATTTTCGACGATGCTGAAGATGACGATTGGGATTATGAAAATCACCGTGTATCGATCGATACCAGCCAGTGTCTATCGATACCAGTCCAGACACCTAGACGAGAGGATCCAAAATCCCGTGTATCGATCGATACTCCTTTTGTGTCGAATGATGCTGAGACGCAAGTCGAGAAGAGGCCCGAGATTGTCAAGGAGAGGGTGTATATACCCAAGATGCCTTATCCTATGCCTCCTAAGATGACAAAGAAGGAATGGGAGGACGCCAGATGCAAATCTATGCTGGATAAGTTGGTTGTGGAGCTTCCTTTTGTTGATGATATATCTGAGGATGAGATTTCGGACACCACCTCGGTGTCGACTGATACCCTCTTGTATCGATCGACACCCGTCCAAGAATATGTCAAGGACGTCTCGAAGGAGCAAGCATCGATCGATTCCCTCCATACATCGATCGACACCCTCCCAGATACTGCAAAGGAGCCGCGTATGAGTGTTGACAGACTTCACAAGCCCAAGAAGCTGAATCCTATTCCTCAACACCTCAGAGACCCCATCACTCCAAAGCAGCTGCGTGGCTTTGAGAAGATGGTACGAAGGATACCCCCCTCGCTCACTTTTGAAGAAGTCCTAGAGGGCTGGCCTCTGCTAAGTCACTTCAAAGATTGCAGAGAAACTCTGGAAGAAATTAAGGCACTCTTCATCAAGGCAATAAGCAAGTCACTACCGCTGAGGCAGTTGACCAAGAGGGAAGACCCTGGAATATTCTCCGTTCCATGCTCCATCTCTGGAGTTGATTTCAAAGAGTCTCTCGTTGACTCAGGGGCTAGCTTGAATGTCATGTCAAGGGCAATTGCAGAGAGATTGGAAGCTGATATTCGACCTCCCAAGTCAACTATCACACTCGCGAACAGTTCCACCTCGCTTCCATATGGTACAATCCCTGATTTGACGTTTAAAGTAAGAGATTGTCTGGTTCCAACCGATTTTGAGGTTATATATGGAGATGCATGCAAGATCTAGTACGCAGTTGATTCTTGGAAGACCGTTCATGGCTACGGCTGGTGCAATTATGGATACACCCAGTAAGAGAATCTCATTCTCGTACATTGACAAGGAGGTGTACTATAAAGCCATTCCTACTAAAGAAACTTCCACACATACCTCTTGCATCACCATTGTTACAGGAGAGACGTTGGTAGTTGATCTTTTGGAAGAGCCTCCTGACGAGCCAACTGTCATAGACCTTCTAGATAGTCCTTATGTCATCACCAAGAAAGACATCAAAACAGCTAAGGCAAAGAAGAAGGTGAAGAGCACAGGAGTAAAAGGTTCTCCCTCTATGACCTTAATCCCTCAGAAGTGTGATGGGGATTCGATTGAGTACAAGGTGAAGTGCAAAGGAACTTCGAAACCATTCTCTAAGGCTCGAGTTCTTCTTACTTCGGAGCTAAAAGAGAAAGGAAAGGAGTTTATGGAGAGCATGTTGAGCAGAACTCTGAGTCTGCAAGTATCTAGCTGTGGAACTTGCATGGGAGTAAGTTCTCAATCTTCTCCTGACTGATCACCTGAGCCAAAGTCAAGCTACTGACTTTAAACGAGCGTTCGGTGGGAGGCAACCCACTGGTGATTCTGTACATACATTTTTTTTTTCGTTTTTTTTTTCGTTTTGTGTTTGTGTCAGATTAACAAGGAGCAAAACTCGAAATCGCCTGAGTGTCGATCGATACCCTTTTGGTATCGGTCGACACCCTACGCGAGTGAGCAGTTCATCATATCGACTTAAGCCTGGTATCGCCCGATACCAGACCGTGTGTCGGCCGATACTCAATGTTCCAGCACGGTAACTTCTTGTTTTTCCCTGTTTTATTCTGTTCTTTTGTGTTCTTTCACCTACTCTAGGCTAGATAACACTGGGGAAAGTGTTGTTCAAGTCTGGGAGAGGTAGTCCTTGAAATTGTTTTTGTTTTTCTTAGAGTCAGTTGTTTTTTAGTCATTCGTTGTTTTATTGAGTCAAAACTTTGTTGGAGACTGTGATCTTTTGCTTGAATCTTTTGATCTGACCTTGCTTCTAAGTGACCATTTTTACAGAATCAGTTCTAGATCGACTAATGAAAAATCCAAAGGCTGACCAGTTAACCAGAAGACACTCATGTTTCCAGCAAAGTTCTTTAAAGCCTGAGCCAAATTTTTGCACTTCATCAATGTGATTAGTATCCATAGAGCTTGATTCATCATTCGTATCTGACAAAAGAACCCATGTGTTTTAAAATAATGGTATTTCTCTCCCTGTTACAAGTTAATTAATAAGATGCATTACAAGATGAAATGATTTTCTTCTGAGTAGAGGGTTACGAAAATTTCCGACGATCCCATTATTCTACTTGGTGAGGAATGATCACACAAAGGATTGGAAGCGAGGCTAGGATTTTCCTATGATGCCATTATTCGCCTACGCCTTTGATACGTTGAGTGGGAAGAACCGGGGATTCGGTGGCTAACACCATCAATACTCTCGTCTCATACCTTGATGTGTATATGCAAAGCTAAAAAAAAAAAAAAGAACATAATGAGAAATAAGTCTGGGGGAGAGAAATAATACCAGAAAGTGTGAAAAAGGGCGGTTCCTTGTCATGATATTGTATGGGAAAGAATCTAGAAGGTTCTTGGTATTAATCACAGCGATGAAACTGGCAAGGATTGCTTGATTGAACGATGCTGTGAAATAGTGTGTGTAGTCTGGGAAGCTGCGAATGTCTACGGAGAAGTACATGGTGGTTAGGTCAAAAACTGGTTATGTGACATTTGGGTGTTTGAGAAAAGGGTCATTGCAACGTTTCAAGAACAGGTGAGTCTCTATGTTTTCAAACCTCTTTCTCTGGTTTAGTCTTCTATTTGCTTGAGGGCAAGCAAAGGCTAAGTCTGGGGGAGTTGATATATAATGGTTTTTACCCCTTTTAAGCCATGATATAAGTCATTTTTATAGAGTCTTTCTACTATTTCGTAGTGGTTTAGAGTCTTTTACAGGTTTTAGCACGTTTGGAGCATAATTAGAGATATTGGAGCTCTCTGGAGCATTTTAGAGCAAAGCAGAAGTTCGTGTTGCTGAGTACCCGATTTGAAGTATGAGTGTCGATCGATACTGCCTAGTATCGGTCGATACTCATCGCAGCAAGACACGACCTGCGACTTTTGAAGAGTTGAAGAATTGCAATTTGGTCCAGAAGACTTTAATATTTACAAGAAGTCCCAAAACGTGATTTAGGTTATTTAAGAGGATTTTACCGCCACTTTCATGGCTATGCTTTGATTACTCTTGATTATACTTTGGTTTTTGGAGAGACAACTCTGAACTCCTGTTTTCTATTATTTTCTTTGATGATCTATTCAATCATGTTGTTTTCATTCTCCATGTCTGAGTAGATCCACTTTAGGTTCAGGGTTCTCGTAAGGGTTTTCTCTGAATGCTAGGTTGATTAGTTGATTAGGATTCACCATCTGAATTAGTTCTTCGCCTTAGGTTGTGTTCAAAGCTAATTCTAGGTTGACGAATCTGGAACTTAGATCTTAGGATAATTGATTAGGCACGAGAGTGCGATTAATTACCTGATAGAACCTTAGGGGAGCAAAATAACTATTCGCAAAGAAATTTGGTTTAGTTGTTTTGTGAACAAATCAAACTTGATCTAAAAGCTGATTTAGACTTTAGGATTCGCAAAGAGATTTGGAATTCCTAGGATCTAGATTTAGATATTTTTCGCAACGAGAGTTGGTTAATTATACCCTAGTGATTTGAGTTCAAGAACCGCGCTAAATCTGAATCCTACTAGTTAGTTTATCTGCATTCATTGATTTCCTGAGAAATACCATGGGCTTATATTTTCCTCCATCGAATTTACAACTCTTTTACTGTTCATTGCTTTTGTTTCATCCGATTTGCTTAGCTTGATTCGATACTATACAATCTATTGTGTGATTTCTCTGAGTCCTTGTGTTCGACCCCTGATATACTGCAGCTACTACTTTAGTACTATCAACCAATTACCAGAATTGTGGGTAAGCATCCCACACGCTTCACAAGAACCTCGTAGTCTCTCATATCGAAAACCCAGAAGAGTGTTCAACCCATGAGTGAATTAGAATTTTCTCTGTAACCGGAGAGGCTGAGTTATATCTCAATTCAACATGAGTCTAGCATACTAGACCCTCAAAACAGCCTCTGCGTTGTAGTCGACATCCATTATCATAGCCATTGTGCGTCTAATGTGAGCAATAACATCTTGATTCATGAATTGCAACGATAATCCCCGAATTTGAATCAAATATGGGATGAAATCAAGCATCTGCAAATCCATGAGTGGTGTCCAGCGTTGGAGAACCAACATACGGTCATCAAAACCCCTTGGACCTCTTCGAATGACTATCTCGAGCGATTTTTTAGATTGAAAAAGTAATTGGATTCGTCCTCCTTCAACAATTCGACCGTGAACAAGACCATTGTGTCCCTAAACACACGGAAGTGCACCAATGATTGACAGACAGTTCTGTCTTCTCATCATCGGTGACCTACCGATTAGGATAAATCGGTTATCAGAATAGACTTGGTTGACAACGGACATCGGCAATTGAATTAATGCTTCATCTGCCCCTAAATTTAGATATTGGATTGTTCTCCTGAGATTGGCTGCCATTTTGAACAGATTGTCGTAGAAACGAAGTGGATATTAGGTTTGCAATGAGGGAATGAAATTAAATTGTGAAGAATCCCAAATTGCAATACGCCATTTATAATCTCATAGAGTATCCGATTTTGGAGAGGAAATTGCATCACGATGGGTAGTGTGACACAAAGTGGAGATAACTGTCAAAGATTGGGTCGAAATTGTTGGTGAAACGACTACTCCGACTAAAACTACTGAAACCGACACCGATATTGGAAAAATAAATGTTTAAAAATCGCCCTATTTCACTCATCAAACCATATCATTGAGTAATTATCTCTATTAAACAAAATTAAAAAAAATTATCATTTTAGATGAACAATTAAAAGAAGATATAAAAACATCATAAAAGATCAAACATGTGTTAAAATTAAGAATGATAAACCTCATAAAAATGTTTTTTTTTGTTTACATTATATAGTGGTTTTCACTCAATTCATTCTCTCATAAATATCATATTATAAGAAATCAAGCTGTGAATTTGTGTGCAACATTTGTTTTAATGTCACATATAGGAAATTAAGAAAAATAAGTTTATGTAAAACTAGTGTGTGATCCGCGCTACACTAGTTTTTAATATTCTTTCCAATATTGTTTAATCTCGTCTTCCTCGATTTGAATCATCTTTATTGGTTTTATATTTTTCCGAATTTTTTTTAATATCTATCTCCATATATAACTGTATAAGAAAATGGAAATTTAACAAACATATAAATGTTTTGTTACGGTCCAAGCCCAACTTCCCAATATTAGATTTAACAATCCATCAAATTGAATCAATTTTCCCTAAGTGTGGACGTCGTTCATTCAGAAGTCGGAGACGTCTGAAAACCACATTCAAAACAAAATTGAGAATATGTGATTTTGCCGCCATCATCTGAAGTAATATTCACTCCAGCTGCAGAAATTCCCTCTATTGATTGTCAAACTATCACATATCAAGTGGCAGTTTTTCCTGATTCTCCGATCCAGCAACTACCGGCAGAAGAAGCAAGAAGCGAGAGTTGAAGTCACCGCCAATCATTCTTAATTGTCATTGTGGTATTTTTGTTTTCCTCTCAAGGATTAAATTACTGTTGTCACGTGATTGTCAAATTGGTTGGAATAAACTTTGGTATATTTCTATTTTCTTATTACATGTTTGTTTTTTTTTTGATAATATCTTATTACAATGGGATAGTTAAGAGAAGGGTTACACTACAATCCTTATTTACTTGGTGGAGCAATCGCTATGCCAAAGATGCTCAATGATGAAGCTGTGGAATATGAAGATGGAACCCCTGCAACATAAGCAGATGTTAGGTTTCCTCTGCTTAAAAAAATAATTACAGAGACCATAGAGCTTTATTAGAGTTGACCTTTCATGTAGTTAATACATAGTCTTTAACTTTGATTTTTTCAACTATGGTTTAGATGGGTAAAAATGTTGTATCGTTTTTGTCCTGGGCAGCTGAACCAAAGATGTTAACTTTGGAAACAAAGGTGTATGCGTTTTTATGTGTTTGTCCGTTGGTGTGAATGTGTGATGATTCATAGAAATAACTATGAAACAATTTATGCTTGAAACCCATATATATTTATATTTATTTCAAGCTCATAGATTATAAATGTGATAATTCATAGAAATAACTATGAAACAATTTATACTTGAAGCCCATATATATATATAAATTTATATTTATTTCAAGCCCATAAATTATAACTGTGAGATTTTTGTAACTTTTGTATTTAAAAAAAAAAAAAAAAGATTGCTGAGATGGCGGAATGAAGAGAGAGCAAAGTTAACTTTTTATATATATATGATTATGGGTTGTCTATCCATGGGCTTGTTTTAAGCTTGTATATCGAAGGATTTACTTTTATGTTCAAGGTTGAGTGGGAGCGGCAGTCTTGGATCACCAAAGATAATGAATAATGTAAAAATTGTGAACAAATAATTTACTATATTTTAAAATTTTGGAGCTAGTTAACGCAACATCAAGATCAATATAGCCGGTGCTAGTTTGGAGGCCATTTGAACTAGTGGTGGTCGACGGTTTATTCAATCTATTTCAAACAGTATTTTTATAATTGTAAATTCTTACGAGGGTATTATTGTCTTATTTCTTTAATACAAATGTCAAACTTTTGAAAACATGAATTAGTTTTTGTTATGAATATTTATAGGGATGCCCATTATAAGATACATCTTCTAAAATGTTCTATATTTACTTATTTCCCAAGTTATAGTCGTTTCCCAAGTTATTGTATTCTTTTACTATTCATGGAGTAAGATACACAACAATTCCACAATTTCATATTTATTCACAACACGTTATCAGCACGAAACCCTAACCAGTGACCAAAATTCTAGTCATCTCATTTGTGACGTATCCACCATTACTTTGTTTCAGTCAAGAGATTTTAGATCATTGTTCTTTATGATGTTGTCTCCGATTTCTTCGGCGTTGTTACTGATATCTCCAATTTCTCAGATAAGTTCTATGTCGTGTTTTATAATTATCGCCTTATGCTCTTTTTTCTTAGACGAAAATTCAGAGGTTGTATGCATGTAGGTCAATACGCAATTTTGAATATATTTTCCATAGTTTTTGGGATTGTAGACACAGAAAATGATGGTTCATGGGAATGGTTTTTTACTCAGTTGTGTGGTGTGATACGTGGTGATAAAAAAGTTGGCTATTATTTCTGATCATCATATATCAATCGCCTAAGCCATTGAGAAGATTTTTCCCGCAACACCTCAAAAGTAACCTTATCGTAAGGTTTAGAAAGAACGCAATCTTAAGTGTAGTATGAAAGAACCTTTATCGGTGTGATTCTGCGTTATCATTAGCTCTGTCTGCTGTTCTTTCTGCTGAGGAAATCAGGGCTATGTTGTTTTCTTTGCCAAAGAATAAGGCTTCTGGGCCTGACATGTTTACAACTGAGTTTTTCACATTCCTCGTGGGACTTGGTAGGTGGAGATGTAATTCTGGCTGTCCAAGACTTCTTTGTGTCTTCTAGGATGTTAAGACAAGTGAATGCTACAGCCATTTCCCTTATTCCAAAGAAGATAGGCACAAAAAGACTCTCCGACTTTATTATTATTACATTAATAAATAGGAGACAAGACTTTTATAGTGAGCTGACTAAATGAAGACAAGTCTTGGTATAACATTCTAACCTTCAGAACTAAAGGGTTACTTGGTTATCTAAGTGCTTATTTGCATTATGCGCGAACGTATCTACCTTATAAAGAGTGAAGGGGGGCTCTCCAGGGCTGACACTTGGCTCCCCCCTTATTGGTCATGGTCATTTTTTTTTTAATTATTATCAAATAATTGAGAAAATAATCAATACTTATGCATTTATGATAATTTTAAAGTAAAAAAATAACTAAAACAAGTCTAAATTCATGATATTCATATATCTAAATTGTATCAATGAAAAACGAGAAAAAAAAATTAACTTAAAATATTTAATATATATAAAGAAAAAATATATAAATACCCACTCAATGGTTGTTATTCTATTCATATAATAAATTCTGTCTAAATTCAAAGGTATGTTAAATTGTTCTTTTAAATACAAACTTAACATATGTATTATGTATATTATTGCAAGTGTTGATTCTTATAAGTATGTTATTTATAGTTGCACAAGAAAGAAATTTGGCTACTTTTTGGCATGCAAAGAGTCTAACATATGACGAGTTTCCTACAATATTTGTTTAGGATAAAAAAAACACGACTAAGAGGAAAGAGCACCGATAAGACATTTAACATGAATTCATCAGCGTGTGAGCTATATTATCTACGAATGATGATAAATCACAAAAGAAATTATATGAGCTATGAAGTTATTCGAACCGTTAGAAGCATTACACATAAAAATATTCAAAGAAAATTGTTATGTCATAAGACTCTTTGATGGTGATAATGAATTCTATGAATATCCAATGGCCGCATTAAAACATGGTGGTAACACATAGTGAATAATTTCAAAGTTTGGGGGAGACGAATGCAAACTCTAGAAAAGAAGGCAAATAGATTACAAGAAGATGAAAGTCAAAGAATTTTATTTGTAAACACACATGGGCTCATCACAATATTATAAACTCATTGTTTTATTTTATATATTTATTTTAGTTTAATAATAAATAAAATTGGAAAACACAAATTAATTATACAGTAATAAAACAAATTCATCAAATGGCCTTTATCTCGAATTAGGTTGTGTTTGTTAAACTAAAAAAATAATTAATCATATTTTACAAAACACAAATTAGAAAATATATATAACATACAAACAAGACTCTTCCAACGATGATTCGTTTTGGAATAGAAATGATCGCGAATTCAATCTCATGAATTACAAGGGGCAAGACTAAAGATTTCGGACGAAGAAAGGAGCAAGAGAGGCGCTTAAGGAGCAGAAGAAGAGGATTTTTAATCGAACGGTTACATGCCAGCTTGCTTCAATGGGGCATGTGCATCGGGAAAGGGCATCACCAGGCGGGTCCGGTGAAGATGGGCAGCATGTATTTACCGGTGAAGATGGGCAACATGTATTTACCGATGGTGGAATGGCTGCATCGCTGTTTGTGCTAGGGAACCAATACCATCCGGTTTATGTAACTGGAATGTTGGGGAATCCAGCTTTAGCAGCAGCAGCCGGAGGAGGTTACATGTATCCGATGTTGGCGAGTGTTCAAACCCATGGTGGTTGAGCCATGATTAGTTGCAGTCGAGCCAGATGGGTGGTATTGGTGAGCCAGACGTTGGTGATGGTCTATCAGTTCTGGGATCTTACTTAAGAGGTCAGAGCATGCATAATGATTATCCAGATTTGGATACCGGGAAAAGAGGGGATAGTAAAGATTCGGATGCTGGCGGCTCATTTCATGGCTACTCAAACTATTCATGGTACACTCTTGATGTAACCTCTTGTGTTTTATAGCAATGCATGTGCTCATATTATGGTTTAAATGTCTTTGGATAAGCATATGTTGCATGATTCAGAGTAGGAGCGTATGTATTTGGCTTAATAGATATATGTAATGGGTTATGACTTTGTAGTAGTAATCAGAATATCAGCTGGCATGATGTCTCTCTAGATCTGCATTTGTTACGAAATTTTTTTAAAAAAAGAAGCACCAAAAAACCTTTAAATAAAAATACATACGCGTTAGCGCGGGGACTAATCTAGTTTTTAATAATAATCAATTACATTCCAGTTAAGCATAACAAACGATCTTCTAACCATTCTATATTTGTTATCACCAGATGAAGAGAATGAAAGAGAGAAAATATAAATGAAAAAACAAACATTTTTAGAAATTCAAAAAGCATGTATTAATCATGATAAGATCTAGTAATATTATAACTGTAAATTGTAACGTAGAAGACGACGATGAATTTTGCAACAAACTGTTTCAAACTGACGAATATTGTGTATACAAGAGAGGAGTGGCTTACATTTTTTTTTTTTTTTTTTTTGAAAAGAACGTAAAATTATATTCAAACTCCAAAAAAAAACTTTTTACAACCGATGTGTGGCTTTGTTCTGAAATTTTTAATATAAATTACGTTAGCAACTGAAATTTTGTCTTATGTTCTGGACCCAGACCAAATTTGGAGTGACTCCTCAATCGTCTGTCTCCCAAGTCCCCAATAGACTGAATCCTGCATCGAATTTGTTTATCAATGAGGCTTGAAATTCTTGAAGCGGATGAGCTAGTGATCTTCGCCATGACGACGCGAGTTTCTTTCCTGGCAAATACTGTGGATCGCTGCTTGGAATGCATATCTCGTTACAAAGAGTTGAAGTCGATCCATATGTGAATCAGTAACGAGTTGAATGGGCGAGTTCCAATCCTTCGTGAATCGCCTCTGTAGCAATCCATTCATTAACTTTGACCATACTTCATCCGAGAATATGCAGGTAAAGAACATGTGATCTCGAGTTTCCATTGGAGCGTTGCACATAACACAAGAAGGATTCACTCCAACATTCCAACTTATCATACGATCTCCCGTGGATAATCGATTGTGAATTGCTAGCCAAGTAAAAATCGAGTATTTTGTTGTAGAGTGTTTGAACCAAATACCCTTGTACCAATCAATATTAGGAGAGGCTGATCTTGTAAGGATCCAAGTTTGCTTCGAGAGAAAAACGGATTTGAAGTTCCCTTCCTTACTCTTCCAAAGCGAGATGTCCTCTGCTTCGGGATGTACTAGAGCGTGAGCTTGTTTTGTGGCCAACACAGATTCTATTTCATTCATTGCATCGTTACGATGTCGTCGTCTTTTGCAATGTAGCAACGACGCGACTGAGGCCCCAATAGAAATCCCCAAATCAATGATTCCTCTAGATCCCGTCAGGTCAATTAGAACCCCCCAACTCGGACCAGTTGTCATACCAGAAGTTTGTCTTCCTCCCATTTCCCATGTCGATACGATGAAAACTTCTTGCAAGGTCTCGATATTTAAGAATCTATCTCCACATCCAAGACGCTGACTTTGTTTATTCTTGAATCGACCATAGAGTACCCTGCCTTATTAGATATGTTTGAATCCATTTAGAGATGGATGAGAAGACACGATTTGCCATATAATCTCTATCAACATACGGAGACCTAACCCTTCTTCTTCTTTTGGTTTACAGATATCCTCCCACGCCATCTTGGATTTTCGAGAATTCAAATCAGGTCCCGACCATAAGTAGGCGGAACAAAGCTTATCAATTTCCCGGATGCCTTCTCTCGGTAGTCTAAATGTCGATAACCAGAAGTTTAAAATGATGTGTAGAACCGATTTTATAAGTTGTAGACGTCGTGCGATCGATAGAAACCGATTTTTCCAAGAACTAATTATCCCTCTAATCTTTTCCACCAAAGGCAAATAGTCATTCTTTGTCATATGTTTCGATAGAAGCGGTAATCCCAGATAGCGAACTGGTAATTGGCCTGATTCGAATTGAAATTGTTGGTGGAGCTCTTCTCTAACATTCTCAACCACACCTGCTATATATATCGTCGATTTCTCCATACTAATTTTTAGACCCGAGATTCTTGCGAACTCCTCAAATACTTTCAAAATTTCCTGGACAGATCGGACCTTACCGTCTGATAACACCATTATATCATCGGCGAAACTAAAATGAGTGAGCCCAAGGTTCTTACATTTCAGATGGAAACCAAACAGACGATCGCTCGCAGCCTTATCCAGCATCTTGGATAACACATTCATGCTGATAACAAATAAGTATGGAGAGAGTGAGCAACCTTGTCGCAGCCCTCGATTACTACGAAAAAAACCAGCAAGTCTTCCATTTACTTGGATCGAGAAGGAGGCCGTTGTTATGCATAGAGAAATTCAGTGGATAAATGTGTCTGGGAAGTGCATAGCCTTAAGTGAGTTAAGCAGAAATGACCATTGTACCAAGTCGAAAGCCTTTGAGATGTCGATCTTAATTGCACAACGAGTATAGATGGAGTCGCTATGGTAATCCTTAACCAATTATATTGCCAAAAGAAGATTCGCAATGAGTAATCAATCGATCCTTGACAAAAGTTGATTGATTTAACGCTATAAGTTTCGGCAGGATTCCCTTCATCCTATTCGCCATGAGCTTCGATATAACTTTGTAAATGACATTGCAACATGATATGGGACGATAGTCTTTCATTTCCACTGCCGAGGTTTTTTTTTTTTGGTATCAACGCCAGAATTGTCAAGTTAACTCTCTTAGGCAAAAATCCCTTCTCAAAAAAAAGGATTTAATTGCTATCTTGAATTCGCTTCCGACCACAAACCACACAGCTTTGTAAAACTCCACATTGTATCCATCTGGTCATGGAGATTTATCATTTGGCATAGAGAAAAGAACCCCTTTTATTTATGCAACTGTTACCTCCTTAGTCATCAAATCCCTATCAAGATTCGTACACCGATATGGCACAATCTACTCGATCTCTTCTTTCGAAATCCCTTCAAAATCCGATGGGGTATGTTGAAGAAAATCTCTGAAGAAACTCTCATCTTCCTCTTCACTCGATACCACGACACCATCTCAGCGTTGAATTTTTATGATGGTGTTTATCGCTTCCCGAGAAACCACTGCTTTGTGGAAGGTTTTATTGTTTCGATCTCCAACTCTCAACCAATGAACCTTTGATCATTGCTTCAGAAAAGTTTCCTCTAACCTCGAAACAAAATTCCACCGGCGATAAGCTACTATTTCCTCCTCCATCCGCTGTAGAGAGGGACTATGAGAGTTCGCCTCTTGATTTTCACACAAATCTTTGAATGCCTCATTTTCCACAGCCTGCTTTTAGTGAGAGATCGAATCAGTGGTTTTAAACTTTTAAAGCTTTAAGCTTCTTTGTGAACAGAAACATAGACGAAGTAGATAGGTAGATAGGTTGTGTTTCGCTCCAAAACTTCTCCATCATTGGTTGAAATTCTTCGATCTCTGCCACTGCGTTCACAAATTTCAAATGTTTTTTCCTTTGAGCTTTTTCTGCGTCTAAGTAAATCCGACAACGTAAGTGATCCGAACACCCCCTGCTTCGAATACACTATGCGATTGAGGAAAGGCTTGACTCCATTCCGTGTTCATGAGTACTCTATCCAGTTTTTTTCAATTCAACTCGTCGTCTCGTTTATTGCACCATGTAAAGACTGGCCCGTGAGATGCCAAATCCTCTAGAGAGCAGCTTCTTACGTGATTCTGAAAATCTCTCATTCCTAAAGGAAGAGATGGTGAATGTGCAAATGCCGAATGCTCATGCACCTCAAGAATCTCATTAAAATCACCAAAGAAAAACCATGGTTTACTTCGTATGATGGGAGAGTTTTGATGATCTCGGATATCACTCCATAATTCCTTACGTTCCGCCATGAAATTTGAGGCATAGACAAAAGAACAGAAGAATTCCACGTCGATGTCCTCTAACTTCACAGAACATGTAATCATCTGTCCGCTTTTGAATAAGATAGTAAGTCTCACTCGAGGGCTCCACAACACCCAAATACGTCCCAAACGATTAAATTCATAATTTGTTATCAACGACCAATCCCTGGCAATTGATGATGCAATTCGCATTGCTTTACCTTCCTTGACTCTTGTCTCCAAAAGTGCACCAAACTGAAATCCCTTGCTCTGGATCCAGCTCCTTATGATGGAATGTTTTGTTGATTTGTTTAAGCCTCGAACATTCCAAAAGAAACCTGACATATCTTAATTTTTTTTCTTTGGCGCCCTTTTACTCGACACACTAGGTTTTGAGTCCTTAGTATATGAAGTAGTTGAATCGGCCAAAGATTTTGAAGATGCTTTTGATGCACGAGGCAGATGAGGACGAATAGCCACACCATCATGCTTCACCGTCCAATTTTGATTTGAGATCTGGTCGTGAACTAGAATCTCGTCTACAAGCCCGATACCCTCTTTCTCCACAGTATATCTTGATGTTTCAACAAGCTCTTTTACTGTTTCATCAATAGCATCCTCTTTTATTTCTTCGACTGCCCCTGCCCAAATAGCTAATTCTGAATCCACTTCACCTTCTTTGTCAACCGTATGAGCCAGGATCGAAAAATGAGAAGGGGAAACTGATATTTTTTCTTTTTCTCCTCCTAGATTCGTTGGATCTCTTCCATTTTTGTTGGAGAAACCGAGCACCTCTCTCCTTCCTCTTTATCAACGACTTCCTCACCAATAGTTTCCTTTTGAATCAAATTCTCAATCACTTCTTCTTGAACCTCAGAGATCTTTTTTTGAGATTCTATGCCTTCATCCGAGTTCACCCGAATCTCTGTCTCATGCACAGTAACATTTACTGCATCCACAACACCTTCACTTTGCTCAACTAAATCATTCACCTTGACTTGTGATTTCTTTTTCAATATTTTCTTTCCCACCTTTAGCAGACACGCTTTGGATAAATGCCCCCATTTCGAACATGAATTACATCTTGGAGGCAGCCAAGGGTATTTGAATTCTACAATTGAATCTACACCCTTTTCCGATGTAAACTGATAGTGCTTTGGCAGGTCCGTAGATAGGTTTGCCTCCACGAAAACTTTTGCTTCATCGAAGCTTTTGCATAATTCCGTGTCAGGATGGAGACTCTTTGGCTCGCCCACCGCACTAGCCAGAAATTCCAAGCCTTTCTAGTGATACACCTTGTGTGGAACATTCTTAAGAGTGATCCACATCGGAAACGATTTAATCTCCGGTTGTGCTTCTTCAACGACCGGGGACCATTTCGAGGCGATCATTGGAACATCTGCGATATTCCACATTCCTCTTCAAAGCACCCGATTACGAAGAGTTGATTCCCGAATTCTTAACTTCATCGTAGTTAGATTAACCACAAACACATCAACTCTTAAGTTCTTGTCCCCAAGAGTCCAGATTTTGTTAACTATCATATGTACTTTTGCAATATGAGGTGATGTCGAGAGGAATTATCCAATGAGAATATCCTCCCACAGAGGAGCACTGCCCTCCATAATATCATAAGGAATCGCCACCGTCGGAGCTCTGTCGATAATCAAGACTGTGATATCATGCTTCTCCAGACAAGGTTTATTCTGGAAAATGGAAGACCACAATGGTTTGATAACTGCTGAGTGTGGAGAAGACGGCAATGACACCTCAATACCCATCAAAATCTCTTCACTGCTTTTCTTTTGAATAGAAATCCCTTCCTAGATTGAATCGTCCCTTCTACTTGTTGAATCGACATCGAGCGTCGGAATCCTCTCCTGAGCCAGAGGCGGAGCCGCCGCCGGAGCCGCCATGCGTGCGGCCAAAGCAAAAACGAAGCTGAAAACCCTAGTCACCTATCATATCGCCTGCCATGTTAGATTCCCTAAAACAAAACCCTTGTTCTTCTTGGGCTCGTTTCCGAGTGGCTTACATTTTCAATATATTTCGAGAGATTCTTGAAGAGTAAGAAGGTGTTTACTTTTTTCTCCATCTCGCTCATTCCACGCACAAATAATATAAAAACGGATAAGTTAGCACATAGTGCTCTTGGTTTGGATTTGTGAACGGTTTTAGGTAGTTAATGTTCTTGCCCAAAAAAAAAATTGCAATGTTTTACTAATTTAAGCAACTAAATTTAATCAATTTAAATTACAAATCATAAATACACTAACACATAATATTAAGTACAAAAGCTAACAAATCGAGCCACCTAATTTTAATGGAAACCTAGCTAATCAAAGCACCTAAACTTAGTTCGACCTAACTAAATTAACTACCTATTATGAACAGAGTAAATTTAGTCAAATATTAACAGTTGACAGCATTAATGAAAAGAGAGAGAGCACTCTTAATGAAACGCCGGAGACCATAACGATTCAAGCTAAACTATTTAATGACCTATGTTCTAAACTATTAATCGGAATAGCATTACAATTAATATATAGAACATATACTAAATCGTAAGCTATTTGTAATGTTTAATGTAAATGTGTAGATTTTATTAAGGGATAATTGGAAATTTAGAGCAAAAAATCAGAACTATTGTCCCCTTAGTACTTATTTGAGATATATGCCACTTTTAGACCAAAATATCCTTTATTTAATATAAAGAAAATCAAAATAAATATTTATATTTGCTTTAAAAATTCTGAAAATTCATATTAAGTTAGTAATATATATTATGTAATTTATCTTATGAAATTTTTTTTTTTAAATGTTTTTTTTTTCATGTTCTACTAATTGTAGAATTTGGTTTCTAGTATTTGCTCTAAAATCTACCAAGTATAGAATAAGTATTCTAATATTTGTATAGCATTCTACTATCCCTATAGAATCCGTTATCTACAATGTTATATGTATTCTACTAATTATAGAATTCGCATTCTATCATGTTCTCTATATTCTACTTTTAGTAGTAGAATAGAAGTTCTACCATTTTCTCTATATTCTATTTTGTTGTAGAATTGAAGTTCTACTATTTTGTCTTCATTCTGAGAGAATTTAGGAACAACTGAAAATCTTCAAAAAATATTTTTTTTTCCATTTTTAAATCGGTTTGAAAACGTTTTTTAGGAAAAAAATATTTAAAAAATATTTCCTTTGTCGTTGAAATTAAATTTTTTTATTTCCCTTTTAATTTGGATTTTTTAAATTATTGATTATTATTATTTTAAGGGGTAAAACTGGATTAACATTAATATAAATACTAAGGGGACAATAATCTACCAATAAGTACTAAGGGGACAATAGTTCTGATTTTTTGCTCTAAATTTCCAATTCTCCCTTTTATTAATGATTTTCTGGTAATAGATTAAAATATAAAAACTAAGACATTCAATGTATGTAATTGTCCTTCAGATCTAACCCAAGTTCGTGAGTTGACCCTATCGGTAGAGAGTGTATTTGGATTCGGAGAATTTGACCTTGAATTTGCGCGCTACTGAAGCACACAGTAGGGTTCGTGGTTTAAATTTCAGTTTGGATCGGGTTGGTTACGTTCGATCCAGTTGCATAGCTCTGGGTCAAAGGGTTTGGCAGATCTAGATCTGCTCATTTTCCAGATCCAATCTTTAATTTAAAGGATTTTGATGATTTTGGATCCATTTCGTTCTAACTATCTTTAGATTGGACTTTGGAGTTAGAGATTTTTTATAATATATTTCCCACATACGGTGCCAAAATAAGGATCCTAAAACTCACACTCATATATTTTGAGTGATTTGTAAATGATGGGCAAAAATCTAGAATGAGATCAACGATGTAAACAAGACGAGATTCGACAAATTGAGTTATATTGATCAAATACAGAGATCTCGGAGGAGATCGGAATGGTGGTTGAACTCATGGATTGAGCTCCTTACATACCTGATAAGCTCAAATTAATACCCTAAAAGTACTAAAGCTTTGTCGATTGTAATACTTAGGGATCGAATCCACAGAGACTCAAGAAAATCACACAAAAGACCAAATAGTTTTGAATCAAGCTAAGTGATTCAGTTGAAACAAATTAAAAGCAATAAACAATAAAAGAGGTTGTAAAATCGATGGAGAGAATATAAGCCTAGGGTATTTCTCAGGAAATCAAATGAATGCAGATAACCAATCAGTCATGATTCAGATTTAGCGCAGTTCTTGAACTCAAATCACTAAGCTATAATTAACCAACTGTCGTTGTGAGAATTATCTAAATCTAAACTTCAAAATCCCAAATCTCTTTGCAAATTTCTAAGAATAAATCAGCCTTAATACTGAGTTTGATATGTTCACAAATCAACTAAACCAAATCTCTTTGCGAATAATTAATTTGATCACCCTAGGTTCTATCAGATTACTCAATTGCACTGTCGTGCCTAATCAATTAACCTAAGATCTAAGTTCCAGATTTGTCAACCTAGAATTATCTTTGAGAACAACATATGGTGAAGAACTAATTCAGATGGTGAATCCTAACTAATCAATTACCAGCAATCAGAGAAATCCCTATGAGAAAACCCTAAACCTAAGATGGATCTACTCAGACATGGAGAATGAAACAATCAACATAACTGAATAGATCATTAAAATAAACAATAAGAAAAGAGTAACAAGAGGGTTCGAAATCTTCACTCAGATGAACAGAGTTCTGACTTGTCTCCCTCACAAAACTCTCTCTCAAAACCAAAGTAAAATCAAGCGTAGCCTAAACAGATGGCTAAAACACCTAATAAATAGGTTAAAACACGAATTGGGGCTAATTGTAATTATTAAAGTCTTCTGGACCAAAGTGCAGAATCTCCAGATCGTGGAACGCAATGCACTTGAAAAAGTATTATCACTAATCTATTCCATATTTGAACTACGAGATGGCTTGATCCATGAAAATGGTACGTAGGCAACCCATCTTCAAATAGGTNCCCCCCCCCCCTGGGGGGGGGGGGGGGGGGACTGGTACGTATACACATATACTCTTATCAATACAATCCCTTTAACGCACTCATCATCTCGTCTGTTGCTGGCCACAACAACGAACTACATCATCCTTTGCGGACTTTCAACCACTACATCCTATACGAATTAGGGTTTTACTACATCCTCCTTGGATTTAAGTGCGCTATATAAATTAAAGACGGATATATATCGACCAAGGAAGGACGAGTATATCTCGACAACCTTTCTTAAAGTTTACTATCGAAACATGCATGTAAGTCAAGACTACATCGCAAACTCTAAAACTGATGTAAACATCCAAAACCCAATAGTTACACGCTTCTTAGCATACCAATCTTCTACATCTCAAAACATAATACTAAACATACCATTTAGTAGGAGTTACTTAAACATATTTCATCAAAATCAAGACGGGCACGTAAGCCGAGACTACATCGCTGGCTCTAAAACCAGAGTACAAAGAGTCAAAACCAAACAACTGCTCGTTTCTTAACGCTTCGTTTTGGGCAATCACTTAAGGTTACTTGGCAAAGTTTGAAAGTTGTAGGCTAGCTAAAGAGAAGTCAAAATAAGGTTTTCAAAGTCAATACGGATAAAGCCATTCATGCAACAGGTTCAAAATCAAAGCAAAAACGAAGACGAAGTCCAAAAGTAAATATATCGCAAATACCCTAAAAAAAAGAAAAAAACAAAAGCTATTCGGATCGGTTTGGATCGGCAGTCTCCTCGGCAACGACGCTAGCAACGCCATGTGTGTTTACATTGGAACCAGAGGGATAAACATCGTCAAGGCTAGCTGCAGTGGATTCCAATGGCTCAACCCCAAGAAGAGAACTCACAGAGTCCGGTAAAACACGAGAAAGCTTCAAGTTGCCTCTCACCTCGGTAGCAATTCTCTCAAACTCCTTGTCAGCCCCCTCCAGCTCGATTCTCCAACTAGTCAATATCGCCGCCTCGTCATCCAGAGTCTAAGCATCTTCTTTACGAAGAATGTCAAGGAGTTGAATGTTACAGTCAACTTGCGCCAGGTCGAGCTCTCGTTCCTTAGCTTCTTTCAACCCCTTGATGCTCTTCTCCACTTTGGCGAGCTGATCCTGAAACTTATGGGCCAGATCCCACCTCGCTTCTCTTTGTTCTTTTTTTACGTTAGCCTCGTGCAGAGCCTCCTTCGCTTCAAGCTGCCTCTCTAGGGAAGCCACCTTGGCATCTTTCCTCATCTTGGACTCTTCCAACCGAACTGAAAAACTTGCGGCTTGATCGTGTTCCTCCTTCAGAGTCCGCTTCTCACCTTCAAGAACACAAATCTGAGCCGAAGCGACGGTAGGCTTCCTCTCCGCCTCGTCAAATGTGCTTTTTCAGCAACGTGGCATCCTTCCTCGCCTCGTCGACTCCACGACTTTCCTTGCAAGCATCCAATTTATAAGAATCCACCATTTTCTTTATGGACGCCATAAAATGCGACGGAAAATCCATTTTGTTTATGGACGCCATAAACTGCGATGGAAAAAGATAAAATCATATCTGAGCCGAAATTTAGAAATTTTTTTCAAGACTTAAGCCTACCTTAGTGCCGCGCTGCGACATGTCGTTATACAACTTTCCTTCTACGAGGGTATCGGGATGAGGCATGCAGACACCAGAGCCATTGATCTTCGAGAAAAGTACGGCAGACGCAGAAGCATCATCGGTGATTGGCTCGGAAAGTACTGGGTCGGCAACAGGTGGATCTGCACGCCTCTTCTTTCTCTCAGTCTTATCCCTTGCAATAATTTTTCCCTTGTCATCTTTCGAGGCGGAACACATTCAGTTCAACGCCTCGGTATGCTTCGTCAGCCCAAAAGCAGAAGGCCTAGTGGTCTGAGGCAGAGCTAGCAC
The DNA here is from genome assembly GCA_002933935.1 of Eutrema yunnanense. Lineage (NCBI taxonomy): Eukaryota > Viridiplantae > Streptophyta > Magnoliopsida > Brassicales > Brassicaceae > Eutrema > Eutrema yunnanense. Next base: position 513,544 of record PKML01019529.1, on the reverse strand, counting down.
GAAATCCCTCACCTCGTTATCCAGGATCGGTGGTTTGGAGGAAGTGAAAAGACCAGTATCCGTCGCCTCGGTGATAGTTGCCTCTGAAGACGAACTTGAATATTCCAAGCAGACAAGGACTCCAGCAAAAAGGGCTTGGGCTCTTTTGACTCTTTTTAGCTAAAAGTATTTCTCCCAATGAACCTTCCTAGCAACTAAGGCCATTAGGACCTTGGATAGATCTTATAGGCATGGAGGGAGGAAGTCGCGAACTGCAAAAGAAGAAGAAGAAATTAGAAACCAAGATAAAATACCGAGCTAAAGTTCCGAAGAAAATTACGTTTGGATACCATGCGGTCCCCAGCTCATCTTGAGTAGGCTGAGGCAATCGCTCTCAATGGAGTAATCAGTGATAGAAACGAAGAAAAACTAGCTCGCCCAATCACTATCCTTACTCGGAAAGCCCCCAATGATCTTCCGGTATTTTTTGTTTGAAAGATAATACGTTCCCATTTTAGAAGATTTTGGAGATGGTGAACCATGACTTCAACGCCACACTCATAACTCTGAACCAAAATTCCCACAAGGTTACGCAACCCTCGAGGCGTAATCTGAACCAAGGCTAGCCCGAGCTTCCATAGAAATTGAAGGATTAGTCAGGGAATCGGAAACCATAGATGACAGCCGTAAAAAAAGCTCTCGTAGAGGGTAAAGTGGTTCCGAGGAGGTTTGTCGGCTCGGTCAGACGAGGAAGGAAGAACAAATCGGATATCCCGAAACGCTGCCTCAATTCCTCCAAAGATGCCTCGGTGAAGAGAACCTGCAGTCAATTGACTCCCTACTATGCGCTCCAATTGTCACCTCGCCTCTTCGGGGTCAAAGAAGAAATATTCCTCTACTTTTACCTCTCCTAATTCAACCACCGCATCGGGCGCCTTGGCAATTGTGGAAGGAGTCAGATACTCTAAGGGGCTCGCTTCGGCATATCCAATCACCTCGCCACCTTCTGGAGATGAAACGATGTAATGGTCGAGCCGTGCAAGAGACCTGGCTGGACCAACCTAGTCGTTCGGCTCGTCAGAAGACATCGTGGCTCAGCAAAAAAGAGATGAGATTATCGGAGAATATTTGAGGATTGATCGGCGAATTCAAGATTCCACTGGAATCGGTTGAAGGTGGATCGGCAAATTCAAAAGCTCTTCGGGGTCGGTTGAAGATAGATCGGCGAATTCAAAGGCTCGCCGTGATAGGAGATCGGATAATTTAAAGGTGCAGCGGGGGAAGGACGAAAAACAGAAAAATTCTAACAAAACCTTAAACTGAAAAGAAAGAAGAGAGCTACATGTTTTTCTGAAATTTTGGAGAAGTGAATTGTGAGAAGAGGCGAAGGGAAATCTTGATATTTATAAGCAACAGGCGTGTGGCAGCACGTGAGTCCTTACAATTGGTTAGAACCATCATCTCAGGCTCTTGTGTTCGTGAACTTTTTGGTATCCTCGAGGACCTCATAATCCTCACTAGAAGTTTAGTTTCCACTACTTTCAAGTTTATCCTATCGACGCATTCGAGCCTAGTCTTGAATTCCTTGTCATCTGATCATACTCTATTTGCTTCAAGTTTTAATGTTTTTAATTTGTATTGTCATTATCATAGAGGATGGATAATTCTCTCTAGTTGTATTATGGAAGTTTAAGCAATAAGAAAAAATTGTTGCCCAAAAAAAAAAGTCATTGAGGAAGGGATTCAAGTTTTGACCTAGCCAAATACTTAGCAAAATCACTCATAACATTTTTGTTCGAATAAAGCTTATCAAATCAGCAATAAAAATACCATATTTAGATCTCTATTTTCGTGTTTCGTTCTTAGAATGTGGGAGTCGAAAGCAAGCTCAAAGAGCGTATAATCAGCGTGATCTTATTAGATCGAATGTCATTTGGAAGAAGAGTTTTTGTTCTAATCAAATATGCCAACATATTTGATTAAGAACAGCACTATCGAAAATAAAGTTTACTGTGTAATGGTTTTAGATCTCGTTGAGCATAAATTGAATTATCCCTTGTAAAGATAACTTTTTGTCTTTCTATAAAAGTTAACTAGATTCTCACATGTGCGGTCGCGCGCTATAATTTTTTATAGATTTAATATAATATTTTTAGATCCTGAAAAAATCCGGGATCCAAACAACAATTTAGTCTAGATATAGTTTTAAACCCCGAGACTACAAAATCCGATAAAACCCATAATTACTCAGCAAATAACCGTGAACCGGACATAATCGTTTACCCGATTGTCTGCATGGAAATTATTTTCAGTATCATGTGGGTGAGGACACAATCGAAAAAAATATCTGGTGGTGATTTGCAGGCAAGGTGATAAGTCTTTCAAGCTTTCTAAAGTAGGGCATCAGCCATCGAATCAAGAGCAAGAATGAGGGTCCGTGGACGGTAAGAGTCGGGTCACAATTTACTACTATTATAATTATTTAAAGAATTTATTAAAACATTTAAAAAATTAGACAAATTGTAGACGAATAGTTCAATTCCAATATTTATTATGAGTGATTTATAGTAGAATGTACTTTCGCCACTTATTCTTACAAAATAGATACTTTCAACTATTATGACACTTTTTTAAAAAATGTTCATTTTCATTAAATCCGAAAATGCTTCGCATGTACACAATAATGATGGATGCAATGTTGTGAACGGATGAGAGATTAAATACCTAAAAGAAAATACTTATTTACCCCATCTGTTTTGTTTTGTATTTGTCTATATTGTGAAAGACATAAACAATTTTTTAATTAGAATGAATTATAATTATATTTTGTCATTATTTTAAGATACATTTTACTATAATTTAGGTGTCAAAAAAAGATTTTTTTCAAAAAAATATATGAAAAAAAATCTGAAGTCTAGTTAGAAATCCATTTGAATGATGAGATATAGACAATATAATATGAACATATGGACGTGGACGTGGACATGATCGCGTGGACACTGTTTCATTGACATATCAATGTGGATAAATATTTTACACAAATATCAATTAAAATTTGTACACATAAACATGTACACCATACTGATTATATGTGTTATTGTTATCGATTCGCTCAACCGAGAATGGACAGTTTTTTATGGACAAATAATGAATCAATAGTATCGTGGATATGTTAGCATTACTGTTTTTAATGCACATATGGACGTGAACAAACATTGTATACAAATATCCAATATAATTGATGTTACAAATAATATTAAGAAACAAAATCCACGTTATTTGGATTAGTGGTATGCAAATGTATGAATTTTGAAACTAGTGCGGTTATATGGTTTTAATGTTGTTTATATTTAATGTGCTTCGAAGAAAAAATATTTTTAACCTTAAATATTCAAATTTTAGATACAATGATATGCCATCACTAAGATGTCCATATTATTATTATTATATTTTTTTTTGAATGAGTGTAAAATTTATTCAACCAAAAAAACCTATTTTACAATGAATGCTTCTTTGTTGAGTGTTTTTCCCTTCCAAAGCTAAGAAAATTCTAGAGATTGAAAGAAAAAAAGAAAAACGAAACTATCTAGTAGCAAACCAGGTTTGCATCCCTTGTTCGTATCTTGTATCTCCTAGTTTTCGAATAGAAGTTAGCCGATTGCGAATCTGCTTATCAATGAAGTTAGTTAACCGACCCGGAGGAGTGTGATGGTCACCGTGACGTCTTCCATTTCTTTCTCTCCAGATAGAGTGAAGCGTGATCTGAAAAACATATCTGAAAAGGAAAAGTTTGATCTCCAGTTGGCCCTCGTTCGTGAGGAGGTGAATAAGTTGATACCAGTCTGCCGTATACTCTCTTCCAAGTAGCTTTCGTGTCAATCTTCCCTAAATCTCTTCCGAAAATCGACATGTGAAGAACATGTGATCTCTGCTTTCATGTTCATTACAAAAAACACAAGTACCAGCTGCGCCTATATTCCAAGCTTGAGTTCTGTCTCCTGTGGAGAGCCGATTATGAGTTGCAAGCCAAGCTATGAATGAGTATTTGGGCGTTGCGTGAGTGAACCATATACCCTTATACCATTCACAGTCCGGTTGCGCTTCTCGTATTTTTTCCAAGTCAGTTTTGAGCTGAATATGGGTTTCAACTTATCATCACTTTGTCGCCAAAGGACCACATCCAATGTTTAACTTAAGCGCTGTCTTTGAGCATAGATAGCATCTTCAACTTGATTCAGGGATTCCACTGATGAGTTGATGCTAATACCCAAGTCTATACACCTTCTTGGTCTGGTGATATCAATGAGCTTGCCCAGAGGGGACCAATTGTTGTACCAGAACGACGTTGCGATACCGCTATAAACTTTAATTTTTGTAAAGGTGGCTCCGAGCTCTCTGAATTTTAATAGCTTCTTCCACATCCATGAACGTAGCGATGAGGTTTCTTTGACGGACCATAGAGATCCTTTTCTAATTAAGAATTTATGAATCCAATCGACCCATAATGACTTTGGTGAAGATAAAATACGCCAGATCAACTTGAGACAGCTAACTTTGTTGATATCCGCTAGAGATCGTAGTCCCAAACCTCATTCTTGCTTTGGTTTTAATACATCACGCCAAGAAATTTTTGTCTTTCGTGTGTTCAGCTGTGGTCCTGACCATAGGAATGCTGCGCAGAGCTTATCAATTTATGTAATGCACGATTTCGGGAGTTTAAATGCTGACATCCAAAAGTTTGTCAAGCTTTGGATAACATAGGCTATTAGTTGGAGCCTACCCGCAAATGAGAGAGATCTCGCAGTCCAGCAATTGATCCGAGATTTAATTTTTTCCAATAGTGGTGTGTAGTCGTTGACTGTCATCCTCTTGGTAAGGAGTGTGAGGCCCAAATAACGGACCGTAAGGGTCCCCAAAGGTTTCCAGGACACCTGCCATGAATAGTGTGGACTTCTCCATGCTTATACTCAGGTCTGATACTGCTGCAAATTGTGTAAATAATTCAAGAATCCCCTCAATAGATCTCTTTTTCCATCTGAAAAGATCATGAGATCGTCCGCGAAACAGAGGTGGGTCAGTTTAACCATTTGGCAGTATGGGTGATATCCAAATTTCCTTTCCATTGCCGCTTTATCTAGCATTTTTGAAAGCACATTCATGCAAATGCCGAATAGGTATGGAGATAAATCACAGCCTTGTCGCAGTCCTCTAGCACTTCTGAAAAATCCTGCAAGCTCACCATTTACCTGAACCGAGAAAGAGGCTGTTGTAATACAGAGTTTGATCCAGTTTTTAAATTTATCTGGGATGTTCAGAACCTGGAGCGTGGTGAGAAGAAAAGGCCAACGAACTCAACATATCTCCATCAGCAACATTGCATTGGAATCCTAACAGATCGTGCAAGTCCTCGAGAGTAGCCATGTTGTAATTCTCTGGCTGGTATGCTAAGAAATTGTGAAAGAAACTCTCAGCCTCTACTTTTATTTCATCTTGCGAATTCACAACTGTCCGATCTGTTCTCTGAATCTCGAGTATAGAGTTTCGCATTTCTCTAGCCGTCGCATCTTGATGGAAATAGCGATTGTTCCCGTCCCCCACCGCCAGCCAATGCATTTTCAATTTTTGCTTTAGAAATCATTCCTCTAAGTCTGCTAGTAGAATCCATTTTTGATATGCACGAGTTTCTTCTTCCATATTACTCTGCGATGGAGGTAACATTGTTCTCTCTTGGCTATCACATAGCTCCACATATGCCTTTTTCGCCCGTTTCGATAAGTCCCCAAGCTGCTCTTTGGTCAGCGAGATCTGATATTTTGTTTTAGCAACTTCAATTTTTTCGATAGACGATATAAGGCAGATGTCGAGTTAAATAGATCTTATGTGCTTCCCCAATAAGATTCCACCATAGGCAAGAAACTAGAATGACTAGTAAGAGCATTTGTGAATTTAAATGGCCGTCTTATTCTTGGAGTTTCTGCTTTCATCTGTATACGGCCACGCAGGTGATCCTAGCATCCTACTGGCTCAAATACACAGTAAGATTGCGGATATGAATCGTGCCAGGTTTCCGAAACTAAGGCTTTGTCTAATTTTTTATAGATTAAGCCCTCCTCTCTCTTGTTGCACCAAGTAAACTTTGGACCATGGACCGTCATATCTCGTAGTGAACAATATTGAGCTGCTTCTTGAAAGTCTCTCATTCCATTTGGGATAGAAGGAGACGTTTCAAAATTTGAGTGTTCCTCGCCTTCCAAGATTTCATTAAAATCTCCCATAATCATCCATGGCTTGTTTCTAAGCATCGGAGAATTCTGGTGATTTTTTAAATCTTCCCATAACGTCTTTCTCTCCTCCACGAAGTTAGACGCATAGACGAAATAACAGAAAAACTCATCCTCTGAACCTTCCAACAGAATCGAGCATGTGATCATTTGTGCACTAGTAAAACATGGAGTGACTCGTACCTTTGAACTCCATACTACCCAAATCCTTCCCAGTCGATGACAATCATAGTTAGATAAGAAGGACCAATTCTTGAAAACTGAAGATGCAATTCTTTCTGCCCTTCTCTCCTTGACCCTAGTTTCGAGAATGCAACCAAATTGAAAAGAGTGTTGTTTTATCCACTTACGTACGACGGTCTGTTTTGTTGATTGATTAAAACCGCGTATATTCCAGAAGAACCCCGACATTAATGATTTTACGGGATGACCTTCTTGTTGTAATAGTAGAAGTTGTATTGGGTCTACCGGAGGCTTGTTGTCCTTTAGAATGCGATGCAACAATTGTGTTGTATCTGACTCTCGGACCAAAAGATTGTCTGCAACAAGTGTTTTTATGACCTCTTCATCATCCCCCTTTTGCTCTGTTCTGTTTTCTGAAATCTGATCAGCTTCATCTGTCTCCTCTTCTCGAGACTTTTCGGCATTGCCCTCCATTTCTACTTCATCATCTTCTCTGTTTTCATCTTCTTTGTTTTCATCAGTTAACACAGCATATCGGGATGATAATATTGATACCTGACCATACTCAATATCTTTACCCTTTTTATTTGGACTTCTCCCAGCTTTTCCTGGAAAAACAGGGGACCACTCACCCTCTTCATGCTCTGTATTCATCTCCTTTGTTTGATTCTCTTCCGACGGTAGTTTTGAGCTTTCAATTGTTTCATCAGCAATAACGAAAATTGCCTTTTCTTTCTCCTTAGCTTTGTCAACAGGAACAATAGCCAGTGAGCACTCTGCATTTGTTCCATCTTTAATTTCTGCTGAAACTGGTTTGCTTTGTTTCTCTTCCTCTAACAAACCTGCAGCTAAACAAACAGTGTTTAAATGTCCCCATTTATCACATTTTGAGCAGCGTGGAGGCAACCATGGATAGCTAAATTCGATTGTATTCTCTTTCCCATTGGTGTTGAAATTCATTGTTTTTGGTAGCTCTTTTGTAAGGTCCGCTTTGACAAAGACCTTTGCCATTTTGAAGTCAACACATTGTGATGTTTCTGGGTGTAGCCAATCAGGCACTCCTACAGCACTAGTGATGAAACTCAATCCTTGCCAAGAGAACATGTCCATTGGAACCTTTTTCAGATGAACCCAGAGTGGTACCGACTTGACTTCTGGTGCCTTCTCTTCCACGAATGGTGTCCACTTTGACATAATCAACAGGATCTCAGCCAAGTTCCACAACCCTCTTCTTAAGATTCTATTTTGAATGTCAGTATTTTGAATCCAAAACTTCATTGTTGTTGAGTTGATGACGTGAATGTCAATCATCTGCGATTTGTCTCCTAGAGCCCAGATCTTGTTAACAATTGAATGAATCTTTGCTACATGGGGAGCTATTGCCAGGAACTTCCCAATCAAAACATCTTCCCACAACGGTGAGGCGTATTTAATAACCTCACCGAGTACCTTTGCTGAGTTTACCCCGTCCTTTACCGAAATATGAACATCGTATTTTCTCAAAACTTTCTTCTGTTGCACCACATTGACCCATGAACCAGTTGTGTTTACCCCCGTAGAAGTGTTTTCCATTGCCACCGGCGAGGTTTGCTCCTCCATCAGAGAAGATGATATGCTCAATTTAATACCCTAAAGATACTAAAGCAGTTGTTGTAGTAAGTGTAGGGGCGAACCACAGAAGACTCACAGAGATCACACAATAGATTATGAAGTGTCGAATTACGCTAAGCCAAACGAATGTAATTAAAAACAGTGCAGAAATTAAACAGTTGTAAATCAATCAGGGAAATAGNNACATCGTATTTTCTCAAAACTTTCTTCTGTTGCACCACATTGACCCATGAACCAGTTGTGTTTACCCCCGTAGAAGTGTTTTCCATTGCCACCGGCGAGGTTTGCTCCTCCATCAGAGAAGATAACGGCGGCGGTGAGCTGCCTTGGATGAGTCGAGAACCGAAACCCTAATCACCTTCGTAATCGCCCCTTTTTTCCTCTCCGAGATTTCCGGGATCAGTTTTAAAGAGATACCCTTAGCCTGAATATTTAATTATAGTTGAGTACAAGATGTCCATATTACTTGGTCCACAATTCATCATCCAATGGATTTCTTGTTTTGTCATGACTAGACTAATATTTTTTTTTTCTTAAATATTTTTTTTACACCTAAACTATAGCAAAATGGGTCTTAAAATATAGAAAAAATATAATTATAATTCGTTCTAACCAACAAAAATGGTTTTATGTCTTTCACAATATAGAAGATTAGAAAAAAAAAATATGTGGGGATAATAATTACTTTTACTCAGATTTTTTATTTCCCATCCGTGTTCACCACATTGCATCCACCGTGTTCACCACATTGCATCCACCGAAACCATGAGTGAAATATGAGACTTTTCATTAACACAAAGTATCTCAATAGTTAGAAGTGTCTCAATAGTTAGAAGTGTATAAGAGACATTTCATTAACACAAAGTGTCTCAATAGTTAGAAGTGTCTATTAATGTAATATGAAGTGATAAAAATACATATTGATGTAATTTTCTCTTTAATTATAGTGTATATATATATATCAGCAGACTAGTACCCATTCTATATATACGCATGCATAGGCGTGAAACACTTCTTTTATTTATGCCTTTCGAAACATATACCAAAAACTGCAAGAAAGCTCCTTCAATGGCGGGTTCAAGCTCTTCTCTCCCTCCTCTTTGCGAAAGGATCTCACACAAAAGCTTTGTTTTTAGAGTTGTGGATCTTACCATGCTGGGCCTTCTCTTTTCTCTTCTCTTATACCGAATCCTACATATGAGCCAAAACGACAATGTTTGGCTTGTTGCTTTGCTCTGTGAATCTAGTTTCTCATTCATGTGGCTGATAATTACCTGCATAAAATGGAGTCCTGCTGAAGATAAACCTTATCCAAATAGACTTGATGAAAGGTAATATTTTCAATTACACATAATATATACATTATAACACTTATAAATTAATAGTATTGAAACAATAATATAAAGCTATTAATTCGAGAAACAAATAAAAATTGAGTTAACTAGCTATTTCTTTTAAAATCTAAAAATATTTGGTTTTTTTAACGTGAGATTTTAAAATGATACAATTTGATCTAGATAAGATCAATGTTTAAAAAGCTTTAAATTTTACTGTAGCTTCTTGAAAAATTAATGTTCAACAGTATAAATATAATTTTTTTTTGATACTGTAAAATATAATCATTCGGGAATGTCATTTCAAGGAATTTACATGAGTTTTTACTGATTAAAATATCGTTCGTAAATTTGAATTTAGGAATAATGATATCAAACTATTGCAATGAAATGCGTGTGAATAGCCTCCTAAACTATTCAGATAAAGGTGATATAAGTTAAAATATTAAGAGATTCGAAGAAATTGTTGTTATTTTATTTTTTTGAACAAAGGTTAGAAAGTGTTGTTATTGATGATGAAGTTGTGGACAATAGTATAATATTTTAGTTTGAGCACACAACAGCATAAATATTTAATGCAATAAATAGCTACATATAAAAACATTTCCATTGGTGAGATACTTTTTCAAGTCTCTTATTAATATAATATTAATATTTTAATATTGTTTAATTCAATTATTAAATTGTAAGTTTTAAAAAAACTAAACCATTTATGAAAAATCATGTATTACAGAAGTCTATCATCAGATTCTCAAAGTTTATGAAAAAAACTAAACCTTGCTCAAGTTTGAGAGGTTTAAAGGGACAAAATTCTGGTCATTCTCTCTTTTCCATTTTTAAAATGTTTTTATATCCGATCCTGTCAATAAACCGGACTACCTTCCGGATCATTGGGTTAACCGTGGATCAACTACCGATAGTTTATTGATCGGTAGTTGATCTGCAGTTAACTTAATGATCCAATGATCCGGAAGGTAGTCCGGCTTATTGACAAGGTCGGATATAAAAACATTTTTTAAAAAATTAAACAAAATAATAAATTTATTGACAGTGTCGGATATTAATAAATAAATATATATATATATATATATATATATATAAACTTATTAATATATTTTAAAAAAATTCATCTAAGTTTTAATAAATAATGTCTAACAATAATCGTAAAGTGACTGAACATCCTAAATCTGAATTAAACAAAATAAATACTAAAATAGTAGAAAATCACAAATGACGAAAATAACCTAATAGCGCATCACATCAATGATTATTAATAATTTACATCCCTATTTTGCTCATTTTCTTCAAACGACATAATAAAATCTTAATTAAAATCTGAAAAAAACATAAATACCATACGTTGCTCACTATATTATATACAATTAAAAAAAAATTAAAAGTTTAATCAATATTTTAATTTGCAATTGGTTGAACCAGTAAATCCGGTTAGCGGATCAATGCAGATTTGCTGGGGTTAACGTTTTCTGGATCTTACCGCTTTATAATTAACGTGTTTTAGCATTGAACCCGGACCGGATTATTGACCGGATGGCCGGGTTGACCCGTCCGACCGCTGGTCCGGGTCGGGTCAGGTCTGAAAAGGCATTTTCTAATTTTATTATATTTTTAATATGAGAGAGACTCATTAAGAGACCTCCAATTAGGGATGGTATATTATCCAGGATCCTAGATCCGATACGGGCCGCTCTGATCCGTTCCAAAAATCTGAATATCCGAGGGGGTTGGACCCGAATCTGGATACCCGGATCCGGATCCTTTAAATATAGGGACTTTATATATATATATTACTAATATTGTTTTTAAATATATTGAGATATATATATATATATATTATAAAATAATGAAAATTAAATAAAATTATTTTTAATAATAACAGATTTTATTTTTTCAAAATATTTTATAAATATTTAATTTTATCACTATTTTATTATTTTAATATTTTTTAAGGATCCGCATTTGGATATCTGCGGATATCTTAATATCTAGGCGGATATCCGGAAGTCACGGATTCGGATCCGGATAATTAAAACTCGGATCCAGATATCATAAAATTTTTGGATCCGTCCCACCCCTACTCCAATGGAGATGCTGTAAATTTCAACTAAAAATTAATTTTAAAATAAAATAAATAATACTATAACTGTACATGAGTAAATTTTCTTCTAAATACATATATATAATAATAATAATAATAATTTGTATGGGTTTATGTTAATTTATTTAATTTAGGATAATAATAGGACCATATCTTTTTTTTCTTTTTTTTTGTTTTGGTAAGATAATTAATAATTGGACCATATCTTTACATAGGTTATTTTAATATATATATATATTTTTAACCATGTCGAATTTTGATTAAAAAAAATTATTGGTACATGTCTAGAGAAAATTATTATCTTATAGTGTTTTTAATTTTCCGAATAATTATTTAATGAGGTTATTGTATGTGAATATCAATACTCTTATTAAATTTCGTGTAAAGTCCTAACTCGCTGCTACCTAGCTCTTAGTTTATCTATCAAGAAATACTATTCATTTTGTGTTATCCTTCGATTTGTTTTAACTATCTACAAAATTTTAATTTCAGGGTTCATGACCTTCCTTCAGTAGATATATTCGTGCCCACGGCAGATCCGGTTAGGGAGCCGCCAATTATCATTGTGAACACTGTGCTTTCGCTGCTATCTTTGAATTATCCGGCGAATAAACTAGCTTGTTATGTGTCGGACGATGGATGTTCACCTCTCACTTACTTCTCTCTCAAGGAAGCTTCAAAATTTGCCAAGATTTGGGTTCCCTTTTGCAAGAAGTACAATGTTAGAGTTAGAGCTCCTTTTAGATATTTTTTAAACCCTTTGGTCGCAACAGACGATTCAGAATTTAGTAAAGACTGGGAAATGACAAAGGTAATGAGTTTGATTGTTTAGTTGGCGTTTGAGTTTGCTTTTAAAAATCAAGGTTCTCAAAATCGGACCGGCAAGTTCGATAAGCCTAGCCGGGAACAGTTTTTCTTGTCGAGTTAAAAATCGAATTTTACTTGAGCCGCTAAAACCCGATTTACAAAATTTTAATTATGGTTTTTGTATTTTTGTAATTTGTTTCTGTTTTCAAATTTTAATAGAAAACCAAAACTTTCTCATAACTTTGTTTCTCTAGATTTACACGTTCACAAAAAAAAAAAAAAAAATGAAGTAACCATTTTTAAAACAAAAATTAATACTATGTATATGACGGTTTTAATGTTACATATTAAGAGTAGTTTTTTTTTTTGTTCTTTTCGTGTTAACATAAAGAGGGAGTACGAGAAATTAAACCAGAAAGTTGAAGATGCCACCGGAAATTCCCAATGGTTAGACGCAGACGATGAATTCGAAGCTTTCTCAAACACAAAACCAAATGATCATTCAACTATAGTTAAGGTATTATTATATATCTACAAAACTATAGTTAACTTTTTATTATGTGAAAAAGGAAAACAATTTTCCAATGTAAAAATAAATAATCTCTACTTAATTATATGAAATCTTGTTTTATGTGTGTTTGTGAAGGTGGTATGGGAGAACAAGGGAGGTGTGGGAGATGAGAAAGAAATCCCTCATCTTGTATACATTTCAAGAGAGAAAAGATCAAATTACCTTCATCATTACAAATCTGGAGCCATGAACTTTCTGGTTAGCTTGAAATAGAGTTTAGTTTTCATCAAGCATGCATTATATCAGCTTATCTTTTTAATCCATATTTTTGTTTTTCAGTTTTTAAGTATTAGGCTTATATCCACGCATACGCGCATGTTTTTCATTTAAAAATTATTGAAATTTTTAAAATCTACTTAATTTTATGCTTACAATATATATAGGGTATATGAGGAATATGAAGAGATTTTAGGTCAATTTTAAACCGTATGATATTAAGTTGAAATTAGAACGTAATTAAGGAAATAGCTAAACATATTTATTTGTTATGTGTTAATTCATTTTTGGAGGACATGTGGCACTTCCACAATGATCAAAATTAGTGACGTGGCGAGCTATGGAGAAAGTTCACCTCTTTTCGTATATATGATTAATTGAACAACTATCAATGCTTTTAGATCTTTTTTATTTGTTTTGTTATGAAAGTAAAAAAATTGATAAACCTATATATGATGAATTTGAACAGTTAAGAGTGTCAGGGTTGATGACAAATGCACCATACATGTTGAATGTAGACTGTGACATGTATGCCAATGAAGCAGATGTGGTGCGACAAGCAATGTGTGTATTTTTACAAAAATCAAAGAATTCAAACCATTGTGCTTTTGTTCAATTCCCTCAAGAGTTCTATGATTCTAAATCCAACGAACTCGCCGTCGTACAATCAGTACGATTTTTCTTTCTTTTACTTTTTCACTTATAATTTTGATCCACTGTTATTTAAAGACCAGTACTTAATCTTTGTTTTTTTTCTTTTTTGAAATTAGTATCTAGGACGAGGAGTTGCAGGAATCCAAGGACCGATATATTGCGGCTCGGGATGCTTCCACACTAGAAGAGTTATGTACGGTTTATCTTCGGACGATTTGGAAGACAACGGAAGTCTTTCTTCGGTTGCTACGAGTATGTATTACAAATTCACAAGAGATTTTCACATAAATATATATTCTATCGAAACATTATTTATAAACGAAAAAAAACTTTTATCGTTTAATAATTATCTTACTTTAAATTTATTACAATTTAAATTTTCATTATCTAACATTCTTATATACGTTTTACTATTTCATCTAATATACACTTCAACATAATACTGTTATTATACTATTATGATATATTCAGTCATTTCACTATTCATTTATATATCAAATCACTCATGGATGTTATCGTTATTTCATTCAGGGGAGTTTTTGGATGAGGATAGTTTAGCAAGAAAATGTGGGAATTCTAAAGAGATGGTGAAATCGATGGTGGAGGCATTACAAAGAATGTCGAATCCCAAAAATACTTTAACAAACTTCATAGCAGCTGCTCAAGAAGTAGGGGATTGTCACTACGAGAACCAAACCTGTTGGGGGAAAACTGTAATTATCTTCTCAATTTAGTCATCATATTCTAAAATCAAACAATTTACAAAATAGTAATGTGTTATTTTCATAAACAAAAATGTGTTATTTTGAGAACTAACCTTAACCAGTAATAATGCATCTTTTATATAAATCATGCAGCTTGGTTGTTTATATGATTCAGTGGCGGAAGATATGAACACGAGTATCGGAATCCATTTGAGAGGATGGACAAGTTCATACATTTGTCCGGATCCACCTGCGTTTCTTGGATCTACACCATCAGTAGGATTGGAGGCGATAGTCCAGCAGCGGCGATGGGGGACAGGAGCGATCGAAGTACTTTTTAACAAGCAAAGTCCATTGATCGGACTGTTTCGCCGGAAAATAAGATTCCGACAAAGATTAGCTTATCTTTGGGTTCTCATGTGTCTAAGGTCAATCCCTGAGCTCTTTTATTGTCTCTTGCCTGCTTATTGCCTACTTCACAACTCTGCCTTATATCCCAAGGTGTTTTTTCTCTCTCTGAATCTAGTTTATAGTTTACTTTCATATACTTCGGGTGGGATTTTAATCAGACTAATTAGAAGTCTGGGGGGGGAAATAAGTTGAAATGCATTAGTTGAGGTGGTATAGCGAAGTCAACCCTATAATTAATTAGAAGTAAAAGTTAATGTTTTTGTATTTTGTATTTTTTTTATTTAGGGACCTTGTCTTGGTATAACAGTCACACTTGTGGGGATGCACTGTCTCTACACTCTATGGCAATTTATGAACATAGGTTTTTCGGTAAAATCGTGGTATGTCTCCCAATCACTTTGGAGAATTATAGCCACTTGTGGCTGGTTATTTAGCATCCATGATATTATACTTAAGCTTCTTGGAATCTCGACAGTCGGGTTCACAATTGCTAAAAAGACTATGCCTGAGACCAGGTCAGTATCTGGGTATGAACCATGTCAAAGAGAAGATAAAGGTTCAAACACAGACGTTGGAAAATTTGAATTTGATAGCTCATGCCATTTCGTTCCTGGCACATTTATTATGTTAGTGAATATGGTCGCTCTAGCCGGTTATTCGTTTGGTCTACAGCGGTCGAGTTGTAGTCACATAGGAGGTGGTTCGAGTTTGGCCGAGACTTGTGGATGTATTTTGGTGGTTATGTTGTTTCTTCCATTTCTAAAGGGTTTGTTTGAGAAGGGAAAATATGGCATTCCATTGTCTACTCTTTTTAAAGCTGCCTTTCTAACAGTGTTATTTGTTGTTTTCGTTGTGTGAAAGTAGTATAGTAATAAGGGTATGTTATGCAACTAAATAAACTTTATCATGACATTGTCTCAATTAATAATGATATGTATTCCCTCATGACAATGTCTCAGTTGGTAATGATATTTATTCTCTCATGACATTGTCTCAATTAATAATGATATGTATTCCCTCATGACAATGTCTCAGTTGGTAATGATATTTATTCTCTCATGACATTGTCTCAATCGATAATGATATTTATTCTCTTTTACTATAGTGCATATTAAGATCCCAACGTTTTCCCGCCTGGGGTTTCGTCTACCGGCAGTAAACATGCCTCAACAACATCTTTCCTTTAGGAATTTATGATTTTCTCCCTCCGAAGATTTTCCTCATGTATGCTCTCCCGTGGATTTTATATTCAGGTTCCCTTCCCCATGGGAAAACCCCATAAAACTTGTGTGCTCTCTCACATGACACACACTTTGATAAATTGATGAGAGTAAAAACACAAAAATGTTTATGAAAATTTATTATTAGACTCTTATCTATCTTATAAAGAGTGAAAGGGGCTCTCCAGGGCTGACACTTGTCCCCCCCTTATTGGTCAGTTTTTTTTTTAATTATGAAATAATTGAGAAAATAATCAATACTTATGCATTTATAATAATTTTAAAGTAAAAAAATAACTAAAACAAGTCTAAATTCATGTTATTCATATATCTAAAATGTATATTTATGTTATTCATATATCTAAAATGTATCTATAAAAAACGAGAAGACAAAATTAACTTAAAACATTTAATATATATAAAGAAAACAAAATATAAATACCCGCTCAATGGTTGCTATTCTATTAATATAACAAATTCTGTCTAAATTCAAATATATGTTAAATCGTTCTTTTAAATACAAACTTAACATATGTATTATATATATTATTGCAAGTGTTGATTCTTATAAGTATGTTATTTATATTTGCACAAGAAAGAAATTTGGCTACTTTTTGGCATGCAAACCGTCTAACATATGACGAGTTTCCTACAATATTTGTTTAGAATAAAAAATACGACTAAGAGAAAAGAGCACCGATAAGATATTTAAAATTAAATCATCAGCATGTGAGCTATATTATCTACGAATGATGATAAATCACAAAAGAAATTATATGAGCTATGAAGTTATTCGAACTGTTAGAAACGTTACACATAAAATTTTCAAAGAAAATTGTTATGTCATAAGACTCTTTGATGGTGATAAAGAATTCTATGAATCAATGGCTACATTAGAACATGGTGGTAACACATAGTGAGTGATTTCAAAGTTTGGGAGAGACGGATGCAAACCTTAGAAAAGAAGACAAATAGATTACAAGAAGATGAAAGTCAAACAGTTTTATTTGTAAACACACATGAGCTCATCACAATATTATAAACTCATTGTTTTATTTTATATATTTATTTTAGTTTAATAATAAAGAAAATTGGAGAACACAAATTAATTATACAGTAATAAAACAAATTCATCAAATGGCCTCTATCTCGAATTAGGTTGTATTTGTTAAACTAAAAAAAAAATCATATTTTACTAAACACAAATTAGAAAATATATATAACATATAAACAAGACTCTTCCAGCGATGATTCGTTTTGGAATAGAAATGATCGCGTATTCAATCTCATGAATTATAAGGGGCAAGGCAAAAGATTTCAGACGAAGAAATGAGAAAGAGAGGCGCTTAAGGAGCCGAAGAAGAGGATTCTTAATCGAACGACAACATGCCAGCTTGCTTCAATGGGGCATGTGTCGTCGGGAAAGGGGAATCACCAGGCGAGTCCGGTGTAGATGGGCAACATGTATTTACCGGTGGTGGAATGGCTGCATCGCCGTTTATGCTAGGGAACAAATACCATCCGGTTTATGTAACTGGAATGTTAGGGAATCCAGCTTTAGCAGCTGCAGCCGGAGGAGGTTACATGTATCCGATGTTGGTGAGTGCTCAAACCCATGGTGGGTTGAGCCATGATTAGTTGCAGTCGAGCCATATGGGTGGTATTGGTGAGCCAGGCGTTGGTGATTGTCTATCAGTTCTAGGATCTTACTTTAGAGGTCAGAGCATGCCTAATGCTTATCCTGATTTGGATACCGAGAAAAGAGGGGATGGTAAACAATTCGGATGATGGCGGCTCGTTTCATGGCTACTCAAACTATTCATGGTACGCTATTGATGTAACCTCTTGTGTTTTATAGCAATTCATGTGCTCATATTGTGGTTTAAATGTCTTTGGATAAGCATATGTTGCATGATTCAGAGTATGAGCGTATGTATTTTGCTTAATGGATAGATATAATGGGTTACGACTTTGTAGTAGTAAACGGAATATCAGCTGGCATGATGTCTCTCTAGATCTGCATTTGTTACGAAGCTTTTTTAAAAAAAGAATCACCAAAAAACCTTTAAATAAAAATACCCGCGAGTTAGCGCGGGGACTTATCTAGTAAGAATAAAGTTACAAATAGAGATGAAAACTAGACCTAGTTTCCTACACTAAAATAAACATAATTACAAATAATATATTTAGAGATAAAGTTAAATTTGCTAAACTAAGATATTGATGTATATCAACAATCTTCTAGATTTTTCTTTATCTTCATGATATCCATAATCTCGGTATGGTCGATCTCATCGATCTTCCAATACCCTCCCGCAAGCTCAAACGTGTAACACATGTGAGACTGAACAAATCTTCAAAATATCGGCGTTATACCCGGTTGTCGGGTCATATTGCGGCCGTCGGGTCATATCGCGGCGTTATACCCGGCCGTCGGGTCAAATCAGCTACAACACCCAGCTGTTGGGTCATCAACGACGTTTATACCCGGTCGTAGGGTCAAATTGGTTTGATGAAAAATCCATCATGAAGACTGTAGTAGCTCGCGATTGAGAGATCAGAAAACAACTCGCGAGGGCAAGTAATCAAATAAAAAAAAGACTTCAAATTTGCGAGGGCGAGAAAAACATCATCATCACTGAAACTGAACGAACCCATCAATAAGTTCATGTTCATAAACAATACTTTCGTCTTCATCGCCAAATTGTATCAGCGTCGTGGTCATCAATAATCTTCGGCCAATCATCTTCATCCTCCTTTCCATGCCTTCCAAGTGGTCAAGTCTGATGAAAAAGACGAACATAAGGCTCTCTATTATTTTTTTTATTTTTATTTTTTAAATTTTTTTTATGGAAGATTCATGTCCATGGATGTAGGGGAAATTGAGCCTAAAACTTATGTAGCCTTCTTGATCAACGACAGCTTGAGTATAAGCAACGAAAATAACAAAGATTGAGAAATTGTAAGGCGACGAAGCCTTGAATAAGAGATGTGGACGAGGACGTGACTGTAAACATCGAGTAGTGGCAGAGAGAGATCTAGCTTTCTCGGGGAAAGAAGATCTTGGTCAAAAAAATAGAAGAGAACAAATCGATGACCAAGACAAAACCCAAACAAATCCAAAGTTTCTGATCTTATAAAAGATAACTCTCGTGAAACACAAAAATGTTTTGGAAAAATTATTATTACACTTTCATAAGAATAAAATTACAAACAGAGATAAAAGCAAGACCTAGTTTCATAAACTTAAATAAACATAAATGTAAATAATATATTTAAAGATAAATATAAATTTCATAAACTAAGATTTTGATGTATATCAACAATCTTCTATATCTTTCTTGATTTTCATAATTTTCATAATCTCGTTATGGTCGATCTCATCGTCCTCCCAATACACTTCATGTATCACAACTACAACAAAACTGTCACCGTGTAAGCACAACACAAAGATTGTGCATAATTCTTGATAGTTAAGGGCCGAAGTAGCGCCTCAGAGAAACGCCTTCTTAATGGCACCATCAACCATCCGCATCGTTACTAGCTTTGTAAGAACCCTTCTTTTCCCACTCTCAAGGTGCCCCAACGGCCTTGGGCAGTGTCTCAACTAAGATCCATTTTTTTGTGGATGTACATGACTCCCGGAACAAAGTCCAGTCACGACACAGGTGAGAAAGTCAGTGCACCTCGACTTACTTTAGTGACGAGCGGAGGAACTTGAGTAAATCCAATAGAGGAGAAGCTGCTTCCACTTGAGTGATGCACTAGGTGGGAGTACGGCGACCCCGCTATAGTGGCGGAGATTTACTTTTATGCATCTATTTTCTACCAGCACGTGCCACTAAAAAAAGGCTCCTAAAACAAACCCTAACTCATGTGTTGGTTACGTAGCTAACGAGCCATATAAACCTTGTTTAGTAGAGAGTGTTCATTGACTCTCTTTAGTGACGAGCTAGGTGAGTCGGGTATTTCCTCCAAGGAAAATGCTGCTTCCACTTGAGTAACGAGTTGGGTGGAAGTTTACGATCATATATGCCAAATTTAACTTTTGGCTTTCAGGAACCTTAGGCGCATAACACTCTTACTGATCTGCATTCTTTACCTTTCCACGTGAGACAAAAGCGTGGGAAGAAACTATTGGGGTCATTTTCAGCCTGCCAATTCAACAAAAACTTGTGGACTAGCCATGTCAGGATCGCTCGACGAGAAAAACAAAAAAAATCTCCATCCTTGCGGAACAAGTAGTACACGATTATACTCCAAGGATAGACCCGTAGAATAGTGTCTCAAGTAGCCAAGCCCTAGAGTAACTTCTTAAGCGGTTTTAGCATGCGCTTATTGTCAAAATCCATAAAAAATCGACAATCTTACCTAACCTTCAATGCAGCCGTACGAGAGGAAACTTGAGTAAAACAATCTTACCTAACCATCAAATCAAGAGACAAACAAATTACACGAGGGGGGCGAGCTATCTTATAATCGTCAAAAACATATTCTTTTCGGTCACCTAGGTCCATCAATCAGGTATGTTAACTCTATGTGATACAAACACAAGGCTGGCTCTAGGCTTGTAGTATCTCGGAAGCAAAGCTTGGTTGATCACGCCAAGGGGTGGTCAAGAGGTTGAGAAACTCTAACCAAATGAACCGGTTGATTTGCGAGAGGTGTGAGATGGAAGGTAGATCGAGGTGTACCACACAAGTTGTGTAAGGCTCGTGATAAAACACAAATTCTCATACCGAGGAGGTGTTGGTCTCAACTAGGATTAGATAAAACAAGTTTTGCTAAAAAACTTAAGTTTAGAGAAAAAAAATCTTATTTTATTTCATGGTGAAAAACAAAGGTAAACATGGTGGGCTTTATAGCTAAGTACAAGGAAAAAGAAAGAAATAAAATTACAAAAATCAAAGCAAAAGATTTCAAATTCGAAATTAAACTAAAAGACATAATTCAAGGTACTAATGGAATCATAAGACAGAAAATCAAGGGATAGTTCAAAGATGATAATAAAAAAACAATTTGACTTACCTTAACCTACCTTTGGCGTTGATGGGTGGGTAGAGAATAGGAAAGTCTTTAGTTGGTACCCATGTTCTAAAAAGCGGCTGCCTAGGCGCTAGTCGGCGGTGAACCGCCGTGATTAGTGTCTAGGCGGCCAATTAGGCGGTCAACGCTTTTTTTTAAAAAAATCANTTTATTATAAAGTTTTGGAAATACATCTAGAAGTACAACACACATGCTAATTTTATCATTGAAGAAGATGATGAAGATTTTTCTCTCCTTGTACTTTTTTTTTTGTCTCTCAATATCAAGACAAATCTATTTTTTGCATCATATGTTTGTACTTCTTTTTTGTTTTTGGAATTTATATGTGAATTTAAACTTAATTTCCTAATGTTTTGTTACTTTGGTAATAAAAAAACTTATTTCATACTTGTTTTGATTCATATATTCATAACTTATAACTTATATACATATAAACTTTAAAATTAAAAAAAAAATGTTCAAAATTAATCGCTGATTAATCGGTGATTAATCACCGCTTTTCGGTCTAGGCGCAAATCGGTGCCCGACCGCCCGCCTAGCGCCTAGCGTCTTTTCGAACATTGGTTGGTACTAGGTGTATACACGCGGGTTTGTATATTATTTATATTGTCTAACTTTTGTTTAGTATAGTATGATAAAAAAATTATTTAGTTTTTGGGAATTAAGTTTTATTTCTAGAAAAAGTACCATAACAGTTGAACCTCATAGTCATAAAAAAAAAAGACCATAACATATACAACCTAATTAGAGATAGAGGATCGGCCATTCCATGAATTTGTTTTTTAGTGCATAATTAATTTATATTTCTCAATTTTATATTATGAAACTAAAATAAATATAAATAAAACAATGGGTTTAAAATATTGTGATGGGCTCATATATGTTTATAAATAAGACTGAGTTTTATCTTCTCGTAATTATTTTGCCTTCTTTTCTATGGTTTGCATCCTTCTCCCCCAAGCCTTGAAACTATTCACCATGTTTTAATGCGGCCATTGGTTCATAGCCTTCTTTTTCACCATCAAAAAGTATCATGGCATAATAACTTTCTTTGAAAGTTTTATGTGTAACGTCTCTTAACAGTTTGAATATCTTTATAGCTCATACAGTTTCTTTTGTGCTTTATCATCATTCGTAGAAAATATAGCTCACAATGTCTTACCAGTGCTCTTTCTTCTCGGTCGTGTTGACTAATTTCTAGTTTTTTTTATCCCACACAAATATTGTAAGAAACTTTTAATATGTTAGACTATTTGCATGCAAAAAATAAGCCAAATTTCCTTCTTGTGCAACTATCGGATGGGATCTAGAAATAAGATAATTAAAAGAATCAACACTTCAATAATATACAGATGTTAAGTTTATAAAAAGAAAATAAACTTTAACATATCTTCGAATTTTGATAGATTTTTTTTTTTGGTCATAGATAATTTTTTATATGATTAGAATAGCAACCATCGAGTGAATAGCAACCAAATAATATAATTTCTTATATATATATTAAATGTTTTAATTAATTTTGTCTCTTCGTTTTTCATAATTACATTTTAGATATATGAATAATTTGACTTTTTCGTTTTTCATAGTTACGTTTTAGATATAGGAATACTTTGAATTTAGACGATAGTTCAGAAAACAATGCTTAGAAAATGAATGAGTTATGTAAAGGGAAAAAACCTTAAAAATACACGAACTCTACAAAATTTGGACGTATAATACACGAACTATTTTGATACCCAGAAAAATACACAAACTAACGTTGACACTCATTTTAATACTCAAACTTTTAAAATTCGTAGCTTTAACACTGATTCCGTCAGCTCCGTTAATTCGTCGAACGGATGTTAAAAAAACGCTGTTTAGACTAAAAAAACGTGGGATTATTACAGGTGAAAAGACCATTGTTGCCCTTGGCTTATTTTTCCCCAAATACATTTATCCCACTAACCCTAAATCAATTTCTATATTTTGTTCTCTCTCGATGGATCTCTTTCTCTCTCGACAGGAAAATCGAAGATGGATCTCTCTCTCGACACAGGAATTTATGGAGGTAAATCAATTTCTGGAAGCAAAAAGTCATCCTGCACCGGCACTTGATTCCGGTTAACCCGACCCCTGCACGTCGTGCACCGATTCGGCCGTCTCTGCTTTTGCTCCGCCGTCGTCTGCGGCAGCGCCGGATTCACGGTCATCGGCACGTTCTTCGCATTTACCTATTACCAAGGGCAATAATGGTCTTTTCACCTATTATAATCCCACGTTTTTTTTACTCTAAACGGCGTTTTTAACATCCGTTCGACGAATTAACGGAGCTGACGGAATCGGTGTTAAAGCTACGAATTTTAAAAGTTTGAGTATTAAAATGGGTGCCAACGTTAGTTTATGTATTTTTTTGGGTGTCAAAATAGTTTGTGTATTAAACGTCCAGATTTTGTAAACATCGTGTATTTTTAAGCTTTTTTCCTTTATGTAAATAATGAATATGAATTGTTTTAGAAGATGAGGAATGTTGATGTGACAATTGTTAGTGGGCTTTATATGGATCAAAGATTAGTGAATTACTCGAAGGAATATTCAACTTACAAGCAGACCGGATTGATTTTTGCACCAAACCGAAGAGATCAGGGGGTTTTGGTTTGAATTACTAATCCTACAAAAACCAAATTTGAGCATGGAATGTTTTATACGATTAATGGTAGAAATAGGTTGGGATTGTGAAATATAGTACAATATGCAATAGCATATGTGAAATAAAAACTTTAAACCAAACCAAACTGAAACTAAATTATATCAACGTTAACTATCACCAAAACACTTATGATCTTCTCTCAAACCATTATGAGTGAAATTGAAATACAAGACTCCGAATTTCTCTGTTATGGCATCCCCTGCAACAACTTTAGCCAACAAAAACAGACCCAAGCTAGGAGCTGTTCCATTCCAACCATCTGTCTAATTTTTCTTGGTTTAGATAATATTTTGAATTATAATTTGTATAGAGGAAACCAGAAGTACCAATCTGCAAAAACACACAAATTTTGAAATATAATTTGTAGCGAGAGAATAGAAGAAAAAACATGATTTTTTGATACGCTATTAGCATTTGTTACTGAAAATGATTGGAAAAAGAAAATGAGACATAATTTGTAGCGCCTGATACCCATTGTAAAGCACACAGCTATAGAGAAGATCAGACTATAAGACAGCGGAAGACATAAGGGTTTCCTATTAGCGTCAGAGTTTAAAATTCAGTTGCTTGATTATGTCGCTAGTGACTCACTCCCAAGCAAGGTTTTTGTCATTGAAGCTACAGTAGAAATAGAATCAGGTTTTGTATTTTGCTTTATTGTTGCGAGAAGCACAATTTCATTTAAGCTTAAAGGTAAACACAAATTGGAAAGAACTGAACCGTATATGAGAAATTTAATAACAATTCTCAGAATCATGTTTTTAGAATTCTAGTAATTGTGTTCATCAAAACCAATTGAGGCTATATATATGCTACTCCACACTTAAATCAACTCTGTTCTACTCTAACTTTTTTTAACTTGATTATGAGAAGCATAAAAAAAATTGTATGGAGGCGGTGGAAAATTTTAAGATTTATGTAGGAAGGAAAATTGATAAATTGATTAGAAACAAGGGTGGAGCATAAACATGTGAAACTGAGACAGAAAAAAACCATGTGAAGTTCAAACGGATATTTTGATGTTACCTTAATCATGTGGCAGTAGTTGCGATCATTTTTGATTGAATCGTCCCTAGTCTCTTTGTCTTCTCCTCAGCTTCAAAGCATCAACAAAAGAAATCCATCAAAGATTTTAGCTACAAGAAAATTAAATTTAGGAGAAGGGTTATAAGCGTATAGTAAGTGCGGAAGCATTTTCACAATATCGATTGCCAGAGAAGAAGCTTAGATTAAGGAGCGTCAGGATTTCGAGAAACAAACCTTCGGCACCGATTCATAATCTACTCCAACTCTTTCGACAACTCCTGTATTTGGATTTGTTTTTCTAATACCCCCAAGCTTGAAAAGTTATTCAAATTAAATCAGTTCCCCACGACATCTCCTCTCAATTTTAGACCAAGCTTTTTGTCACTCTCAAATTGTTTTTCTCAAGTTTTTTGAAAGCCACCATCAATCAAACTCTATAGATATGTATATCTAAACCTCTAGATTAGCACTTTCTCCTCTAAGAGATTTCTTTAGCCTCCATCGATCCCCTGCATACAAAAGTCATTCATAAACTTTAAACCAAA
The DNA here is from genome assembly GCA_002933935.1 of Eutrema yunnanense. Lineage (NCBI taxonomy): Eukaryota > Viridiplantae > Streptophyta > Magnoliopsida > Brassicales > Brassicaceae > Eutrema > Eutrema yunnanense. The sequence continues at coordinate 488,151 of PKML01019529.1, read as the reverse complement.
TCATTCATACTATTATTCATAAACCAAAAAACCAAACCGAAACTAAATTATATCAACGTGAACTATCAAGAAAAAACTGATAAATATTGATTGTTTAATCCTCTTACCAAAGTCAACGTATTTCTCTTTTGGTTTTGAAGAAGTAATTCGTAGTTTTTTTTTTTTTTTTTTTTTTTTTTTTGATAACCTAGGCTGTCCGGTCGACATCCTACTGGAGAGATGGGGACTGGCTACCACATGCCAAACCAGTAAGACTTCGCGCCTCCCGACTATTGCCTAGAGTGAGTTGGCCCAACTGACAAAGTAGTTCGTAGTTGCATGACCATGAATTGGAAACTATCACCAAAGCACTTCCGATCTTCTCTCTAACCACTCTATGATTGAAATTGAAAGACAAAACTCCGAATTTCGTTGTTATGACATCTTCTGCAACAACTTTAGCCAACCTTGGTTCGAATTGTCGAATATCAGCAAGGTCCTTAATCCCCATCACATCCACCCACTGTACCTTCTCCTTCTTCTTATCCTGTATTCGCACTGCATAGCATACCCTGAGACAACGAGCTAGAATTCCTCGAATTGATACCGAGGCACGAAGTCAGCCTAGCAGAAGACACCACACTGTACAATGGAAGCAGCGATTGAACAAGCCCAGCTGAGCAATCGGCATGTCAAAGTGAGAACAAAACCAATCACTTACAAATTACATGAATCGGGGAATTTCACAAATACAAAACCATGACTTAAAGTTTGGATAGAGAAAGTGGGAAGGAAAAATTGAGAGAGTAAGGTTAACCTTGCAAGTCCAGGCGAAGGAGGGACACCGAGAAATGATGAAGCCGATTTGGGTCGGAGAGAGGGCTTGTCCATTGCAGATCTAAGTACAAAAAACGCTGGACAAAGATCGATATCGAGAACACGAAACGAATGTGAAGCACTAAATTAATTTTTGAACTTTTATTTTTTTATTAAGAGCTGATGTGGCATAAGAAAGGTTGCTTAGGTGTCATCTCCTTGTGAAACTTAGTCAGTCTTTATATAATAGATAACTTTCTTGGTTTATTTGAATTCTCTAGTCTTGTTTATCTTCAAGAGTAATGAGAAAGATGTTGGCTTGGGCTTCATTTGAGAGCATCGGCCAGAATTCTTAAGTCTTAGAGCTTGGGCCGTTTGCATGGTCTTGATGATCTTTAAATGTCCTTGTCCGATGTCTGTAAACAATAAGCTTCCTTGAACGTCTTCTCTTGGTTCTCTCTTGGTTTCTCTTGATTGGCTTGAGATATAGCTTGGATTATACTTTGATTGTATTTGTGTTGGAGATCCTAGCTCTTTGTCTTGTAATTGGTCTTTGATGAACGGTATGCACTTCCACATTTTGTAGTTGTGGCTCGATTAAGTCTTGTTCAGTTTGAATGGCCTCATCATTCCCTCTTTTTTAAGAGGTTTTGACCTCAAAACTGGATCATCCGGATGATATGGAGCTAGATCATATACATTGGAAGTAGATGATATATTAAACTCACTTCGCAATTCAAGTTTGTGGGCGTTGTTGTTAATCTCTTCTAGGATCATGAATGGTCCATCTCATCTTGGTGCAAGTTTTGAACTCCTCTGGTTTGAAAATCTTTCATGTCTCATGTGCAGCCACACCTATTCTCCTGGTTCGAACACAACTTCCTTGCGGCCTTTGTTGGCGTACTTCACATACTGCTCGGTTCTCTTTTCTAAGCTCTTCTTTGCCTTTTGATGAAGCTTTTTGACAAACTCTGCTTTCTTTTTTCCATCTAAACTCACGGCTTCTGCTGGTGAAAGTGGAGATAAATCCAGGGGAGTGGTTGGATTAACCCATAAACAATCTCGAATTGAGACATCTTTGTACCTGAATGTTGAGCTCGGTTGTAAGCGAACTCAATGAATGGGATGCACTCCAACCAGTTCTTCCCTATTATAGCTCTCAGCAAAGTAGTTAGTGTCATGTTAACCACCTCGTTTTGACCATCAGTTTGGGGATGACATGTTTTAGAGAACAAGAGCTTGGTTCATAGCTTCTTCCATAAGGTCCTCCAAAAGTGGCTCAAGAACTTGCTGTCTCGATTAGAAACTATAGTCCATGTAAACGAACTACCTCTTTCAAGAATATGTCCAATGTCTAAGCAACATCGTTCACCTTAGCACACGGTATGAAATGTGTCATTTTGGAGAATATGTCTACCACGACAAATATGGAGTCTTTGTGGTGAATCTTTGGTAATCCTAGCACAAAATCCATTGATATGTCGACCCATGGTGCTGTAGGAATCAATAGAGGTAGGTACAATCCATGAGGATGTACTTTAGACTTGAATTTCTTGCAAACCACGCATCTAGCACAATGAGGTTCTACGGTCTTTTTGAAGTGCGTCTAGTAGAAATGCATCTTCACCACGGCTATAAGTCCTCCTCTATGAGCTTCCCAAACAATAAAATCCCTAAGAGAACATTGCGGTATGCAAAGCCTCTTTTCCCGAAACAAGAAACCTTCATGAATGTAGAACTTCTCGTGAGCTCCTTTACTACACTCCTTGTAGCTCTATCCTAAGTCTAGATCATCTTTGTACAAATCCTTGATGAACTCAAAACCCATGACTTTAGCCTCCATTGTTGCAATTAGCGAATGTATACGTGATAAAGCATCGACCATTATGTTTTCCTTGTCCTTCTTGTACTTGATTATGTATGGAAGATTTTCAATAAACTCCATCCACCGGGAACCTCCTCTTGATAGGGACCTGTCAGGTTACTTAGGCAAAATCATATGGGCCTGTTAGGTTACTTAGGTAAAACCATATGGGCCTCTCAGGTTTCATTATCCGTATGAACCATGATAACACCATATTTTTTACCCATTTTACTATATATTTTAGAACACTTTAATAAGTGTTTCATTCGACTTTATATTTTTTATCACGATTTTTGCATAATTGTAATTTCAAGACTCTTTTCAGGTTACTTAGGCAAAAGCATTGCAAATTAGAGAAAACTCAGATTTTTGGCTCATAGTCAAACCGTTAGAAGTTCAACTGCCAAAGAGGTTTTTCTCACCGTCTGATCCATCCCAATTTTTAAGATATTCAAGACGGACCAGCTAACTTTCCATTCCAACTGATTTGAGGATGATCAAACGGTTCAAAAAAAATACATCAAGAACAAGACGTCATAGTTCACCCCGGGCATAAGCTCTCCACCCGCGGCCAAGAGGCAGTTCACCGCGGGCAGAAGCTTCCCACCCACAGCCAAGGAGTGATTGATAGTAGACCTTTTTCAAGTCTTTGAGACCAATTACTCAATATACAAATAATATAAGAGGCATCGAATCCAATGGGTTTAATTCCAAACACCAAGAATACAAAGTACTAATTGAGTTAAGCAAGTATGAAAAGGTTGTTGTTTAGCTAATGAATCTAGCAACTTAAATAAAGGAAGAGAGATACTGATGTCACTCATCGGTACAACACCTCGGTATTGAACTTGGGTTTGTGTACCGATGAGGGATACCGATCAGTGACATCGGTACTGAGGTGAAATGCCTTGGTGCTCCATCGATGGATACCGATGACACTCCTCAGTGTTGTAGCTCGGTGTTAAGGGATTTGCCCTCGGATTTCCCCCGGAAGTGGTACCGAGGTGTTGTACCGAGATGTGACGTCGGTACAATCCCCTGAAGTTGCGATACCGAAAAGCATTCCCTCCCTGTGGATCGATATCTTAAGTAATACAACGCACATCTCTGCACTTGCAGATCTTTTAGGTTTATAAATTTAAAACCTGAAGTTTGGATACTAATCTGACCGCATCAAGTTTTTTGGCGCCGTTGCTGGGGAGGCAATCACTACTGTTCCGTCACACCTTAGAGTTTAGCAAATCGAGTCTAGAACAAACTTTTTTCTTTTTAATATTCGTTTTTGTCTTTTTTCGTTTCAGGTTTTGAAACATGAACTCGTCTCTGGAGTGAGATTACTACTACGAACAGGGTTTCTACGACCCATCTTGTGCTCACTACTCTCACGATTCACACACCAACTGTGACTTGTTCTACATGGATCAGAAACCGGCCCCAGCCAACTATTCTCGAGGATGCTACCAGTATCCTTACTCCCAAGACGAGCCTTTCGCATCTCCGTTCATCAACACTCGACAAGACTCTTACCGTCTTCATCACCAAATCTTGAACCAGCACGATGAGAGCTTGGAATTCAGCGCTCGTTTGGAGCGACTCGAAAAAATCATCAACCAAACCATCGAATCCCAAGTCCGGAGCTGCCTTTGAAGGAGAAGATATACTCAATTTCAATAGAATTCAACAAGAAATTTGATGATCTTGTTGCCCATATCAAAATTCTTTAAGAACAAACCTTAAAAGACGCTGCGACACTCGACGAGAGGATGAAACTCGTTGAAAAAGAACAAGGAAAACAAAAGTTCGATATCCGAAAAGCTAATGATGGGGTATGTACTTTGAACTATGAGCTTGAAGATTTCGACAGCTCCATCAATGTTGACATGAACACCACTTACGACAACACCCTCGAGCTGTGGGAAGGAGTATGAGAAGTTAAAGACAAGTCAAGAGAGCTCGATCTTACACTAGATCGACTCATTTATGCTATTGATGAAGTGGAAGAGAAAGTGGAGAAACTTTCTAAAGATCATTAGGACCATGATACAACACTTGATGTTCCTGTCGCTGACCTCGAGGAGAAGCAAAATGACCCTATAGAACCGGAAAATACCTTTGGAGATGAAGAAAACGACGAACTGAACAATTCGTCACACAATTTCCCCACTGCGGTCGCGACCCCTCTGCCCGCGGCCAAACTCCCTTTCACCGCGGGTGCGTGCTTCTGACATGTGGCTGACCTAAATTTCATCGTGGGCGCCCCTGCTCTGCCCGCGGCCAATTCCTACTCGCCTCTCTTTGGACCCCTTGTGTCATGATCACAGCTCTTCGAGCAAGCTGCCTTCTCCATAGATAATCAAGTTTCAACAGAGCCCTTAAGCAACTTGGAACCAGATCCTTATGCACCTTGCAAAGGGATTCAAGCTCATGACGAAGCCGTATCCTCTTCTTCAACAAAACTTCAAAGGAGCCCGCCAAGGAAGATCGATATGCCTACTATTGCTTTGACACAACGGACTCTTAGTGTGAGTCCTACTCGGCCTTTAAACTAATGCCTCCATCAAGTCCAATACCTGAGAAGCCAAGGACCCAAAGCATCTCCCGAGAAAGATTGATCGAATTTAATAACTTTGTGAAATCAATCCCGATGTTCTAGCCTTTTCCGGACGTGTGGGAAATATGTTGTCTATAAGCTTTCTTCCGCTACAGGAAGAAGAGTAGAGAAGACATTCATACCTACTTCATGAGATCAAGGTACCATCTACACCATATGGTACGTCTTATGCTATTCGTCTATTTCATCCTGAGAAACACAAAAGATACCCGAACAAGATTAGTCGGGAGAACTAACAAGAATTCAACAGCGTGTTTCGCGAACTACCTCGAGGAACCACATTTTCTAGAGCTTGCATGGACCACATGATTGGTGACTTCTTTTGTGAAAACAAAGAATCCACCTCGGAGATAGAAGATCTTTTCGCGAATGCTACGAACGGAAGACCCGTTCGAAGTCTCCAAAAGATCCAAGAGCAAGGTCAGTTTCTTATCACTTGCAACATCCGTGGAGTCGAGTTTAAAGACATTATTTGTGACTTCGGAGCCTGCCTTATCATCATGTCAACATCAATTGCCAAACGCCTCAGTATTAAACATGTGCACCGTACCCGAACGAAAATAAGCATGGTTGATGAAATTTGTGCTACACCAAAAGGATCGCCTATGACATGCCCATAAGGATTGGAGATTGCATAGCCCCGTCGATTTCTACATTTTCAAGACAACGAAAGTTGATTCTACACTGGCGATCCTAGGATGGCCTTTCTTGTCAACCGTCGGAACCATCATAGATTGGCCGAATCGACGTGTTTTCTTTGCTAACATCGACAAAGACGTGTTCTACGATGCTGTCCCACTCAAGTTCAAGAAAGATGGACATCTCAATCTGAAGGACCCCGATCCTGACTCACTATGGAGCGATGATACACATGACGAGGAGACCGAAAGGAGATCGAAGAAGACTTGTCGAAAGACAATGTCCTTCTACGACTGAGCTCCTCTTGCTACCAACGTCGAACTAAACGACTTTGAACAAAAGTGCTCAATGGAAGGCAAACCATTTTAGGTACGTTTTTCTTTCTTTTTCTATTAACGTTTTTTTTTCTTAGTTTCAGCTTTCAAAAAAATCAAAAAAATTAAAAAGATAAAAAGATGGAGACACGGTTCGGAACTGCTCGGTCCAGCACGAACCGCAAGGAAAAACTTGACCGCAAAAGAGGCTCGGCCGTGGGTGCAGCACCCTGAGCCGCGGCCAGCTCCCCATTCATCGCGGTCGCGATCATCCGACCCGCGCCGAAGTTTCCTTTGGTCGCAGTCGCGCAGCTTTGACCCGCGGCCAACATCATGTTGATCCTGGTCGATTCTTTTTGATCCGCGATCAATCCCAAACCATTCCCAATCACCCCCAATCCCAATCCCATTCCCAACACCACAACACCATCTACCATCCCTCATTCCATCCCATTCCATTCTCACATCCATTCTCCAACACTTCCAGGTAAGTTTTCTTTTTCCCTACCCTTTTTTAATTATTACATACATCTATTTCTCGTCCTTGCTCGATTTATTTCACACTATGGACAGTGGTATTTAAGTCTGGGGGGGAGGATTCCATCCCTTACTAATCACCTTTTCTTTCATGAGTCTTTGTATTTTGCATTTTTCGCGCTTTCTTTTACACTACAAGAAAACAGGGAATTAGCGACTGAAATTTGCGTCTAAAAAGGTGGTCGCAAAAATGGCGACTTGGTTGCGGCTACATGGAGACGGCGTTGCGACTAAAATAAATTCGTCGCCACTCAGTCGCTATTTTGCGACTAATTAAATTAGTCGTTAAACAGTCGCTAAATGGCGACTAAGTTGCGACCAAATTCGGCGGGTCGCCAATTTTTTTTTAAAAAGACACGTGTTGATCGTGTGTGGTTAGTGAAAATAATTTTTGCGACTGCAAGAATTAATTGCCAAATAGTAGCAAAGTTGCGACGAAGTTGCGACTAAATGTGGCGGGTCGCAAAAAAATGTGAGAAACCCTCGTGTTTATCGTTTGTGGTAGGTGTAACTACTCTTTGCGACTACATTATGGAGTCGCAAAAAGTCTATATAAGCAAACCACACACGTTGTTTCATCTCACTCCAAGTTGTTTCGAATTAAGTTGAGAGAAATTTTTTTATTTTTATTTTTTCAAACGAGAGAATCTTCTATTTTTAATTAAGTTTAAAAATGTGGAAAAATTACAATTATAGTAATGGCCGGGAGTGGATGTATCGGAGGTTCGATGAAACGACGGGTTATATCTCAGCAGAGTTTAGAGATGGGGTGGATAATCAATTCATGACATTTGCAAATAGCCAGGAGCTTACGTAGAGAAATGGCGGTAAGTTTTATTGTCCTTGTAGTGTTTGCAAGAATAATAAATTTTTACCGGGGGCTAAAATTTGGAGCCATTTGTATAACAATGGATTTGTGCCTGGTTATTATGTTTGGTATATCATGGGGAAGAACTCGATATGAGTTTAGGAACGAGTTATGGTGATACAACGTGGGTAGGTGATCAGAGTGAAGAAGTGGGTAATGTAGAAGGTAGATATGTGGATATGGTGAATGATGCATTTCATCATAATGTTAATTTTGATCATCAACATGATGGTAGTTATGAGAATGTAGAAGAACCTGTACGGAATCATTCCCAAAAATTCTACGACTTGTTAGAAGGAGCGAAAAATCCTTTATACGATGGGTGTCGTGAAGGTCACTCGCAGTTATCATTTGCTGCTGAGCTCATGCAACATAAGACATATCATAATATGAGTAAGAGGTTAGTGGATTCGATGTGCGGAATGTTTAGTAAGTTTTTACCTGAAGGAAACCAGGCAACATGTTCAAATTACGAGACGGAAAGACTGATGGGCAATTTAGGCCTCCCATGTCATGCAATTGATGTTTGTATTAACAATTGTATGATCTTCTGGAAAGAAGACGAAAGGGAAGATAAGTGTGGGTTTTGTAATTCACCAAGATGGAGGCCTAACGAGCAAAACCGTAGGACTAAAGTACCATATAGTCGTATGTGGTATATGCCTATTGCTGACAGATTAAAGAGAATGTATCAAAGCGAGAAGACTGCAGCGGCAATGAGATGGCATGCCGAGCACGAAGCAATGGAGGGAGAAATGTGTCATCTGTCTGATGACGCGGAGTGGGAATATTTTCAGGATTGACATCCCCAGTTTGCCCAAGAAACCCGAAACGTTTATCTTGGATTATGTACAGATGGGTTCAATCCATTTGGAGAGTAAAAAAATCATTCGTTGTGGCCTGTGGTCTTGACTCCTATAATTTACCCCCAGGTATGTTCATGAATACAGAGTACTTGTTTCTTACAATTATGAATTCTGGGCCAAATCATCCGCGAGGTAGTCTCGATATATTCCTTCGACCTCTCATTGACTAGTTAAAAGAATTGTGGTCCAATGGCGTTGATGCGTACGATGTATCCTTGAATCAAAATTTTAATCTGAAAGCAGTACTATTGTGGACGATAAGTGATTTTCCGGCGTTGGGCATGCTATCAGGATGGAGCACTCATGGCAAATTGGCTTGTCCTATTTGCATGGAAGGTACAAAGTCGTTTTATCTGCCACACGGAAGAAAGACGTGTTGGTTCGATTGTCACCGAAGATTTCTTCCTCCTGATCATCCACTGAGGAAGAATAGAAAAGACTTTTTGATCGGAAGAGACGCTAGGAACGACTATCCACCTGAGTCTTTGACCGGTGGGCAAGTTTATTCCTATCGGTTGCGTCGTATAAATCCAACGAAAACTAAGGATGTTGGTGGAAACGGTCGCGAAAAGAAGAAGCCTCACTTTGGGAAAAAGCATAACTGGTACAAAGAAAGCATATTCTGGGAGCTTCCGTACTGAAGGGACCTTAATCTTCGACATAATCTCGATGTGATGCATATAGAGAAATTTTTTTTTGACAACATCATGAATACTCTTATGCGCGTGAAGGGAAAATCAAAAGACACCATCCCTTCAAGATTGGATATACAAGCATTTTGTTCGCGGCCACACTTACATATTGATGATGAGGATAGAGCTCCTTTCTCCGCCTACTCATTGACAGACGAAGCCAGAACAAGTTTATTGGAATGTGTGAAACATTCTGTCAAATTCCCAGATGGTTATGCTTCAAACTTAGGTAGTTGTGCTGATATCGATAAGGCAAAGTTTTCTGGGATGAAGAGTCATGACTGCCATGTTTTTATGGAGCGGCTACTTCCATTTATCTGTACAGACCTCCTAGACAGGAATATCCACATCACGTTATCAGGTAGTCTCACCTTATAGTTATATGAATATGCATGCGACACGTAAATATGATTACATAGTTTTTTTTATTAACCATTTGAGTTCAAATATATATATTGTAGGGATCGGAGTATTTTTCCATGACTTATGTTCGAAAACTTTGCAGCAAAGTCGCGTCCAAATTCTAAAACAAAACATTGTGTTAATCATATGCAATTTGGAAAAGATCTTTTCACCATTATTTTTTGACGTGATGGAGCACCTGCCTATACATCTCCCCTACGAATCTGAATTAGGAGGCCCCATGCAATATAGGTGGATGTACCTTTTTGAAAGGTTTTTCAAAAAGTTGAAAGGGAAAGCAAAAAACAAACGATATGCACCAGGATCGATTGTTAAAGCTTATTTGAAACAAGAGATTTCTTATTTCACAGAGCATTATTTTGCCTCCGATATAGACACGAATTCAAGGTATAAACGCTATAATAATTCACATATATATGGAGACACATGCTATCTATTCTAAATTTCTTCAAATTAACTAATTTGGTCAGGCTAACAAGATTCAATGAAGGTGGAGTCCCCGTATATCATGTCCCTGACGTACCTGATATATTCACTCATGCTGGTCGTCCAAGTGGAGAAATGCATGAAATTTGGCTTTCAGCGAAAGCCTATCGATGTGCACATGCATATGTATTGCGAAATTGTGAATATTTTCAGGAAATTGAGAGGTATATTCTATCGTGTGTTTACATAAGTTTTAACATGGCCCAAATTGTATTAATTGGTCTCATATTTGTGTTGATCTTAAACAGCATGTTTGAACTATCAATTTCTCAAAAATATCCACATCTTTCTGAAAAAGAACTCTCCGCGAAAAGAGCTGACGAATATCATTTATGGGTGAAAGATTATGTAAGTATGAATAATATTCTTAACTATGTATATATACTTCTATATATTTGGTTTTCTCTAACTATACGCAGGTTAATTACTGGAAAGCCACACATCAATTTCCTATTTGGGTTCGAGAGATAGTGGAAGGACCGAAAAACAATGCCAAAACATGGCCTATCTACTTTACAAGAGGATATTTGTTTCATACGCAAAACCATAACCATGGACGAAAGACGTGTAACTATGGTGTATGTGTCAAATGACAAAATTACAGTGACGCATCTGATCAAGCTGATTTCCACGGGATCTTAACTGATATAATACAACTGGAGTATGAGGGGATGGCTAATTTAAGAATAAAACTTTTCAAGTGTAAGTGGTACGACCCTATTATCGGTAAAGGCACTCGGACGAGCAATGCTGGCATTGTAGACGTTCTTTCATCGAAATGGTTCAATAATTACGAACCTTTTATTCTAGGTACATATATCCCTATATATATATATATATTACTTTCTTGATAGATAATGTATTCATAAGTTCTTTATAATGACTTTGCATGCACAGCCTCTCAAGCGGATCAAATTTGTTATATCCCATACCCATACCCATAAATGTTGTTAAAGTCAACCCGCGAGGACATATTTCAGGAGGATATGACTACACAGAACCGACTCTTTTGCAACAAGAAAATGATGATCATGTAGTGCTGACTACAATTGAAGATCTCGTAGTGCGAGACGAGAATCTGGTACAAGGAGAGAATCCAATAAATCTCGATTACGATGTCGGAGACGCGGAAGAAAACGACGAATTCCAATGTAATTCATTGTCTTCAGATGATGAAGTTGAAGTTGATGAAGAACCTTACTAAATAATATTCTAATGCATAAGGTAGTTATATTTGATAATGAAGTTTATTAATGGTTTATCTTATTTAGTTGGGTTTTGTATGTGAAACCATAATATTAAAACTTAAGCAAAAATTAAACCATACTATTAAAACTTAAGAATAAGATTAAAACCACAAAAATATTAAACCACAAAAATTAAGCAAAAATTAAACCATAATATTAAGCAAAAATTAAACCATAATACAAAAATTAAGCAAACATTAAGCAAAAATTAATGTTTTAGGTTAACAAAAATTAAAAAAAAAATACAATTTGGGCCCAAATTTTTGCCAAATTAATCAAGAGGGAACATTTCCCTCTAACCCAAATGTTTCAACCTGCGAAACTTAGCCGACGCTCTTCACTTTATGTTTTCTCTCAAACCCTAGCCCCCCGATCTTCTCTTTAGCTTCTCTTCACCTTCTGTTTATTCCGATGTCTGGCCGTGGAAAAGTTTCGCCTACAGGACAAGGAGCACGACGCCCTGCGACAACAGCTGCGAATCGAAGAGCCATTTCTCCCGGTGAGACAAGGATCTCGCATCGGAAGGGAAAATCAAAGAAATCCGCCTCGCCATTTCCGCCTCAGTATGCATTCACGCCGACGGACGCTTCAACCTCCGTGACTCCTCGTAGCCGTGTCCCAGTTTTCTCCGAAGGTGTCAAAGATTTCCCTCCTCCGCCGCAGCTTTTGACCAGTACGGGCCAAGCAGGATTTGGAAACTCAGGAACCGATCCTCGAGCCTCTGCTTCTCCAAGACCCTCTGAAGCTCGACCCTCTCCTTCTCTTCAAGCTCGAACCTCTCCTTCTCTATAACCTCGACCCTCAGCTTCTCTTCAACCCCCACCTGCTGCGACTCAAGCTCGATCCGCTCCTTCTCCTGAAGCTCCACCCGCTGCGTCACCACAAGCTCAGAGTTCTGAGGCTCAAAACGATCACCTGGAAGAAGACGAAGAGGAGTATGATGAAGACTACGAGGAAGTTTATTTTGACGGTGACGAAGGATTGCAACCATAACTCGCGGAAGACGTGCTCGCCACTTTGACCAACTTGCTTATCCAGCCAGGCCGTGACCAATACACAACGCTCCTCTCTCCCACATTGGAGCCTGGAACCGTCTGGTAAGCTGTTTTTGTTTTGTTTTCGAGTTTTGGGTAGGGATAGCTTAGCTTAGTTTTTTGTTTCTGTGACTGATGGTTTAGAGTAATGTTTTAGAGTAATGTTTTAGAGTATTATGGATCTGTGAATGGTTGTTTAGTCCTTTTGCTCTGATTGTATATGAGACTTAACATTTTTGTTTATCTGATTGTAGGATTATAGGTAAGGACAAGTCCGCATTGACTCGCAAGATCACAAGGATATTTACAAACAAGTTCGATCATCCTTACTACAACTGGGGTTGTGTCCCATTTCCTAAAAGAGAAAAATACTTTCTTGAATTCGCGGTAATCTTCTTAACCTCTCAATCTGTTCATAATTTTCTGTTTGTTTGTTTTCTTTGATCAATAACACTATGCTCTTATCTTGTTGTGTAGAAAGAACACACATGGCATCCCATACACACTGGTCTTGTCCAATCAAAGTTTAAGAAGATTTGCCAAGTGAGACTCAAGGACATGGTTTCTAAGGCGGGGACGAAAAGAAAGCAACCGAAGTGGATTGGCAATACGTTGTGGGGAAAAATGTGTGACTATTGGATCACAGAAGAAGCCAAAGCAAAGCATGCCACTACATCAGCAGCTCGAATGTCTGACCGTAATGGTCAAGGTATTCACAAGCATGTCTCGGGCCAGAAATCTTTCTTACAAGTGGAACAAGAATTTGTAAGTTCCTCTGTCTTGCTATTAGTCTCTGAGTTACATGTCTTGATAATTTACATGTCTTGCTATTCACTTGTTCTTGTCACTACAAGAAATCAGGGTTTTTATAGCAGGCCAGTATAGCGCTTTTTTTTATTATGCTATGGTTGACATATCTCTGGTTTTTACATAGCGTTTGTATATTTGTAAACGCTATGATAGAGTCATAGATGTTTAAAAAAAATTAGGCGTCTCGTTTTATAGCAGAACCATAATTGAAACGTTATGGAAGTGTTAGGCGGTATACTCTCCTGCGACACTTAGAAAAATTTCCCCCAAAATCACTTAGAACAGACCATTCGTGCAAAACAAATCAGATCTAAACATCTTTGTTTCATATCGAAATCTCAATTCTCCACTCCAATCCTCACTCTCCCTCGCGAATCCTCACTCTCCCTTGCGAATCCTCACTCTCCCTCTCGAATCCTCACTCTCCATCTCGAAATCTCAATTCCCAACCCGAAACCCTATGTTACTGTTTTCAGGGTGCGAGTGAGTGAAAGGTATGTCCAATTTATTGGGTTTTTGTTTCAATTTGTGTTTTTGATCCACTGTTTTTCTAATTACAATCGATTTAGGGCTTAGCATCTCCAAGTCTAAGTGTTGTATATCTTTTATAAGTGTTTTTATCAAACTGTAATCGATGCTTCCATTTTTTTGCAGAGAGGTTTGGGTTTGCAGTCAACAAATACGGACACAAATTAAGCAGGTGATTCATTAGTTCTGTGACTCACTTCTTCTCATATTCTGTGTTGAATGGTATGGTGTTTGAGTGTCCGTTCAGTACAAGAATTTTCTTAACTGAGTTCTTCTCATATTCTCTGTGTTGAATAGTATTTTGAAAACACCCTAATGTAAATGGTAGCTAACAAGTCTCACAATTTACTTCACTGTTGTTGTTGTTTGAAGTTAGCTATGGCATTGATATGGATTGGCTTTGCAGTGTGATTTTTAAGTTGCCTAATTGTTTTGGGTATCACGATTCTTTTGTTGATGATCTTTGTTTTGCACCTGTAGTATAGTTTTAAGTCTCTTTGAGATTGAGATTGGTACCTAGCTAGTCTCACCTCTAAAATAGCTTAATAAGCTTTGCATTGTGAAGTTACATAATATGATTTCTCACCACCTGCATAATAAGCCTTTTCTTTGCATTGTGAATTAATTGTATGCACATTTGCTTTGAGCTGTTGTAAAATGGATAAAGCTTCGCATTTCACTTCTCATTTATTATGACTGCTATGATTGCGATCGTTTAATGACAATGAACCGATGATGGTATTCCCATGAACTGTTTCACTATGATCTTTGTTTGCCTTTTGGACCAGTAACAAAAAGGAGGACATAATGGAAGCAAGGAAAGAGATCATTTGCGGACTACCAGCGTATGGAATCGTACCACACTTCCTCCAACAGGCACGACAAGAATCTCAAGTTGATACAGGAAGTGATGTGGAGGAGATCACGGAACTAGAGTATAGACGCTCTCTCGCTCACCGTGGATACATGATACGGGCTGAGGAAGACGATGAAGACATTGAACCTGATTTCCGAAGAATTATTCCACACCTCAGAAAGGAAGAACAAAAGCTCACAAACCAACTCAACTCAGCTTCAATGAAACGACCAAAACAAGAACAAGGAGAATCCTCAAGAGGCAAGGGTCGTCGTCGAGACTAAGGAGCATAAGCTATGTATTTTGTAATGTGTAAAAAGACTAGTTGGTTTAATGGGAATCTATGTATTTAGTTTAAACTATGTATTTTGTAATGTGTTTGATAATATGAATAAGAAGAAAACGACCAAAACTATGAACTATGTATTTTGTAAGAGTGGCTTTAGATGTGTTCTTATTTTTAACTTAAAGGGGCTTATCAGCATATATCTTTGAATTCGTTGGAGTTTTATCACGTCTTTTACATTAGAAAGAATGAGTTGATTTCTGGCTTGCAGTTGATGAGATTTGTGTGTCAGGTCAATGCTTCTGATGTTATAATTTTGGAAGGGATTCTAGTTTTCCATGACTCACGAGTTCGGAATCTGATGAATATGAAGATCTTCGTTGACACAGGTAATGACCAACCTTACCTTCAGTATTATCATCTGCAATGTCTTTTTCATCTCCCCAAAGCATGCGTATGTCTTGTGCTACTCATCGTTCTTCACTCTTTGCAAATGATATTTTAATAAAATTTGTCCATCTTCTGTTCTGTAGTTGATGCCTTGAAATTTATGGTTTAGGATTATGATATATATTTTTGTTTTACTAACAATAAAAATATAATTTTAAGTATTAATGAGTGTTTGATATACTTGTAAGAAGTTTGTTAATATTTTTCAATAAATTGTTTCATACTAGTACCTAATATAGAACAGAAAAAACACTTTAGACAAAAAAAATTCATCAAATTTTTTCCCCAAAAATTATCCCTCTTAGACACTTACCTTTGATCAAAAAAAAAAAAAAAAAAAAACAATTTGGGGAAAATTTGGGGAACCCGTGACACTTAGCCAAAATCTATTGTGATTTTCAGAAAATCCGAAACTTAGCCAAAATTTGGGGAAAATTTTTCCCTCTTCCCTCTTGCCCCCTTTGGCTCCAATTTCCCGACACTTAACCTGGAACACGAAAATCTATTGTGATTTTCAGAAAATCTCAAACTCTCTCTTCCTTCCTTTGGCGATTATTTCCCATCGATTCGAAGCTTCATTGTTCAATCAAAAAGGTTTGTTCTCATTCAATCAGAGAAACAAGAGTCTTAGCAAGAATTGATTTTAGACACATCGATTTTGAGGTTTAGACACATCGATTTTGAGGTTTAGACACATCGATTTTGGGTTTTCATTCTGAGTTTCTGTTTGAGTTTTGATTTTTTGTTTCTGTTTGAGTTTTGATGCATGTTGGGTTCTGTAGATTTCTGTTATGATATTTTTATTAAGAATGAGTTTGAGATTCATTATGTTTATTCATCAGTTTCAGAAATGGGAAAGCCCATATGACGAGGAGAAGTTGTAATCTGTCGTAGTAAACGTAATCAAGGCTTGGAGGCCACACCTGCAACAACACTAAAGGTGATTAAGAGAAGAATTGGTAGGAAAAAGACAGTGGTTGCTCAACCTGATGATGTAGAAGATGCTGTGGAAGAAGATGCTGTGGAAGAAGATGCTATGGAAGAAGATGTTGTGGAAGAAGATGCTATGGAAGAAGATGTTGACGCTGAAGTTAATGAAGATGATGAGGATGAGGCTGAGAAAGTAATGGCTGAAGATGAAGTTGCTGAGAAAGAAATTTCTCAGAAAGAAGTTACTGAGAACCAAGGGTCTCAGCAAGAACAAGATGGACAGGAACATAATGAGAATGAAGAAGAAGCTGTCAATATGGAACAAGATGGAGTTAGCAATGCGAACACTGATGATGTAGTGAAAGAAAAAAAAGAAAAGAGGACCAACACAGATGCGTAAAGTGGCTGAAAATCCTCATGAAAAGGTTGCAGTTACATTCACTGACTTTGGTGATCATGTTGGACCTGGTTCAGTAACACTATCATCTTTTCTTGGTCCTCTTGTGAGGGAACACGTTCCGGTAACACTTACTGATTGGAGAAAACTTGATGCAGTGACAAGAGACACAATGTGGGAGGAAATTCAGGTATATATACAACTAAATTTTTTTTTAATAACTATGAAATTATAAACATGTTTGACCTTTGCTTATTTTGATGCAGGGGAGGTTTAACGTGCAAGAAGAGTGGCAGAAAGCTGTTATTTTGAAGCAGTTGGGATGTTTGTGGAGGGCTGGGAAGTCAAGGCTAGTGACACAAGTACGAGATGCGAAGAATGCTGCTGAGAGAATAGCTTTAAAACCCATCAACATCCCATCCATTCAAATATGGAACTCTTGGGTTAGGAGCAAGACTACCACAACTTTCAAGGTTAATTATCCATGTTTAATAAGTTACTCTCTTGTTTATAGGTCATGTCTTATAGATTTAATCACACTCAAATTTATATTGTAGGAAATAAGTCACAAGTACAGAGAGCTGAGACGAAATCAGATTCCTCACACCACCAACCGCAAAGGAATGCTTCGATTAGCTGATGATATGGTAAAAAGAGTACTCAATCATCTATAATGTATGGTAGAATAAAATGGTACTCAAATATGTCTGTATTTTATATAGAGAAAAAAGAGTAAAGACCCAAGTAAGGTAAGTAGGAGTAAGATATGGATTGCGGGACACACTCATTCTGATGGTAGACCTGTGAATCCTCAATTTGCTGAGACTATTGTAAGAATTCTGAAACTTGTTATCTTGTGTATAATAAATGGATTATGTTCAATGAGTTATCTTGTATATAATGTTTGTATCAGGAACAAATACAGTCACTTGATAGTCAAATGGACTCTACATCAGCTTCTGATAATATAAGGGAAGATGCTGTGAGCAAGATTTTGGGAAAAGACAAACCTGGCCGAGTAAGGGGATTTGGCAGAGGGATTACGGCTACTAAGCTAGCATTTCTGAAATCTAGAGACACAAAGATTGCTGATATGCAAAGTGAGATTGAAAATTTAAAGGCAATGGTTTGAGACTTGGCTGGAAAGAAGGTAAGTATTTTCATATGACACTTGGTCAACTATTCTTATGACATTTAATAATTCATTTTCATTCTGTCAGAAAATTAATGGTGATACTAAAACATCTGAGAGTGTTTCTGATTTCAAAGAAGGAGTGAGAGTACAAATACTGGATTGGTTTGAGTCAGAAGATGTTGTTATTGGTGAAGGAGAATTATGCTCTTGTGAACCGATGTACAAAATTGGTCGTATACCAATTGGTCCTAATGCAGTGGCTATTCTTGTTAAGTCTGCATTAACCTCAGAAACTTATCTCTGGAGGCCTACACCAGATGTGTCAACTCTTCAGGAAGCTGTGGGATGCAAAATAGCTTGGCCAATAGATAAATTGATTTTAGACAGGACTCCAAACTCAACTCCTGTTGTATCCAAGGTAAAGTTTTTCAATCTTGTTTTGTTTCCTTTTCATAACTCTAATCATTACCTTTTTCCATTTTAGGAAACCAATGTAGATGAAACTCGAAGATGCAATATATATGATTGGACTAATGAAGACAAGGAGGTTATTGCTGAAGGAATCATGTGCTCATCTAATTCAAAAGAGATGGTTAACAATATACCTCTAGGTAGGGATGTCAACTGGGCATGACCACAACCAAATGGTTTTGTCCAACTGGACAAATTTTTTTTATGGACATAAATGACCAAAACCAAAATGACCAAGCCCAAGCTGACCAAACCCAAAAACAACCATGTCCAACTGGACAGGACCATGGACAAATTTTTTTTGCTTATCCTAGAATTTTATGAAAACAGAGAGAAAAGAAGAAAACTTGTATTATTTCGATTTTTATGAAAACAGAGAGAGAAGAAGAAGACTTGTATTATTTTGATTTTTATGAAAACAAAGCACTTCCTGTGTAAGCCATGTTTAGAGCAATACGTGATCGGATTTCCCAGTCCAGTGGAATCCGGCCTGCGCCTTTGTTTCCTGTAACATAGCATGACATTAGCACAATAGAGAAAGGAAACAAAAAAAAGCTATTCCCTGAAACTAGATCACAGGAATTCGGGAGTTTTCATTGTTCCTGTCAGTCAAGGAATCCAAGGTTACCTACTGTCCCCACTAATTCACATAAGCATTTACAAAGCACTTCATGTGAAAGCCATGTCTATACATTGTTTTACTAAACCATGTCGACAAATCTAACAAAAGCTGTTTACACTAAATTGAGAAATCGAAATCAATGTGATGCAGTACCAAACTAATCATTTCATGATACAAAGCTTTGACATTTACTAATTGTGCCGCAAATAAGCCAAACTTAAGATTCAGCAGAGAAGTATTAAGTATTAACAATAAAAATCATAATTTTTCAGCAGAGAAAGAGATAGATAACTCTCACCGTGTAAGAGAGCTGACAAGCATCCCATAGGCATGAAGTCATACACAAGCAGCTTCTCGTCTCCAGACTCTTCAGCATTAACATAGCAAAACTGTAAAAAAACAAAAAATCACAAACACTTGGGAAAGAAGTGGAGGTCGTATCAGGTATTAATAACATTATTGGTGCGGAAACAAGAACAAACAAAAGAGAGCAGCGAAGAACATCAAAACAAAGAGAAAGAGAGAGAGAGATTTACATGGGGTTGACGAACTGGATATCAACTTCAAGAGCTTTGAGTTAATCCTATAAACAAACCCAGAAGAACAGATCAACGAATTTCGCAAGAAAAAAATCGACGGAAGAGAAATCGAAGAGTGTCGGTGTGCTTGGGCGTAGACCAATTAGACCGCGGTCACCCCGCTTTCGATCGCGGGTCAGCTTGGGCATAGCCCAATTTAACCATTTCAATTTGGGCCTAAAATTTTGACCGCCCAAAAACTTGCAAACTAGGTCATGCCCATGGTCAGCCCGACCGGTTGACACCCATACCTCTAGGTCCAAATGCTGTTGTTATTGAAGTTGTGAAGGTGTTTAATAATGATGCTCATTTGTGGAGGCCAACTGCTGATATGTTTTTGATTGGTGATGCAATTAACGAGAAAATCGAATGGCCAATCCTGAAGGTTGAACTCTTGCCTATAACCAGTACAGATGCAACACCAATTACAGTGGTATGTTATTGATATGAAGTTATTTTATTTGTTTGTCTGTTGTATTGATGTTGGAACTTGCTTATATTATCTTGTTTGAAATGTAGAGTCCAGTCATTAGGAATAGTTCCACCAAAAGTGCAAAGAAGAAGTGTATTCTTTTAGAATGCAACAACTCTGGACGCAAGGTAGCTGAAGGGAGAGTAACTTCAACTGATTCGAAAGATGTGTGCCACTTTGTACCCCTAGGTCCAAATGCAAGCAAGGTTTGGGTTGAAGTGGCTAAGCTAGGTAATGCAAGGGTCTGGAGACTAAATTCAGAGATTGCATACATTTCTGATGCAATAGGTTCAACTGTGGCATGGCCAAATGACAAACTATTGTTCATTTGAAACTTAAGACATGGTTTGGTAGTCTAAGATGCTGGTCCGGTTTGGTAATAAACATATATGTGTATTTCCGGTTATGCTTCATGTTGAAATCAAACTTGTTGTATTTTTGTACTAATGTAATATTATGTGATATATGTTTTATTTAAACCTTAAAACAAATTCGATAAATTATTTCAAATTATACCGTAAAATACAAAATACTATTACAAAATACAAAAAAAAGTTAGTGAATTTGATTTAGAGTTTAGGGTATAGGGTATATGGTATAGGGTTTGAAATATTTTTTAGTTTTATTGTTTCATATTAAGGTTTAGGGTTTAGGGCATTGGAGTATAGAGCTTATAATTTACACTTGAAACATATTTTTACACTTGAAATAAAAATAATTAGAAGAATTTCCGAATTTGATTTAGTATATACCACAATAGACTTAGTGTATAAGGTTTAGAGTTTGATTTAGTGTATAGGGTTTAGGTTTAGGGTTTCAATTAGTGTATAAGGTTTAGGATTTATAGTATTGGAGTATAGTGTAAACGATTCACGTTTGAAACATATTTTCCAGATTCGTCAATTACAAAAAATATAAATCTTAAAATCAAATATTTTTTAGTTTTATTGTTTCATATTAAGGTTTAGGGTTTAGGGCATTGGAGTATAAGGGTTTATAATTTAGACTTGAAACATATTTTGACTATTTGTCTCTTAATAAATGAAAATAAAAATAATTAGAAGAATTTCCGAATTTGATTTAGTGTATACCACAATAGACTTAGTGTATAAGATTTAGAGTTTGATTTAGTGTATAGGGTTTAGGTTTAGGGTTTCAATTAGTGTATAAGGTTTAGGATTTATAGTATTGGAGTATAGTGTAAACGATTCACGTTTGAAACATATTTTCCAGATTCGTCAATTACAAAAAATATAAATCTTAAAATCAAATATATTCATTTTTAAATCTTAAGAACCCAATTCCCAAATCATAAATTATGAACTATAAATTTTAGATGGTAGATTTAAACATCAAAATTAAATTAAAAACTATATTACCAAATAAAAGCACCTGATTGGTTAATCCATATTCACAAGGATTCCACTTTTGTTTTAATCTAAACCATTGATAAAATCTAATCCAACGGACATTAATCAACTCCTTCTTTTTCTCCTCTTCTCCTACTCTTCGTCTCCTTCGCCGTCGACCCACACTAAGCCTTCTCTCTCGTTCCCTTTACGGTTGTTCATCTCGATCCATTCGTTTCTTATCGGCTGTTATTCAAACCACATTCTATTGGTTCGATTTATGTTTTCGAAAAATTTCAGATTAGACAAATCGTTTTCCTTCTCCCACGCCTCATTCTTCGTTACACAAATATCACCACGAACAAAACGCACTCGAGCTCAATTGTTTTGAAATGGATAAGGCATGGATTTGGCTGCGAAGGTATGAACTCAAATCTCTCCTTCAAACTTTTATTCGCCGATTAAACTTTTTAGGCTAACTTGTATTTTCCGATTTAACATGTAGGACTAGTCTTGAGTACTCAGAAGGAGCAACTAATTTCGTGAATTCATCAGCAAGAAGATTGGGTAATCTGTCTGAAATGCTATGCCCCTGTAGAGATTGCCGCAATTTATGTCATCAGTTATTAGATAAAATAGTTGAGCATCTAGTGATTAGGGGTATGGATAAGAAGTATAAGACTTCTTGTTGGAGTATTCATGGTGAAAAAAGAGATGATACAAAAGAGAGTGCTCTTGAATCTGAAACTGAGGCATTTGATTTGTTGAAGACAGCATTTTGTATGGGTGAAGGTAGTCCAAGTCAGACGAATGACAATGGAGAAACAAATGATGATGATGACGAAACAGAATTTAGAAAAAAATTAAGAGAAGCTGAAACTCCATTGTACTCTACTTGTATCAAATACACAAAGGTTGCAGCAATCATGGGACTTTACAGAATCAAAGTTAAGGGTGGTGTGTCTGAGAACTACTTTGATCAGCTGTTGGTTTTAATTCATGATATGCTACCTGAAGACAATGTTCTTCCAAAGAGTACAGAATCAATCAAAAAATTTCTGAAGATGTTTGGTTTCGGCTACGACAATATTCATGCTTGCAAGAATGATTGCATACTATATAGGAAGGAGTTTGAAAAGCTGTCCAAGATGCAAAGTTTCAAGATGGGAAACGGATAAGTACAGTAATGAGATAAAGGTAGGGATTCCAGCAAAGATCCTTAGATATTTTCCAATCAAGGACAGATTTAGGAGGATGTTTAGATCAAAAAGGATGGCTGAAGATTTGCGTTGGCATTCTACCAATGCCACTGAAGATGGTACAATGCGACATCCTGTTGATTCTCTATGTTGGGCACAAGTGAATGATAAATGGCCAGACTTTGCAGCTGAACCAAGGAATCTTAGACTTGGAATTTGTACAGATGGGATGAACCCTTTCTCCATGCAAAACACCAATTACAGCACATGGCCAGTGTTGTTAGTGAACTATAACACGCCTCCAACAATGGGTATGAAGGCTGAAAATATAATGTTGACTTTGTTGATCCCTGGTCCAACAGCTCCTAGTAATAACATAGATGTTTACTTAGCACCATTGATAGACGATTTACAAGATTTGTGGGCTGAGGGTATTGAAGTGTATGACTCATTTGCGAAGGAGAACTTCACACTTAGAGCCTTGCTGCTTTGGAGTATCAGTGACTATCCAGCCTTAGGAATATTGTCTGGATGTAAATGATATATCATGGTTTTTACCCTGTTTAGACTATGATATAAGTCCTTTTTATAGAGTCTTTCTAGTGTTTTGTAGTCTTTTAGAGTCTTTTACAGGTCTTAGCACGTTTGGAGTATTATTGGAAGTATTGGAGCTTTCTGGAGCAGTTTGGAGCAGAGCTAAAGATCGTGTTGCTGAATATCTGATTTCACGTCGAGCATCGATCGATACCCCCTTGGTATCGATTGACACTCATCGCAGCAAGACAGACCCGCGAGTTTTCCAAGACTTGAAGAATTGCAAAAGTGCCCAGAAGTCTTTGATAATTACAAGAAGACCCCAAGTCGTGATTTAGGTTATAAATAGGATTTTACAGCCACTAGTTTAGGCTATGCTTTATTTCTGTGTTTGAATATACTTTGGTTTGAGACAAGTCTGAATCTCCCTTCGTCCGAGATCATATCTTAAAACCCTTTATTATTATTCTATTGATGATTTATTCAAACATGTCTTTTGATTCAATTGCCATGTCTGAGTAGATCCCCCTTAGGTTTGGTGTTTTCTCATAGGGATTTCTTTGAATGCTAGGTTAATTATCTGTTAGGATTTATTATCTGAATTAGTTCTTCACCTTAGGTTGTTCTCAAGGCTAATTCTAGATTGATCACCTGGAACTTAGATCTTAGGATAATTGATTAGGCACGAGAGTGCGATTAATTACCTGATAGAACCTTAGGTGAGCAAATTGATCATTCGCAAAGAGATTTGGTTTAATTGATTTGTGAACATATCAAACATGTTATTAAAGCTGATTTAGAATTTAAGATTCACAAAGAGATTTGGAATTCCTAGGATTTAGATTTAGATAGTTTTCGCAACGAGAGTTGGTTAATTATATCTTAGTGATTTGAGCTCAAGAACCGTGCGTAATCTGAATCCTGTTAGTTAGTTAGTCTGCATTCATTGATTTCCTGAGAAAAACCCTGGGCCTATATTTCC